>JBAMNC010002067.1:0-150634 GCA_037902135.1 Cetoscarus ocellatus
ACAGATTCACTGATCTCTCAACTATTTTTACATGTGTTCAGCTTTTGCTGTCTTCGTATAGTTTTTGAGATATGACTGTTTTAAGCAACACTAAGTTTTGAGGATTTCTCTGTTCTTAGAGGGTGTCATGTGATCTGTTAGAGTGTGAGCTTCGCCTAAAGATTCCAAAATTTGTAGCGGAAAAACTGCAATAAAAGCCTCAAGCTTTACTTCACAGATATGAATTTATACATCAAAATGAAGCTACATTTCTCCTCTTTGAGCCTTCAGAGCCACAGGTATCCCGCAAAGTCCTCCATCTGCTCCCATTGTAATAGTCCTCCCCAGAGAGCTGATCGCTTCACTTTGAAGGCCGTTTTTAAACTGCTCTCGTGTCAACATTTTGTACAGTACAGACGTGAAACTTACATCAATCGTTTCAGCTGCTTCTTGTGATGCTCACGGTGCAGTCCTTTTTTTAGATAGCTATGACGGTTTTGGCACAGCATTAGCTAGTTTACCCTGAAGTACCCAGCTTAACTCACCCGCTCTGTACAAGTATACAGCAGCATCAAATGGTCTCCTCCGCTATGAGAGTGTATGTGGGGACTGGTTAGCTTAGCGGTTAGCGCATGTGACACCCAATCCGGAGACTGAGGTTCGCTTCCGGTCTAGCTTTTTATTTACCATCATGCACATTTCACAACATACCCAAACACGCATGCTTGTCTTTACACTATGCGTCATTGTAGCCCTCAAAAATACACTCCTGCCGGCTGTCACGCACATGTCATTGGCTTCACACACTCTCCTGCTTCACACCACCTCCGTCTCTTCATCTTCTCACTTTACAGTGTCATGACAGAGACATGCCAAAAGGATTCTGGGATATCTAGGCTCATGTACGCCCACACTTTACCACCGCAACGACTCAGCTCCAAGCAGTGCTGTCACACAAAACACTCCTCGCCATATATTTTCACATCGACCCGCATAAAGTCTTGCAGTCTTCATGTTTGTGCTTTGCAAAGTCAGCTGTCCGTCATCCTCACTGAACAGCGTCATGACAGGGGAATGCGCAAAGGATTGTGGGAAATGTAGGCTGATGTAGGCCCACAGCTGAGCGCTTCACTTTCAAGCCCGTGTATAAACTCCTCTCGTGTGAACATTTTCTACAGTACAGACATGAAACTTACATTAATGGTTTCAGCTGATTCTTGTGATGTTCACGGTGCAGTCGTTTTTTTGTTAGCTTTTACAGTCTTGGCACAGCGACAGCTTGTTCAGCCGGAAGCATCTAGCTAAACTTCCCCGCTCTGTAAAGGCATACAGCATCATTAAATAGTGTACTCCTGTGGAGACAGGTATGTGAGGGCTTGTTAGTTCAATTGTTAGCAGGTCTGGCCTTTACCTCAGAATCTGGGGTTTGCATCCCGTACAGGACCTTTTCATTTTGTCAAGCACTTATCATAACATACGTAAAGACTTCTGCTACTTATTACAGACTTTGTCATTTTGGGCCTTACAAATTCAGGGCTGCCAGCTCTCACGCATTGGCACTGAGACTCATGCATTCATTGGTTTCATATGCTCTCACGCCACACCTCCTATTTGTCACGCTGAAGGCACAAATCCCAGGGGGGCGCAGGGATCGTTTGGCCAAACATGGTCTTGCGGAGCAGACTACGCGGGTGGTCTGTGTGGACTCAAAGTGGACGTCCACAAGCTCAAAACTTTAGCATGCTGCAAGCATTAGCATGCGTGTGTGACTTTCACTTTCACTCAGCGTGTGTGTGTGCACTCCTGCATCTGTCGGTGAGCGTAAACACCATTTGAAATGGTTTTCATTCAAATGGTGTCTTGATAGCTCATGTGCCCGGCTTAAGTGAACACAAAGACTTCAAAAATGACGAGTCAGCCTTTCATTAATCAAAAGTCTACATTCTTCAGCAGTCCAGCTCTTGTTTTCACTCACTCACTGGAAGGTGCTTCGCTGTGTGTTGTTTTATTTTGTGTTGCATGATACCTGAATTCCTGCACTGATATTAAAGGCCACATTTGTCTGATACTAACATTTATATGCTTAAGACATTGGAGTTCAGCTGTCAGAGTGTCCCTGAACGCTTCACTACGATCTCATCACGTGGCTTTGCCAGAAGGCACGTTAGATTCAGAGCTACGCTGCTGAAGGTGAGTGTTATCGCGAACGTTCGTGCCTGTCAATACGAACTGTAAACGCTTTTGGTTTCCTAATAAGTGTTTTGTTGGACTCTAAATGATGTTTAGTAATTACGCCTTAAGCCCTGTGTGTGCGTGGGTCGACACACTTTACCAGCTTAGACTGATCAACACTGCAGACCTGCAAGTGTAAGTGCAATTGCTGTAGTGTGTTACATTTTTTTGTGTCCTTGCAATGTACCGCTTCTGTACGTTTCTTCACACTTGAGTCATCTTGAGGACAGACAAAGTACCACCTGCTATACACATTGTTTAGCATGGATGGCATGCCTGTTTTCAGTCCTTTTTTTGATACTGCTTTGACAGTAAGAGATATTATGTTGGCAATCTGCCATCCACAATTAATGATACTGATAACTACCTGTTGTAAATAATGTTGGAAGTGTTGACATAAAGTGTAAAAAGAAGGTGGCTACCTAAAGAGACCCCTGACATAGGAGGATTAGATCAGATATGTGGCAGAGATAGAGAACATGGCAATGCTAACGTCTTCACTGAATCTACGTATGGACAAATTCTGTAATAACTGCAATACATGGAAAACCCACATTCACACATTGACTTCTCAACAGAACCAAACATGAGAATTAACAATGGTGTCTCTTGTTCTGGTAGCAAAGATATACCTGTATGTGTAAAGACATGTACTGGCACAACACTGGACAGATGGGGATGCAGACACTTCCATTCCTGTGCTCACTAAAAAATGAAGACCGTGTTCATACTGGGGCTCGGTATCAGCATTGATTGTGTGAATAGATTTGATTCAGATTCACAGGGTTTTGATTTGATTCCTGAGTTGTACTTTTATTCGATATCGATTCATTTACGAATATTTAAGTCTCACAACTCATTCTGCTTCAAAATTACAGTCATTCTCAGAGAACTAATGTTTTGAAATTGTATAAGCAAGAATGCTTCTTTTAACAGCAGGCACATTGTTGAATTCTGGCAAGTATTTGTCATTATTGTGTTATGAATGCTTAAACAGTGTGTAATTACAAGAAAAGAAAAAACTGAGTTGAACTTTAAACAGGATTCTTTTCATAAAAAATTGTACATGAACATGTTCAAAGTTTTTAGATGACTAAAAATAAACTTAACCTGATTTACATACACTCACACATTTTTGTCTGCCTACAGCATTAGTGTCCATGTTACAGCTCTTTATATCAGACCATGTCCAGGCGTTTTTTTTTTAATGACGATAGTCCCTGAGGCTATTCCTGTCCAGTTAGCCCCTTCATGAATCTCCTCTGGCCTACCCTCTCCCTGACAAATCTCCTCCACATTTCCTCCTCCAGTATTTCCAAATTACGATTGATGAGATCCGTAAAACATGAACTATGATGGAAAAAGATGATAAATTACGAAATACGGCAAAACATGGCCAATAACCGACAAAAGAATGGCAAGAACACTCTCCATAATGATACTAATGCTAGTATTTACAACATTTAAACATTAATTAAACAGAAAATACGGATAAACCACCTGTAATTCACTCAGGTATGGCTCACTGAATGTCCTCACTCTCACTCTCTCAGTGGTGGCTCAGTCACCTTACTTACTCGAGGAGTTACGGTAGTTTAATCACGCACATCTTTTTCTTCCCCCAGCAGCAGCATCCTGTTTTAGACAGGGTGACCATCTTCAATCAGTTTACCCTCAGCATCCTTGTAAGTCCAAAATTCGACCAGACTTTGTCCGTTTCAAGGGGGACAAATCTCCGCTATGCGGCCTGTGCGGGCGCCCACCGCCGCGGCCAAACTTTCACTTTCAGAGGCCAAACAATGCAAACTGCGCATGCGTACCTCCGTCTGCGAGGGACCGCAGCTGCTTTACTGAGGAGCAGACACATAGTTCTTGCTTTTCCAGGCAATGAGCAGCATCGTGAGTTATTGACACAGTGTGGTAATTAAACTCGGTTTACCGGTAATTTAAACAGGAAACGGTAATACTAACCGTCAGAAATTTTACCGCGGTTTACCATTTTACCGGTAACCGTTACATCCCTACACCACAGTGACAGCATGCTAAGGTGCAGATGTATTTCTACGTACTTGCCAGCTCATGATCATAGCAACATAGCAGTCTCTGTTTGGTAAAAGTTATTAAGCTATGTAATTCACTGTAAATCAGGCTGCAACTTAACTTTTTTGGTGGAACAGTTGAAAATGTAGAGGCCCTTGCTGACGTTTGACAGTAATGGTTTGACATATGTCTACTTGCTTTGCTTTTGAGAGCATACATGTTTTTTTTGTATTGATCAGATACATCGACAGAGCTGCAAAATGGTCATGAAAATCAGTAAATGTCGGACTTGTGAGCAACTGTTTTTGGATTACAAACACCCTCTTATGCCTATGTCTTTTTGTCTTACAGAATTGCTGCTATCTTGGCTCCCATGCTGGCTGGCACATCATCTCCATCTCTCTATTCTATCATTTTTGGATCTTTTCTCCAATCTATCCTCACACCTTTATCTGATCTCTCCCCTCATCTCTGTATCTCCCCTCACTTCATATCACATTTTGCGGTATTCTATCTGGCTTCTCTCTATCCCATCTGCTCTCTCTTGTTGAAGGAATTTCTATCTTGCTTCTCTCTATCCCATCTGCTCTCTCTTGTTGAAGGAATTTCTATCTGGCTTCTCTCTATCCATCTGCTCTCTCTTGCCCTGTTATCGGTCAGGGCTTAATTGGAAACACCTTTTGGAGACGTTTGATTTGAGTCAACTCTGATTTTGGAAGTATTTATATATTAGGATATTGGTTACTGAATTATTTGGATCCCGTTCCTTGTGGAACTATTTCAGGATATTGGTTCCTGAATTATTTTGCTGAAGTTCCTTTTGACGGTATTGTAAGATATTGGTTCCTATTCTGTTTTTGGATCTGAGCTTCTTTGCTGAATGCGATCACTCGGCTCTGTCTTCCCACAACTTTCACTACATCTGTCTGACAATAACCTTATTATTAGAATAATTACTTTATTCAGCAATTGCTGCAAAACTTCTCTGATTGCAGTCTACATTGTAAAGACAGCTACAAGAAACATTTACTGTACTCCTACTTTTGTTGTACAGTCACAGATGAACTCTGAGTTTTGAACATATCTACATTTTTAGTACAAACATTTATTTTACATTTACCATATTCATTGAACAATTGTTTAGAGCATTCACTCAGTCATACAATGAAATACCTTTTCTAACATACACAATTAGTTTCAGATATCACTATTATTTCATGCACATACATAAGTACTGACACTTATGTCACTATTGCTGGTATTAAACAAAGTACCTGTTGAGGTTTCTATCTAAGAAGTCCTTGTGAAGATTTCTTACAAGTGTTACTTTTCCTTTCCGTTAATCGTGACATTGTAGATAATTGACACAGTCAGACAAACTTACACGTGTTATTTGAGTTAGTACATGTATTTTGATAACATTTCCTGAGAACAGGTACATGTGTTTTGTTGCACCTGTAAATTTACAGTAAAACAGATTTTGTAGGAAGATTGTACTCCTGTTCTTTTTCTGCAGATCCAGTGTAACCACAAGGTGTCACCCCAGATCAGCACCATTACTGTGTGCCTGCTTTTTGCACATAAAGTTTGCTGGATAAACATAGTATCTACCCAACCCATCATATAGAGGTACTATAAGAAGCTAGTATTAACTGTTGCCAAATTCAGACTGTTCAGGTGTAAGACACTCAAGAGATACTACTGTCTTGACAATAAAAATAACATTTGTCTTAACGCTACAATGCCGAGGAAGAGTAGAAAGTCACAGGCAGCAAGCCAGCGCTGGCAAAAGATGAACGACATTCACTGTGCTACAACTGGACTGATTCCTGAGAGCAGTGAAGAGGCCACATCTACAGCGTCTGATGCTGACAGTATGACACAAGGAGGTCAAAGGTCACAGTGCGTACCAGAAGTGTGGTATTCAGACAAGGAAAAGCAAAGCCAAACCAGTGAGTCGTGTATTGCAGGTACTTCTAAGTCTCACCAGCTAAAGCATAGAGATGGTAGTGATGATTTTTGTGAAGGCCAGCCATCATATGCAGACATGGTAAAGAGGAGACATGTCAGTGCTGATCAATTTGCAGCAGGTCCACAGACAGTCATTATACACACCAAGGATCAGCCTGATGAAGTGAACGTGTGTGCCTCTCGCAGCCAAGCTTCTCTGAGATACGGTCAATTCAGAAACCAGCAGTGCACCTGTAACTCTCTCACTTTCCTAGCATTCCTGTATGAGAACAAATACTTGACCAGAGCAGACTTCGACCTCGTTTTGGATAAAGGTAATGTGATGTACAGAGAGGTGAGAAAAAGGGTTCTGAACCACAGCCATCTGACAACTGATGAACTCCCTGACGTATTTCCTGCGTGGAAATACACACACTTTGTGGACATGTCACAGCTTTCCAGATACGGAACGTTTGGAGATCCATCACCTGGAGCAGCAGACACCTATCTGGACCTTGAGTCAGGACTTAGCTGTTTGTTATCTGATGTACAGTACGCACTCCTGCTGATGACTTCATTATGCATTGCAGTCTTAAGAACCAGCTCAGGCAGATATGGTTTCTTTGATCCACACGCTCAGACAGTCAAAGGTTTGCCTCTACTTCAGGCCATACCTACCCCTGGTACCGCAGTCATGCTGACATTCAGCCGTCTCAGTGACATGATTGACAGGCTCACCAAGTATCACAAGATGTTGGGCACAGTAGCGTCCTGTAACTATGAATTAAAGCCAGTCCTGTTTCATAATGTCAACAACCTGATTGCTGTCATCCCAGCCACAGAGAGTCAGCCACCAACTAATATTGCACCAACTACTGTGTTTGATGATCAACCTCAAGATGAGCCCGCCACACGTGCACCACAGATCCACACTGAACTCAAGTTACAAGAAAGTCCCCAACGTGAGTTACTCTTAAACGATCCACTGATAAATACAGGTGCCAGTGCTGATACCTTACATGAGATGTCCAGTAACCTGTCAAAAGTGAATAAACAGTGAAAGAGGAAATTAAAACAGAGACTTAAACAAAGAGAAAACTTCACACAAACAAAACCTAATCAAAACTGGACTGAAAGAGAAAAGTATGTTTCAGATCCTACCTACTGAGCAAAGAAAAGGACATACTGGAAAGAAAGATATTCTGCCAACCCTGCACTTCAGACAAAGAAAAGGAGTTATATTACATGCAGATACAGAGAAAGTGAAGATTTCAGACTGAAGCAAAAATCATATTTTACAAGAAAGTACTCTGAAAATATTGAATTCAGAGACATGAGAAAAAGTCACATTAACAGACAATATCAAGACAATCCCAACTTCAGGTACACGAAAAAAACACACATTAAGAGGAGATATCAGAAAGATGTTCTATTCAGAGACAAGAAAAAAGCACAGATTAACAGGTAATATCAGGAAGATGTCCTATTCAGAAACACGAAAAAAGCACAAATTAACAGGAAATATCAGGAAGATGTTCTATTCAGAGACAAGAAAAAAGCACACATTAACAGGAAATATAAGGAAGATGTTCTATTCAGAAACAAGACAAAAGCACAGATTAACAGGTAATATCAGGAAGATGTCCTATTCAGAAACACGAAAAAAGCACAAATTAACAGGAAATATCAGGAAGATGTTCTATTCAGAGACAAGAAAAAAACACACATTAAGAGGAAATATCAGGACAATCTGGAATACAGAGACAAGAAAAAAACATATATTACGCGAAGATATGCAGAGGACATGAACTTCAGACAGAGACAACGGTCTTATGTCAGCCAGAGATATGCTCATGATCAAAACTTCCGTGTTCAACACAAACAGTTGATGAGACAAAAAATGAAAATAGGACTAAAGACAGTCTTAAGAAGATGCGCTGTGCTGCCAAAATAGCAAGGAAATACCGACGGATAAGTCAACAGACATGTGAGCCTGACAGAGAGAATCCTTTGATTAGAGAGGCCATAGCTAATTTCAGATGTCACATAAAGGAAGGTCCCACCCGTGTTTGCACTGTTTGTCACAAAGCCTCATTTCCAAACCAGGTACAAATCTGTAAGAGGTCCAGCTATGTGAAAAATGTCAGAGTGGTAGCAGCATGTCTGACAGGACAGTATGTTCATGTTTGTGATGATGACTGCAGAAATGATAATTGCACTGTTCCTGAAGAGAGAAACAGTGAGTTGATTTGCCACACCTACCACAATCACCTTAAAAATGGATCCACGCCAAAACTGGCTGTAGCAAACAACCTGAGTCTGTGTGATATTCCACCTGAGCTGCGTGGCCTGAACATACTCGAGAGACATCTGATAGCAAAGTGCATAAAATTTGCAAAGATCATTCCTCTTCCTAAAGGCAGACAGAAAGCTATACATGGAAATGTGGTGTGTGTTCCCTCTGAAGTTCAAGAGACCATTAATGCTCTTCCCAGATTGAGAAGTGAGTCTAAGGTGCTGAGAGTGAAACTGAAGAGACGACTGAGTTACAGAGGACATCATCTGTTTCAGACCGTGACCTGGTCCAAACTCATTCAGGCTCTGCAGACACTGAAAGACATCCACCCACAGTACAAAGACACCACTATTAGAGATGAGGAGGAGCTATGTGACCCCACAGTACCTGATGATGATAATGTTTCAATGGCTGATGAAGACTATGATGAAGATGATCTGATGGAGATTGACAAGTTTGAGACAGATGCAATGTGTGAAACAGAAAGTGATGGTGAGAAAGAAAACACTGAGCTGTGTGATGAAAGTCAGACTCAGGAGAATGGTGATACTGATAATGATGAACGTGATGATGATGATGATGAGCCACAGCAGGAAGGAGACATGCGTAATGGTGGTGTTGTTCTTCAATCATGCCTTCAGCCGCGTGATGGTTCAGAGGACATTTTGTGTTTCAGTGCATCTACTTACTCAGTCGCTCCTGCAGAAGGAAACAGTCCAGTCAGTTTCTTTAAAACACCCAAACTTGAGGCCATGGCTTTCCCTGTTCAGTTTCCCACTGGTCAAAACACACTGGATGAAAACAGAGCTATGAAACTAACACCCAGTAGTTATTTCAAAGCAAGGCTCTTTGGTGTTGATGATCGCTTTGCCAGAGATACAAACTACCTGTTCTTTGCGCAGTTTGTGACTGAAATACACCTTGCTACTTCCAGCATGACCATCCAGCTATGTAAAGGCAAACCTTTCACCAGAGATGGACGCAGAATAACATCACAAATGTTGAGAGACAAGTATGAGGTGGAGAGACTGGTGAGAAACAGAGATGCAATCAGATTCATGCAGCCACTCAGAGGAACTCCAGCCTATTGGGACAAAACAACTAAAGACCTGGTTGCCATTATCAGATAGCTGGGAAGTCCTACTTCCTTTGTCACATTTTCTGCAGCAGAAATGCGCTGGCCGGAGGTGATCATTGCAATAAAAGCACAACAAGGTGAGAAGGTGAACTTTGATGAGCTTGACTGGTTTACAAAATGTGACATCCTGAGATCTGATAGGGAAAATGTTAAATTGTTGCTATAGTGTCCTGGTTTGTAAGCTGTCTCAAGTGCCTTGGAATGCAAATTGTCTGTAGCCTGGTAACTACACCCCCGTAGTGTTAGGATATGACCAGAGGTGTTTTAATGTTGGACCCAAAGCTGAAGCATGAGATCATTAACAGGTTAACCAAGTATTTATTTCTTCCACAAAGTACAAAAAGCAACAGGTCAATCCAGGTGAGTATATACAAAAGGTGACGGCGGTGGCGGGAGCTCGTTTAGACCTGCAAGGGAGCAGAGAGAAAAAGGTGAGTCTTCAGGTAAGGAGAGGCAAAAATGCACAAAGTCACCAAGGCAGTCAATGAGCTCCGAGTAACCGAGACAGTAGGGCTTAAGGCCAGCACTGAGAAGACTTGAGGCCAGAACGAACCACAAATGAAGTGCAAACAGCCGGCGTCGAGCAGGTGAAGACCACAGCCTTAAATAGGGGAGATGATGAGGAGAACAGGAAACAGGTGAGGCATTCACTGCAGGTCAGCTCCAGAACCACGCCCCCGCTCCAGCAGCCAGGAGAGAGAGGAGAACCCGAGAGGGGAGGGGGGAAGGAGCAGACAACTGGAGAGGAGGGTGAATCCTCACACGTAGGTCCTTTCCCTAACAATAGACCTCCTTACACCTGAAGCTCAGACTGACCCCACCCATCCTTGTACCCCTAATCAAAGAACTTTGTATGCATACTGGCAAAGGAAACGACGTCTCTCTTCTGTCTATTGAATTACCATGTCTTAATACACTCAGATGCCTGTCTTCTGTCTGCTATTGACTAAAAATGTCTGGTCACTATGCACCCTCCTTCCCCTTTTGGTGTATCCCATTGTTTCCATACTGTACTTAAACCCTGCTCTTTCCTCAGTCGTGGTCAGCTCAGTCACAGACCTGCACTCTGTCTGTCGGTTCTCCAGCTTGCCGGCATGCTTCAATAAACTCACCTCACCACAGCAAACCATAAACTGGACTCTGAGAATTTTTCGTCAACAATTTCGTGCCACGACCCGGATGGCAACATACTTCCACGGAGACTCCTTCTTCCATACCAAGGACACACCAGTGACTTCAAATCCAAATTTTACAAAGAGGTGAGGGATCCTTTTGGAAATCCAATTCTTGTTACTGTGTGTTGTTGGAGGTCTGTGGAACTGGAGTCCCAAAGAAGTTGACGCCATCCATTTTCTGTAAGTTTGCTGTGTGGTCGTGACAAGGGGTTGAGGAATAACTCTTGAGAAATGTTCTGGGAGGACATTTTAAGATAGAGGGACAGTGTTTGGAACACTGGGAAATAGGCCTATGCAGGACGGGTGGGAAGAAATAAGGATGACTCGTTCTCCTGGGGATGACTCGCTGTCCCAATACTTAGTTATATATTTCATTTTGTAAGAATCTGCTTCGCTCTTCTTACATAGAAAAATGATTCGTATGGTCTAAGTAGAATGCTGACTGACGGAAACAGTAAGTGAATTGTGGGCAAAAGTAAATGGGCATGAGTGTTGATTTGGAGGGATCTCAAAGATTGAAAACTTGTAAGGACATTAAGTGGAAGGTTTGAGAAAGTATTAACCGATTCTGCTAAGTACATGTACGGTAATGTGGTACCAATGGGGTTTTAAAAATGTTGCAACACAAAAATATAAAAATAGTAAAATTTTTGAAAAAAAAAAAAAAAAAAAAAAATTAAACGAAAGTACTGTGCAGAGCTAAGCCTAAGTCTAAGAGCTACAATCTAAATGAAAATCAACAGATTTAACACAATGCAGAGTTAAAACTAGCTTAGTAATTTTAAACAGATTTAACTAATTGCAACATAGTGCGCAAAGTTAAGTACCTGCAAAGAACTAGGAGCAGGCAACATAATTTTATTTTTTTCTCTTCAAGTCTTCCAGAAGCACTGTCCAGGACCTGATTAAAACCCAGCTGGTGTTTACGACAGTATTTTTTTTAGTCTGTCTTTTGCACTTTTTGATTTTGCAAAACACCTAGAAATGTGTTTTCTGTTGCTTTTGGGTCATGTTTGTTTCTGTGTTTTCTGTTGCTTTTGTGTCATGTTTGTTTCACACTTTTTCTTGTGAAACATGTCTTATATGTCTTGCTCTTATGAGTTTCTTCCTACTTGAAGAACCTTTTAATATAGAAAAAAAAACTGTATGTCAAAAGACTTGGTCAAAAGACTAATTGTTATGTAAGTTTCTCACTACACAGGCAGAGCAAGCAGAGGAACATACAGTGGCAGAGCAAGGGCAATGTCATGGTTCAAGGGATCAATCAAAGAGTGAGTGGAAACCTTCCTCACACCTCTCAAACAAAAGGATGTGCAAAGTACTTCTATTATGGTAAGCCAAATCTCATGTGATAAACTCTCCATTTGGAAACTTGCAGTCTAACTTTACTCTGCGTACATCACCTGATTAGACAACCATAAAGAAGGCCAACTGATCTTAAAACAAAACAAAAAAAACAGAGTTGCTAGGACAGTGACCAAATTGAAACAGAAACAAATGTTTTGCAAGCTCCATTAATTAAATTTGCTAGTTCAGAGGATGAACCTCATTTAATGGTAAATGTTAACGTGAAAGCCACATAATTTTTGGTAGACACTGGAGCCTTTCTTTCAATGGTAAAAACAAAAACAACTAAATTAAGAGCATCAGATAGAACAGTCAGAGCTATGGGGATATGAGGCATCCATGTGTTGCCTGTATCTGAGCCTATTTTGGTCAGCATTGATTTTCTTAGTGAGTGCATGTCCACTTTACAACTTTACACTCCTTTCTTCTGTCAGACTCCACTCCTGTAAGTCTGTTACGAAGAGACTTGTTGTGTAAGCTAAACTGCAATATCTGTTGAACACCAGATGACATTTTCTTAGAAACTAGTCAGACCGATCCTACAGCTGTGCTAGCAGCCCAAATAGATCAAAATCAAGCCACAACAATTGTAAATGTGCATAACAGGATAGTCTCAGGTGTTCACCCCTCTGTTTGGGCCTTCTCTTCTAATGATGGTAAATTAATTAGAACTACTGAACCAGTCCAAATACTACTTAAACCTAATACCTATCACCCAAGAATCAGACAGAAAGACTTGAGAGTCATTAATAAAGTAGTGCTACCCCGCTTCCCACTGGTCCCAAATCCATCTACAGTATCGTCTTCAGTACCAGCCAGCTCCAATCACTGCACTGTACCTGAGCTCTGTAGTGCATTCTTCTTCGTGCCTTTAAATAAAAATATTATTTGTTTGCATTCCCCTATGAAAATCACTAGAATACATTCACCAGGTTACCCCCAAGGTCAAACTTACAATATTTATTCGTACACTACACAAAGATCTCAAAGATCTTTTCACTTCCAGGAGGTTCTACTTCAGGTATAATATGTAGAGGACTTACTTTTAGCATCCCCCTCAGACATTGCTTGTGAGACTTATAAGGTGGCTCTCCTCCAAGTTTTAGCTCGAAGAGGTCACACATTTTCACAGAAATCTACTCAATTGTGTCAAACTGAAATCGAGTACTTAGGGCACACATTGTGTGGTTTATTAAGAGTCTGGACTCCTTCTAGAGTAAAATCCATAGCTGAAATCACCAAATCCACAAATGTCACAGATGAAAACATTTCTAAGGATGGCATGTTACTGCAGACAGTGGATAGTAGATTATGCTTTTCTGGCAGCTCCCATCCTTGAAATGTCCTAACCATCAACCTGTACTCAACCCATTACCTGGCCAGATCGAGCTAAAAAGTCATTTAACAACTTGAAACAGCCATTAGCAACAGCTCTTGCATTAGGCCTTCCTAACTATAGCCAATGTTTCGTACTTTTTGTACATGAAAGAGTAGGATTTGCACAATCTGTTCTCACTCAGCGCCACAACTCTGCTAACAGACCTGTAACCTATTTCTCCTCAAAACCAGACCCTGTAGAGAGAGGTTTTCGACCCTGTCTAAAAGCAGTTCCTGCAGCTGCACTTGCAACAGACAAATCAGCTTGTTTTAGGTTCCAAACTCACAGTCATGTTAGTGTCTTGGTTTGTAAGCTGTCTCAAGTGCCTTGGAATGCAAATTGTCTGTAGCCTGGTAACTACACCCCTGTAGGTCCTTTCCCTAACGATAGACCTCCTTACACCTGAAGCTAAGACTGACCCCACCCATCCTTGTACCCTTGATCAATGAACTTTGTATGCATACTGGCATACATATATTTCATTTTGTAAGAATCTGCTTCGCTCTTCTTACATAGAAAAATGATTCGTATGGTCTAAGTAGAATGCTGACTGACGGAAACAGTAAGTGAATTGTGGGCAAAAGTAAATGGGCATGAGTGTTGATTTGGAGGGATCTCAAAGATTGAAAACTTGTAAGGACATTAAGTGGAAGGTTTGAGAAAGTATTAACCGGTCCTGCTAAGTACATGTACGGTAATGTGGTACCAATGGGGTTTTAAAAATGTTGCAACACAAAAATATAAAAATAGTAAAATTTTTGAAAAAAAAAAAAAAAAAAAAAAAAAAAAAAAATTAAACGAAAGTACTGTGCAGAGCTAAGCCTAAGTCTAAGAGCTACAATCTAAATGAAAATCAACAGATTTAACACAATGCAGAGTTAAAACTAGCTTAGTAATTTTAAACAGATTTAACTAATTGCAACATAGTGCGCAAAGTTAAGTACCTGCAAAGAACTAGGAGCAACTAAAAAGTCATTTAACAATGACTTTTTAGTAGGTCCTTTCCCTAACAATAGACCTCCTTACACCTGAAGCTCAGACTGACCCCACCCATCCTTGATACCCTTGATCAAAGAACTTTGTATGCATACTGGCAAAGGAAACGACGTCTCTCTTCTGTCTATTAAATTACCATGTCTTAATACACTCATACGTCTGTCTTCTGTCTGCTATTGACTAAAAATGTTTGGTCACCATGCACCCCCCCTTCCCCTTTTGGTGTATCCCATTGTTTCCATACTGTACTTAAACACTGCTCTTTCCTCAGTCGTGGTCAGCTCACAGACACAGACCTGCACTCTGTCTGTCGGTTCACCAGCTTGCCGGCATGCTTCAATAAACTCACCTCACCACAGCAAACCATAAACTGGACTCTGAGAATTTTTCTTCAACAGATCCAACCCTGTAATTGTCATGAGAGTTTTCGATAAGAGAGTTGAAGCGCTGTTCAGAGACCTGATTCTGTCTCCTGCACAACCCCTGGGAAAAGTCTTTGACTAGTTTTGGCAACTTGAGTTTCAGCACAGAGGAAGTCCTCACATACATGGTCTACTGTGGGTTTATGGTGCACCTGTGTTTGAAAAGGATGATGACATGACTGTGTGCGACTTTGTGTCCAAATACAACTCAGCTCAGCTGCCTGATCCAAACAACCTGACCTGTACAGAAAAGTCACAAAAGTGCAGATACACAGCAAAAAACCACACAAAGACATGTTTCAAAAGTTCAAGTTAAGGATGCAGATTTGGATTCCCCAAACCACCCTGCAGACAGACAATGATAACCAGACCTGTGGATGGGGCCGAGTCAGACAGACTTAAAGAGGCCAAAGAGAAACTAGCCCCTCTGTATAACCTTCTAACTGAACCTGAATCAGCCTCCCTGAGTTTTGAACAGCTCCTGTCTTGATGTGACCTGCGCCCTGGTGAACTTGAGCGACACCTGCACCTGATGAGTCAGTCGAATAGTGTCATACTCAAGCGTGACCCCAAAGACTGCTGGGTTAACTGTTACAACCCTCATCTGCTTGAAGCCTGGAATCCTAACATTGATGTGCAGTTCATTCTGAGCTACCTCAGTCTGATCCGTTACATCTGTACATACATGTGCAAAAGTGAGAACTCTGTGAGTCAGTATCTTCAGAATTTGATCCAGAACTCAGACGGACATTGTGTCAATGAATGTGATGAAATGAAAGCAACCATGCAGGCATAATCAAAGAAGAGAGAAGTATCAGCTCAAGAAACAGTGACTCGAGTCGACCAGTCTCAAGCCTCCACAACACAACACCAGACCGTGTCAATGTGTGGATGATGTGGTTAACAGACAAATACAAAGCCAGACCCGAAACACAAGAGTTTGAGGAGATGTGCATGGCAGACTTTGCTTCAACATGCAGCCTTGTTTATGGACAACAGACCAAAGGACAAAATGTGGTACCCCTGCTGAATGACTTAGGCTTTGTTTATTTGTTTATTAATTTGTTTATTAAAAGGATCCCCATTAGTTGATACCAAAGCAGCAACTAGTCTTCCTGGGGTCCATACATCCAACAGTCATACATAACATACATTAAAAGACAGCAAACATTTTACAAAAATACAACCCCCCCCCCAACACCAATAAATTCCAGTGAATTATCAAGTATATCAGAGACACATAAACATCTGCACCTATTTAATTAGAGTACAAAGAAGCCCTGCTTCACCCTGAAAATATGATGTTCTTGCCGCTCATTCTACATTTTGAGTTCATAGTAATAAATTGTGTCCATCAAGAGTTTTATCTGCCGTATTGACATTTGTTATGTAAAAACAAAGAGAACTATTGGGGAAAAAAAAAAAAAAATTGTCACATAAAAAACTTGCATTACTAAGAAATCCTAATTCATGAAAAAGTTGACAGCCTAAGTATTGAACCATATATTATTTAGCTTCTTTTTAAAGTTAATTTTACTGTTTGATTTTCTGAGGGAACACGGCAACTTATTCCACTGAGTAGCTGCCCTGTATAGAAATGTTTTCTGCATAGCACATGTTCTTGGCCCAGGGACAACTACATGATCAAGTGTCACTTGTCTAGTTGTATGATTGTGTCTGTTATTGACATGCAGGATTTGAGTGCAGATATTTTGGCTTTGAGGTAGTACTTATCTGATAAAAAAAACAAGGAGATTTGAAGACAATCTATCCCTGACTTTTTGCCATCAGAGAGCCTGACGTAAATAACCTCTGCACCGGCTAGGTGCACCTGATTACCAATCAGCTCCTGAAAAAACGGACAGACACACACAGCCAGTATACAGGGCGGTATCCAAATGCCCTCCAAGGGCATAACACCCCCCCCAATAAAGTCAGGGTCCCAGAGGGAACCCTGGCACCTAATCTAACAGCTGCTTGCATATCAATATAATAAGCTGAAGAAAAGACAAAATACCTCACCGCGTATGTGCTCCCTTAGCCCCATAGTGCCCTACTCGAGGGTCCCAGAGCCAACATACACACTAAAATGCTGCAAAGGTAGAATCAAAGCTAGCGTTTCCTTTTCTATGACAGAATAGTTAAGCTGATGTCTATTAAATTTCCGTGAGAAAAAACAGACTGGCTTATCCACTCCCATCACACTGCAAAAGCACCGCACCAGCACCAACATAACTGGCATCAACCTCAATTTTAAAAACTCTATCCCACCGAGGCGCAGCCAAAACTGATGCATTGCAAATGAGAGCTTTCACATTTTCAAAAGCAGTCTGACACTCAGATGACCAAACATACTTAACCTTGCCCTTTAACAGGTAGGTAAGGGGAGCAACCACAGTGGAAAAGTTCCTACAAAAACAACGATAGAACCCCACTAGGCCCAAAAACCGCAACAGATCTTTTTTAGTTTCTGGTGGAGCGTAACCATCAATTGCTTGAACCTTTGCACGTAAAGGACAAACCTTACCCTGACCTACAACACGACCCAAATACGTGACAGTTGCCTTTGCAAACTCACATTTGGCCAAGTTAATGGTCAAACAAGCGTAAGCCAAACGGGAAAAGAGCTTCTCAATGCGGTCCAGATGCACATCCCACTCATCAGAATAGATAACCACATCGTCAAGGTACACCAAGCAACCTTCCAGGTCTCCAACAACCTTGTTCATCAGGCGTTGGAAAGTCGCTGGTGCATTCCTCAAACCAAATGGCATCACCTGATAAGAATACAATTCGTGGGTGTAACAAACGCAGCAATCTCTCGGCTTCCACCGCAGCAGCTGCTTGACCCTTTTTCCCTCTTGCACATAAAACATGCACCCTACACGATCCACAGCAGCCATGCATTTACACACACCCCTGATGCTAACACTCACACTCCATTCTTAATAATTTAATAAAATATTAAACTAATAAAATTACAAATGCTTGTGAGAGCATTTGTAAAAGAACCATCTGAGCAGGTTTTAGACGAGTGTACAGGGGATCAGTTGGTTAAGATAGCTGACTACTATGAGCGAGATGTTGTTACGATTATTGTTTACTGCTTGTAGAAGCTTTTTCACTTGATCAAGTTGTATTGGTCTAAAATTAAATTTACAATTTCTATTTTTCATGATAACCTCATTAATGAGTTCAGTGGATAACTTATTATTAGGATAATTCATATTCTGTCTTAGACTATACACCTTATCAATAAAGAAATCATTGAAATAATTAGCAATGTCCATAGGCTTTGTTATAAAGGACCTCTTTCACAATACATGTAATTTTGCCCACAGCCCAATTTTTTGTTTATTGTGTGGTATTTGTAGTACACCCAGAGACTCCCAAGAATATACCTTTAGAAAATCCAAAAGTCATCCAGGGCCTGTACTATGACCTATTTTATGATCATTGCCATAGGTGTGAGCCAGGGTGCACACTTTACCCCAAAACTTACTCAAACACAAATAATAAATCATCAAATTGGGTCAAATCACCTTCACTGAAGTCTGGTGCATCTTTTGAAATCAAATGTAAAGCTAAGTATTACAATTGAAAGAAGTTATTGAATTTTAACTGGAAAAAAAATAGTTTTTTTTATGATTTTTTCAACAAATTCAATTCTTTGGAGATGCGTCTGACCAACTTACAGTTGCTGTACACCTAAAATACTTACAAAATATTTGGCCACATATATATTCTCAAAGTGGGAAAAAAATCATCAAATTCTGAGACCGGTAAAGTTGTTCAATTAACAGGTTGGGTTACTGTGGTAGAATCAGGATACTGTTCCATGTCTTGTATTATATCAAGGGTAATGTTTTATTTCATGCAATTTGCAGCAAATGAATGTTAACTTCAATTTAGTATTGTGCATTCAATTGAATTATATTTTTTTTCAAAATGTTTTTCATTTAAAACAGAAAAGGTATGCAGGGCCTGTAATTCCTCTTTTTTAAAATATCATCCAACGCAATGCTAATCAACACTGCAATACATGCTATATATTTCAAATGAATAAATGGGATAGTGGTGCATCTCCTTGTATGATAGAGTAGTACGTTCAAGCTGAGGCAATATGCTACTGTTGACCTTCATGCTTGTGGTCAAGACGAGTTTAGTCAGTTCTGCCATTCTGTAAAGAATTGTTGTCCAAGCAACATATGTCCCGAGCTAGCTAGTATCAATTTGTCATTTGAGTATAAACAACATATATTCTGCTGCAAGTGTTATATTCAGCAGATTTCTTTTTAAGTATAGCTGTTCATATACAGTGTCTTCTGTTACCACAATTTAGTGTGCACACATGTACATTTTATGAAAAAATTGTGCATCTAGTACAATACTAAGTGATATCCATACCTATAACTATACCTTTTTGTTGTTAGTGTATTTTCCAGGTTTGTTTCCCTGAGAATACCAATATATATTTAAATCCTCCAGATAATTTATTTTCATATTGTTTGAAGTAAAAATGGACGGGGTTTGTATTATACCCGATTGCAAAACCAGGTTCAAAGATAAAGGGAAGAACTTAAAATCTGGAAGGAGTCTAGATTCTCCCAGTAACAACTGGTTAAAGCAGGTGCTTAGTAAAGAAGGATTGAATGTTGAGAGTGGAAGTAAGCTGTGTCTAAAATGCTACATGAGATATCTTAGAAAAAGGCCACGCCCTGACTCAAAAGAAGACACTCACAGTGACAATGAATCCACAGGCATCTGTGATTCATTTGAGATTGAGGATAGCCCCACTAATCCTGGAACTAACCGATCTGTTATACCTCTTAACCTAATCAAAGATTTGAAGTATGCTTCCTCTTCACATTGTAAATGTTCTTTGTGTTTAGAGTACAATGACAACTGTATACACATTCCTAAGTCTGTTCGTCACTCTCTTATCATTGAATGTTCACTTTGGTGCCCGCCTGATGCTCGTGTTTGTTCTGAACACCTCATCGGGAGTTTTCTACACCCTGACACAAAGATAAATATGCACAGTCGTATTCCTCTGGAAAGTAAACTGAATGAATCTATTTCTCCAGTTGTTATTAATGATTTGCTTGAAATTGTACATGAAGTATCCAAACATGAGACATCACCCAAACTGAAGTTTGAAACCTTGTCAGATTCTGACTGCCATGCATTGACTGGCTGGACATTGGTGCAATTTAAGAACATGTATGACATGTGTGAATCTGATCTTGTTTCAGGTTCAAGTGATAGTTCCAGAGCAATAGATTTGCTTCTTTACTTTTGGCCAAAACTGAAAACAAACCTTTCATGGAATCAAATGACCATGCTTACTAATCTTTCCCAAGCTACACTGTCAAGATATTTTCATACAATTGCAGATATTTTGAACACAATAGTTGTTCCCAAATACCTTGACACAAATCATATTTCACGCCACGATGCCATAACTCACAACACTGTCTTTACTAAAGCTTTTTATGGTGACCAGGTCACTCTTATCTTAGATGGTACGTATATCTACCTCAACAAATGCAGTGATCATCAGTTTCAAAGGGCATCTTACGGAGGACAGAAAAAACGAAATTACCTAAAATTCATGTCAGTTGTACTGCCTGATGGATATGTTTTAGACACTATTGGCCGCTACCATGGTAACGTAAATGATGCAACAATAACTCGGCTCATCATGGAAAAAATTGAAATATTGAAATCTTGGTTAGAAGCAAATGACAATATGATTGTAGATCGCGGTTTCAGGGATGCCTTAGATCTTCTTGCTAAGTTGGGGTATGATGCTAGAATGCCGTCATTTTAACCAACTGGTAAATCCCAATTGGATTCCTCAACAGCCAATAGTGATCGTTGCTGTACCAAAACAAGATGGATAGTAGAGTCCTACCACGGGCGTTTAAAGAAGTGGATGTTGTTTAAGGAACAACTTACCTCAAATTATTTCGTTGAGGTCATTGGCAAATTAGTGCGCATAGTAACTGCATGTCTCAATGCCTTCAGAGGACCAATATATGTTTCAGATCCAGATCGAGAGGAACGAGATACTAAGATGGCTCAGCGTATGCTTTCACTTTTAAAAAAAGACAATGTTTTGGCAAAACGAGTTGCAGAAGACCCAAATATGTCACGTAGAGCTCGTAGTGAATGGCAGAAGCTTGAAGCATCTGATATCTCGTTCCCTCATGTGGATCTGGAATACCTTGAGACCATAACATGCGGTACATACCAAATCAAACAGTCCCCTGGCTACATTGCTGAGCATCAAAAAAATGATGGTGACTATGAGATTTGGGTTTACCAGCATGATGCTGATCTCATTAGGGGACAGATTCATTCTCGTCACAGATCTCAAATAAAATACAATGTTTGGATTCAATTTGACAAGAATGCATCAGATGATCCTGTGAAGGCATATTATTGTCTCTGTCCTGCTGGAAAGAGAACCTCTGGCATGTGTGCACATGTTGCATCTGTAATCTATTATTTGGGATATTATAAACATTTTCAAAATCAGAAACCCCTCCAACCATACACAAGCAAATTCAAAGACTCCATTCTATGAAATAACCAGCCAATCATACATCTTATGGATTTCTCAGATCCCCTTTCCCTCACTATAGTTCTGGTCTACAAATTAAAATTGTCCAAGCCGTTGCTATGCAAAAAGACACGAAGGCCATAAAACAGATTACATGTATATATAAGTACTAGAAACAGAAATTGACAGAAGTAATGTTTATGTATTGCTGTCATTGTAGATATATACAATCTGATTACAACAATCCAAAACTGCATCGGTTTTTACTTGTATCAATGGCTCATTATTATCTCATCACAAAGGCATAATATACAGGCCCTTTGTGGCTGTTCAATATTAAAATGAATAACATTTCATGTGAAATGTTTGTTTTGAATCTAGCATTCAAATTCTAAAAGAAATCATACTTAAAGGATGAATTCTGAACAAATCTTTAAAGGTTCCCTGATATACAAGATATGGAACAGTATCCTGATTCTACCACAGTAACCCAACCTGTTAACTGAACAACTTTACCGGTCTCAGAATTTGATGATTTTTTTCCCACTTTGAGAATATATATGTGGCCAAATAATTTGTAAGTATTTTAGGTGTACAGCAACTGTAAGTTGGTCAGACGCATCTCCAAAGAATTGAATTTGTTGAAAAAATCATAAAAAAAACTATTTTTTTTCCAGTTAAAATTCAATAACTTCTTTCAATTGTAATACTTAGCTTTACATTTGATTTCAAAAGATGCACCAGACTTCAGTGAAGGTGATTTGACCCAATTTGATGATTTATTATTTGTGTTTGAGTAAGTTTTGGGGTAAAGTGTGCACCCTGGCTCACACCTATGGCAATGATCATAAAATAGGTCATAGTACAGGCCCTGGATGACTTTTGGATTTTCTAAAGGTATATTCTTGGGAGTCTCTGGGTGTACTACAAATACCACACAATAAACAAAAAATTGGGCTGTGGGCAAAATTACATGTATTGTGAAAGAGGTCCTTTGCCGTCAACCTCTACAAAAGTAGGATAGTTATCCTTGGTCCTTCCTAATATGTTATTAAAAGTTTGCCAAAGTTTCTTTCCATCATGCGGTGCTTCATAAATTTTATTTTGATAGTAGGTTTTTTTCTTTTGATTGTTCATTTTTGTTATTTTGTTCCTGAGTTCCCTGTAGTTTTTCCACATAGCTGGGTTTTGCCTATAAATGTGCTGCGGGCGAGGTCGAGCGCCAAATTCACCTTATCATGGATTAATGACGACAGCAGCAGCACCAGCTCCAAGCGGCCAAGCTTCTCCCAGGAGGAAACTGATGTCCTGGAGCCTCATTTATAAAGCTTGCTTACGCACAAAACGGGGCTTGAAAGTGGCATAAGTCACTTTCCATGCAATGGTTGTGATTTATAAAAATAAACTTGGCGGGACAATATGCGCACTGGTACGTCAACTTTGATGCTGGCGTTACGGAGTTAAAAATGCACTTTATTATTAGTATATGTTTCCAGTTTATTTTTGAGAGTTTGTAATAATTTTATTTGATTGGGTATTTGTGAATTTTATCTCAATTACTTCTTTTTATTTTGGGTTATTTTAATCCTCCTGTGGAAACTGCCATTTTGCCCTTCGTGCTTCTTGTGCCTCCGGGGTTTCCGTAGCTCCTCCGCTCTGCCCCTCACAGTGCTACTCCGCATTGCTGAGGGTAAGTTGTGTGTGGAAATGCTCTGATTCTATTTTGCTGTTTACATTATAAAATGAGCTATAAGAGCCGTAACTCTTGGTGTGCGGTGCTAACTGATGTTAATCTAACGTTATCCTGCTGTTTTGTGCTGTTTTGAACAGTTTTATTCAGAGTTTAGACGATGTTTTCATAAGTCATGTCCTCATAAGAGCAGGAGATTTTCCACTTTGTTCATTGTTGAATGTTTGTTGTTTAGGAGCTGAGGTGCAGATTGAAGAGCAGAGGGCAAATTGTGTGTTTTATGTCTTCTGCAGGTATGGTTTTTGTTTGATTTATGTCGTATTTTCGGGTGCATCCATTTAGTTTCCCTTTTATGTATGTCTTCTTTGTTTTGTCCACCGGGTGTCGCTGTTTGT
Source organism: Cetoscarus ocellatus (assembly GCA_037902135.1). Taxonomy (NCBI): domain Eukaryota; kingdom Metazoa; phylum Chordata; class Actinopteri; order Labriformes; family Labridae; genus Cetoscarus; species Cetoscarus ocellatus. The sequence continues at coordinate 23,607 of JBAMNC010002067.1, forward strand.
TCATAAATATACTGTGTTAAAATAACATGTTAAATTGTATGGTTTTCAGCAGTTCATATGGTATATTGGTTGCATGTTTATGTGTAGTTTTGTTGCATTTGTACATGTTGCTGATGGACAATTTAGCTCCCAGACAGTGCTACTCCACATTGCTGAGGGAGCTGAGGTGCAGATTGAAGAGCAGAGGGCAAATTGTGTGCTTTATGTCTTCTGCAGACAAATAAATGCTGGAAATCAGTTCCTGTGTCGGTCTCCATCTATGCCCTAAACACCACCTGTTACACTGGCGTACGAACATTTTGGAGATGTGGGAAACTGGCGGCACGGATGGTGAGGGGGTGAAGTGAAGCCAGATTTATCTCATACATTTAATGTAATCACATATCAGATTATAGACCCGAGTAATCATAAACACCAGAGTCTGCAGTGTTATAGATGTGTTCACTTACAACTGTATGCACTGTTCATATATCATACTTCATATTCAAATGATATAGAGCGGTGGATAGCACTGATTGATTAGTATTAGCTGTGACAAGGTGTGTAACAAACAGTCTAATTGCTGAGTAGGTATATAAATAGTGCAGTGACACTCGTGCGTAATGCTGCACAATGGATGCGGTGTTGTATGATTTTTTTTATATTGACGTACAATGATAAATAGGTAATGATTATGAAAACTGTAATAACTTAACTGTTGTTTACTCTAGTGACACCAAACTTAGCCTGATGATCACACATCCCCTCTGGTTTTATACGACAGCTCTGACTTTAGAGAAATTGGTTTCAGTGTGTTTTTTTTATGATTTTTTTTTTTTTATATTGATGTATATTCGTTAATAGGTAATGACTATAAAAACTGTAGTAACTTAACTTTTATTGGCTGTATTGACACCAAACTTAGCCATCAAACATCTCTTCTTGTTATACTACAGCTCTGACTTTAAAGAAATAGGTTTTAATGTAATTTTTATGATCTTTTTTATTGACATATATTCATTAATTGGGAACGACTATAAAAACTGAAATAACAAAACTGTTGTTGACTGTATTGACACCAAAATTAGCCTGATGTTTACACATCCCCTTGGGTTAATACTACAGCTCTGACTTTAGAGATTTAGGTTTTAATGTCATTTATATGATTTTTTAAATTGACATATATTGATAAATAGGCAATGACTACAAAAACTGTAAAACTGTTCTGTAGTTTAGCATACACGTGTCACCAGGCAATTTGAGTCACAGATTACCTGGATATTAATGAAGTGCACTCCCTTACGGTTCACATAAGTGATGGCTTGGGTATCTGGTGCACACAACTGAGCATGTGTGCAGTTCCAGCTGCCTGTCGAGCGCTGATGGAAAAATTCTGTGCTCATTTGCATATGTTGGACTGGACTAGAGGACACTGCATGTGTGGCTGAAGCGACAGCTGTCTGACTGATCCCCACCACCGTGGCCACGGTGTGCTGGAAAGACCCAGTGGCGAAGAAGGTCAGAGCCGCTGTCACTTTTACAGCAACTGGGAGAGCGCAGGGGCAACCAGGCTGCACATCGGAGGCCACGATGCGCGTCACCGTGTGGACCACCTCACAGGACAGATGTAATCTGTTCCTGTGTCATGAATAGGAGTACAAAATTAAGTGACAGTGACATTTCAACACAGCAGCAGGCTAATCCATTCATCGTGCTTGTGATCCACCTGCATTCCTGGTCTGTCATCGCCAAATAGCAGGACCTTGGGTGAAATACTCTCTCCCGGTATCTCCTCCTCATCCTCCTTGCAATAATGTACTCCATCTTTTTAGATCACATCAAGAATAAAGATTAAAACAGAGATATATAGGCAATCACAGGTAAATCCTTAAGACACCAATGGCCCTTTTCCATTAGCCCTACTCTACTCGGCTCGGCTTTCCCCGACTCTACCCGGCTCTACTCTACTCGCTTTGGTCTGTTTTTCCACCAGCCCGGTCCCCTACCCAGCGGGGGCGGGGTCGCCATGAAACAGCTGGGTGACACTGCGTTCATGTCATTTTGAGCGCAACACAACAACCAAAACAATGGAGGACTTGGAGGCAATAGTATACTTGCTGCTCGGTCTGTGGCTTTTTGTTACAAAGAGGAAAGCAGAAGAAGGCTGCAGGCGGCGAGAAGAAATACCCTTGAGAAGTACAGGAGAGTTTTGGAAGCTATACAACAGTTTGAAGCCGAGGACGAGAGCAATTGGGCTGCAAAGAAAAGACGTATGAGGGTAAGCTAACGGAAGCTACCGCTAGCTTGTTAGCTAGCTCGTAATGATAAAGCCCCGTGTTTAACAATGTGATGGCACCAAGTTATTGCCATAAAGTAACAAAGTGTATGTACTGCAGTCCTGTTTTGGGCATCGCGCTCAAGACCCATCGGTGACGACATTCTCTGACCAATCAGTAGCCGGCAGTCGGTCGACGTCACCTTTTAGTGTCGACTCAGCTCGCTTAGAACCAGAGCAGAGTAGGTACTAAAAACTGGTCTGTTTTAGGAGGTACTGTGCCGGTGGAAACGCAACTCATACCGGGTAGAGCCGAGTAGAGTAGAGTAGAGTAGGGCCAAGGCGGGCTGGTGGAAAAGGGCCACAAGTGACTTACATTTATTCAGTGAGCGTCTCTCTCTTTTTTCTTTTCTTCTGAATTTCATGAGATGAGAGAAGCCGGATTCTCCGTATTGGATGCTGTGGCTGTTTGTGGTTGGCTGAGAGATGTGAACTCGTTAGTTTGCGTCACTCTTCCAGTGCCGTCAGGTTGAGTTTCCATTATGACAAACGTCTCTGATCTGTCATCAGATGTGACGGGACAATTAATATAGATACAAATGTATATGCTGGTTCAGACGGTTACATTAAATAGTGTTTGCTGTGTTTGTTTATTGCATTGAAATGTGCCTGACACTCTGGATACCTGCCTGTGAGGTCTTGGTGAGGTGTGCGCACTGTGCGCCGGAGCTGGCGAGCTTTCAGCGCACCTTCTGCACGGTTTTTAGGCACGAAATTGTCACTGCGCCAAGCTGAATCTGTCGACACCTCCCCCTGGTGCACTGCCACACCCATCTCAGCGCAGCTGGTCTACCAAATTGCCAAACTGGCTGCGCACAGTAGTGCGCCGAACAAAATTACTATTAGGCGGGGTGCGCGAGGTGCACCAGGCTGCACTACCCTACATTGCGCCAGGAAATTAGGGCCCTTTATGTAATACTCACCTTTTTTAACCCTTGTCTGGCCATCTGTTCTTGTGTGCCATGCAATATTGCACCCATGCTGTAGTGATTTAGATGGTTAAATCGAACAGCAGTATCCATTACATTGAGAACAACTATAATGTAACTGTCAATTACCTTTTGGAGAAATTGAGGGTATCACATAATAGATGTCAGATAATCCATAATAAAATCATTAAACTCAAGCAGCCATGTTATAGATATGTTTACTTACTGAAAAGTAAATATATCTACAAAAATCAAAAACATTTTTAAAAAGATGAGCTAATCTCTCCAATCAGAAGTTCATGAGGCCTTAAACTCTGAAATTCCTGGTTTCTAAGGTTGATTTTCAACCCCAATTTGTACAACAGCAACAACTATTTCAGTTGGTTTGGAGGCCCAAAGGGATGCAACCTATGAAGACAACAAACAACATTTGGATTACAACATATAAGTAATAATATGAGTTTTTAATACTCAATACATAACTATAAGAACAGTTGTGGATACATCTGTTTTCGGCTTATTCTCCTCACTTGTGGTTGTATGGCTGCTGCTTTTCTGGTCCTTTGTCTTCTGAACTTTGTCAGTGTCCTGAGCTGGTTTTGCTTTCTTTGGGACTGGTATGGTTGATGAAGTTGATAAATATTTGGAGCTTTCAGTGCTTGGCTTGTCTCCATCTCTCTTTGCCCAACCTTCCTGTGATTGTGTAATGTCTTCAGAGAGCCTATGTTTGAGGAGTAGCGTTTCAGTAAGGTTGTGGCACAATATGTGCTCTCTGAACCTGCCCTATAGAGAGACATACATTTTTCTTATGAATTTCCCTGGTGTCAGTTATCTCTGCCTTTTTAGAAAAGAGTTTTTTTGACAATACCAAACCATCTCTCTACATGGCAGTTTGTGTCTCTTGATTTTTGGGGTCTAAGACTATCAGCTTTGTCTGGTGCATATCTTTTTAAACTGCCCAGCAGCAGACCTCTCCAAAATGGGAAAATGCCCAGATAATTTTCAAAAAGCATGTCCACAATGCCAGGGCAGTAATAAGAATTTGCTGTCAGATGTGTTTGGACATCATCTTGTGCAAGTTCTATTTGTACAGCCACCAGAACCTCCTTAAACTTATCGGTGAAAGGGGACCTGCCAATTATTGTGCTGGCATTTCTTCTTTCAGCATCATCTCCTTCCTGGGGTAATTGGCTGGCCTCTAACCTTGAAGTCCCATCCACGTTAGGGGTGTTGCCTTCCTTTATTAAGTCCTGAATGACCTTAAGATGAAGGAGGACAAGATCACTGCTATGCTTTCCATATAAAACAGTGCATAGAGATCGGAAGATTTTGAGAGCATTGGTCAGCGATGTTGTGTTTTGCAACCTTGCAAATACGAAGATTGCAAATTCTTTAAGACCTTTAGCATCTGTTTTTCTTCCAATTAAACTGGTAACTGCTTTCAGCATGCGTGCAGAGCACATATGTAGCACACTAAAGTTTTTTCTGTCCATCCATGTCATTTGTCCTGAAAGAATAGCCATAGCCCTGTCCAAGTAGTTGGAAATACTCTCCTTGTTAAACGATAGGAGAACACTCTGTAGTAGTGCCCAGCTGTAATCTGTTTCAATCTGATGAACACACAACTTTGTGTATTGTGACAGGTGTCAAAGGAAGTGCAGCAGCCAGAATGTGATAGGTGGCACTGAATGCTCATTGGTAAGCATTTCACAGACTGGAAGGGGTGGGGCACTCGGACCACTTCCAGGAAGAGTTAGGGCATAATAGAGGCCTCCTGGTCTGAACTTTGGAACTACGTTACCTGTAGCATCCAGGTAAAGTCGGTGCGGTCTTCTTTCTCAGATGTTGTACAGGAATACTGATTGCTGTTTCAGTGTACATATGTACACCAAAGGGGTCAACTTGAAAATGTTGAATGTAACCGGGAACTCTCTGAAACTGAGTGTCACATTCTTTAATTATTTTTTGAGTTAGGTACATCTCCATGAACATATCATAATGCAATCTTTTGCTTTTGCTAAACTCTGACCTAATGACTTTCAGGACCTTTCTTCTGAGACTTCGGGTTATGTTTCCAGAAAGAAGTTCAGCAACAGGTGTTTTGTTGGAGTTTTTTGTAGTAGAACTGACTCACTCCTTTGCGTAAAGCCATTGCAGTGCGGCCCCTTCTTGTGTATGCTGCGTGTCTGAATTTTCTTTCACTTGTTTTGTGTGTAATTTTCCCTGTTTGCAGAACAGCTATTTTAACGTGGGTGTCTCCCATCTGCCTCTTTTTAGTTTTAAAAACATGTTTTGCACTGCAGGAAGGAAAAGAACAAATTGCAGTGATATTTAAATAGGGGCTGTTGATTTTTCGACTGTTTGTGGTTTTGATATGCTGACTTTTAAAAGTGAAAGGTCTAAGGTCTCCTAAGTTTTGTCGAACCATGATGTGGTCTAATTTTCTTCCATTTCTCTCGTTTTATTGTGATTGTGAATTTTTTTGATATTGGTGGCAAGTTTCTCCATCCTCCTGATGTACTTTTGTTCATCCTCTTGATCAGACTTTTCCACATCTACCTCTGTCACTTCTTCTGGAGCCTGTGTTGTGTCTGATGTCTTTTGATGACATTTGTATGCCTGTTTCTGTCACTTCCTCCCATACAACTTCTCTATCTTTCCTTTGCTCTGTTATTTTCTGTTGGCTAACAATACCTCTCAGATTTTTGGTCTACTACTATACTACCCAGAGCCAATGGTGTTTTTTTTGGATCATCTTGACCAAATAGGGCAACAGAAACACTGGACCAGATTTCTGATGAATATTCTGGGCTCTAATTTCCTGGCGCAACTCAGGGTGGTGCAGCCTGGCGCACCCCGCGCAATGGTAATTTGTTCCGGCGCACCGCTGTGCACAGCCAATTTGGCAATTTGGTAGACCAGCTGTGCTGAGATGGGTGTGGCGGCGCACCAGGGGAGGTGTCGACGTTCAGCTTGGCACAATGACAATTTCGTGCCAAAAAAGCGTGCGGAAGGTGCGCTGAGAGCCCACCAGCTCCAACCTGGTCTATCGGCACAGGCGAGGCGCGCCCCGTGCAGTGGTAATTTGGCTGACAGGCGCACAGTGCGCACACCTCACCAAAACCTCACAGGCAGGTATCCGGAGTGTCAGGCACATTTCAGTGCAATAAACAATCACAGCACCACTATTTAATGTAACCGTCTGAACCAGCACATACATTTGTATCTATATTAATTGTCCCGTCACATCTGATGTCAGATTAGAGACGTTTGTCATAATGGAAACTCAACCTGACGGCAGCTGGAAGAGTGACGCAAACTAACGAGTTCACATCTCTTAACCAGCCACATCATCCAATACGGAGTATCCGGCTTCTCTCATCTCATGAAATTCAAAAGAAAAGAAAAAAGAGAGAGACGCTCACTGAATAAATGTAAGTCACTCAGTGTCTTAAGGATTTACCTGTGATTGCCCATATATCTCTGTTTTAATCTTTATTCGTAACATGATCTAAAAAGATGGAGTAGCCTACATTATTGCAAGGAGGATGAGGAGGAGATATATTTTCACCAAAGGTTCTGCTATTTGGCGATGACAGACCAGGAATGCAGGTGCATCACAAGCATGATGAATGGATTAGCCTGCTGCTGTGTTTAAATGTGTTTTACTGCACTTTATCGCAAAATCTTGCACTCACAAAATATGTGTATTCTAATATATTGTATATTTCCACCATTTAATATGTTTTTTCATGATGTGTGCTGTTGACCTCTTGGCCGGGTCACCCTTGTGAAAGAGATCTTGATCTCAATGGGTTTTTTATCTGGTTAAATAAAGGTTACATAAAATAAAAAAATAAAAATAAAATGTAATTATCACTTAATTTTGTACTCCTATTTATGACACAGGAACAGATTACATCTGCCCCGCGAGGTGGTCCACGTGGTGGCTCACATCGTGGCCTCCGATGCGCGGCCCGGTGGCCCCTGCGGTCTCCCAGTTGCTGTAAAAGTGACAGCAGCTCTGACCTTCTTTGCCACCGAAGTGAAATTGTCCCTCGCCTGCAGCGCATTTAAAGGCAGGAAAAGGCGTTCATTTGATTGGCGAAGATTACACTCGGCTGTGTTAAACCCACTCACACCTACTCTCCTCCCTCTCTGCCACTTGCGCGGTGGGAGGGACGGAGGCATGGTTGTGCCTCGCTGCGCCTGCCTGCGCGGTGCATGAAACTTGCAAAATGCCCTGGACACACCCCGTTGGCGCGGCACAGCCAGCGCCTGGTCTACGAAATTAGAGCCCTCTATCTTCTGGTTGACTATGTTAGTACTTTGAAATGTTTTGACCAGTGCTTCTATTCCACCAGCCATTTCCCATAAATCCTTTCTCTTAGCACAATGTCCTTTAACTCTCCCCATTGTTGGCATTTAAAAGTTTCCAAACTGTGGATAGAAAAAGGAAAGCATAAAACGATGAATCTATATCATAAGACATATGTGTTAGGACTTTTTGCAGGGGTTAAAAATATTTAAAACTAATACTTCATAAATGAATATCAACATATAACCTGCTCAGTCATAAATATAGGAAAAACATTTTTGTGTCCATGCATATCTCTCTCTCTCTCTGTATGCATATATATATATATATATATATATATATATATATATATATATATGTATACATACACATGTATGTATGTATGTATATATATATATATATATATATATATATATATATATATATATATATATATATATACATCCATCCTGGATGTATTTAGCTGTGATTTGGTTTCACGAAAGTGGAGGCACATAAGTTACCATGGAGATTTATTCTGAGCAGCTAGCCTGCCCCAGACCAGGGTAACAGGCAGGCTTAATAAATCTTGCTGTTCAGTCAGCAGCGCTTTCATCTGAAATACGCATGTTTCTGACTCTTATCATAATGATTAGGGCTGGGCAGAAATATCGATTCAGCAAATCTTCTGAATCGATTCACCTCCTGGCCAGTGGGGGGGCGCTGTGCACTTTTTCACTGTTTATCCAGCCGCAGAAGAAGACATGCTTGCAGAGTGATAGGATTGAGTGTGAACATGAGAGTGATTTAGCGGCAGTTTATCAGTATCTACTGTGTAAATAATGTAAAATATTAAACACAATAGCACTAGTATCATTCCGGAGTGTTTTCTTTTCGTTCTTTTGCCGTATTTCCTCTGTTTTGCTGTGTTTCCGACGTATTTTCCATGTGTTTTATCGTCTTTTTTGGCATTTATCATGTTTTGATTATACTTCGTGTTTTATGGATTCCATAAATAGTAATTTTAGAAATATTGGAGGAAGAAATGTCCAGATTTATGTCTTCAGCTTGACAGGAACTGCTTTAGGGACTACCATCAGTAGAAAAAATGCCTGTACATGGTCTAATATGACAGCTGTGACATGGCCACGAAAAGCTGTAGGCAAACAAAAATGTTTGAGTTTATGTAAATGGGTTAAAATTTATTTTTTCTTCATCTCAAAAAACATTTGTTACATGTTCATTTACATTTTTATAAAACGAGAAACCTGTTGAAGAGTCAAATCAGTTTTTATTCTTTTCTTGTAATGACACTTTGTTTTAAGCATTTATAACATGATAATGACAAATACTTGCAAGAATTGTTTACTTTTATTTTTTGTAAAAAAAGGGTGAAAAAATGTGTTCAAAGGACAATTCCTGACACATTTATTGACAAAAAGACAAGGTGGACATTTCTAATTATAGTGTTAACTGTCATGTTTACTTTTGTACTCCATTTTCACAAATAAGTTATTATTGTGCAAATTTTTATTTTCAGATGTTTGCTCAAAAATATGAGGTGACATACCACATATGTTCACATTGGCATCAAAAAAAAAAGTCAAAAATTGTCAACAGGTACTCTAATTATTTGTGTATTCCTACTTTTTACTAAATCAATACTGACTCGAATCGCCACCTAAAGAATCAAAATCGAATCGAATCGTGAGGTTCTTAACAATGCCCAGCCCCTAATAATGATAATGACTTTAAGTGGTATAGGATAATGCATTTCATTTAAAAATGCTTTTCAAAGAACTCAGAGACAATTTAAAATGAGGATAAAAGGGAAAAAAGGGATTTAAACCAAAAGCAAACACAAATCACATGAGTAACTTAAGCAAGTTATTAAAATATCCCATATTTTCGTGTATTTTGTTAAGGTTTTTTCTAATTAATACAAATTAGTTTTGCTTAGATTTTTAACAACAAGGATAAATTTATTCTGAAGACTCTGAATCATACTTTTATTAGAATAGAAATATGTGACAATAATTAACAAAGTACATTATAAAACGTCCTCATTTCCCTCTTTTAGAAAATGAGATTTAATTTACTCTTTAACAAAGAAGATTACATAAAAATAAAAGTGACACCACTATATAAAACAGAACAAAACCGTGTGTTCATATTTCATCATATCTAATTAACATGATGTTTTTTAGTTCACATTGACCTTATTTATTACTTAACAAATCTCTACATTTTTGCCATAGCTTTGGGTCTCTTCTCTCACATACAATAATATAAAAACAGGCATCATTGTTTGTAATTGCAAAAAACTGTAAAATTCAGGCATCTTTTGCTTCTGTCAACACTCATAAAATTGCAATTATCTTTCAAAAAGTCCTTCTGAAGGTTTATTAGCGGATATTAGTTTAATACATGTTTTAGTTTTACCAAACAGCATGTTAAAATAGTCTGCAATCTAGAAGAAAGTAGGTTATACAGTGAGACAACTGTATAATCTTCTAAAGTTTTAAATCTTTTAAAGACTGATTATATAATACACAAATATATTTCACATGCTTAAAATGGTCCAAATGCCAGAAAGTTCTTTTAAGATATAGTTTTATTCACCATTTATTCAATAATTTTCATTTAATGGTGTTTTTTCCACTGTTTGGAACTTATTTATGTCTTCAGACAACATAAATGGACTATAATAATTATGAGTAGTGTATTAAAAAAAAGTATGTTCCGTCGTATCTATTAAAAAATTTGCTCATAAGATGCTTGTGCTGAAAATTGGGCAGTGAATCGGGCTCAACCTGATAACTATTCATTTGGCCCCGAAGTTCTAGGACCGGCCCTGTACATTATCAGTATATGCGTTTTGTGTATATAAATATATGTATAGAGAGAGAGAAAAATAAATTATAAGCTTAAGTGTATAAATATACACGTTTGCGAACATCATGAAACTCCTCATATGTAATAATTAGGACCTTCCTTTCTTCCTCTCACTATAGGCTGTATTTAATTGTTATACTAATGTATGTTCTTTCATCTCTCATTGGCTCTTTTTAAAGATTAATATGTTGGATTTGCGCTGTAAATACACTTTGACTGGTTAGTGGAGGTATTTTAGGCTGCTCACGCATTCAGGAGGTCTGATTTTATCTGCCACCCTTTCTCGCTCCTTATTGCAGCAGCTATATTTCTTTTATATGGAAATTTGATGTGTTTGACTTCCTGATAAGTTTCATCTAAAGCTATTTTTTCATTTGGAGGGAAGTATGCGTCTTCCATGTTTCGATCAATATATCTGTGATCTACCTGGTGGTCTTTTGGAGAAAGCCATGAACGCCGAGTTATCCGAGATAGTTACATCTGGCTTGACCAAGCTGCTCCTTCTCATCCTGGACTGATTGGATTGGATTTGTGAAATACATTAAGCCAGCGTGCTCAGAAAGGACTTGGTCAAGCCTGGATGTCTTAATTTCACTTTGGTGAAAAACCCCTCTGGTCTTTCCCACTGTCCACATACACACGCTTCCCCTGTGAATTTGTCATCCTAGTACAATATTTTCAGTAAGTGATGTTATAAAGATCTCTAATGATGACTTTTTAATTGGAAAGACTTGGATGTGATCAACTTGCAAGTCTACACTGGCTTCCACATTTTGGCAGGAGTTCACAAGTCAGGTTGTTTCCCACATGCCCACACCACGAGAAGTGGGAGTAGTTGTTTTCCCCACCCCCCTGTTATGTACCTGCAGGTGTGGGGGTGTTAGGCCACACACACAACAGACAAGTTTTACACAGCTAAAACAGCTTGGGGTCAAATTGACCCCAGAGGAACACCAATGTGTGCAATATCTATTCAGCACATTGAAAAAACATCATTACGATAATTTTATGCTTAATCAGTTGTCCCCATCAAATTTGGAAAAGTCATGAAACATGAAGCAAATACAACAAAGTTAACTATTATTTTTTTGAATGATAAACACTGAATGGGGTCAAATTGACCCCAAAGATAATAGGAGAGTTAAATAGGCAGCCTGACTGATTAGAAGTTTGAAGACACCTGAAAAATAGTGAACTCTTAGGCTGACAGGATAGTGCAAATCACTGTGGAGAGTCGGTCAGAACTCCAGTGGTGCTTGAAGAAAGGGTTGGATCACTGCTGCTTTAAGTTCCTTTATTGGTAATGATAGGAGTTTTAACAGGGTTTGGTGTGATACAGGTGTGGTTTCTACAATAAACAGAAGAAACAAATACAACTAAAATGAGTATAAACTTACACAGTTAATTAAACAGGTGTAATCTACCACAAAACTGAAAAGACACGCTGCCTTTAATGTAGCCACATGACTTAATTGCTGCTTAACTGTGTGCATGTTGTGTCGCACATGATCTCCTCCCTTTCACTAATTGGCTATACTAAAAATAAACTTACATGCAAACAATTCTATACAGGTTGGCTATCAAATAACTCTACTTAAATCAACTTACAAGCATGGCTAACTGCTAACAAGTGAACAGCATAAGCTAGCTTAATGCTTACAATAAACTTCAAAGTAAAACACAAGCACTTACTCGTTTCATGAACCCACAAGTCCCACTCCTATCAAACTTCTGAATCTGACTTAATATCAACTTAGGTGCCTTTCTGATGCCAGGAACAAGGGCCAGTCTCTCCATCTCACAGCAGCATGCAGGAGCACGTTTTCTCTGTCTCTGCCAGCACTCTGCTGTCTTAAAGGGGCAGGCTCCTGTTAGCAGTCTTAAAGGGCAGTGTAGGAGCCATGTATTGTTTGTTGATTATTCTGGGTTCGATCACTTTTGTCTGGTTTCCATGGTAACGCGTTTCGGGTCACGTGGGCACTTTGGATTGATATCCGGGAAGTTATATTAGAGGCTGCTTCACCTGCACTGGGTGTGAGAGGCGAGTCTAAGGTAGCCGTAATTTTTTGTTGACCGTGCTTTTGTTACCTGTTGTTCATCTGTTTGCCTACACGTGTGCCATCCGTGTACACATTACGACATCATATGTGCACGTGTAACTTCAGTCACTTACGATTCAGTTATTAAATCTTTCGAAACTTTTCTGAACTCCGAGGGCTTTTATGGAACAGCAGCAGCGTGTCATACAAATATACTGGACCTATTCTCTGCCTCAAGCGACTAAAGGTACTGGAAAGCTGCAATAAGCAGGCTCATAGAACAGTATTATTAACAAGAGCCTTTTTAACAACCCCTGTGATGCTAATTACAGGACACACCTTATTTAACATGTCCCTATGGTCAAATCATTTTCAGTCTTTTCTAGGAGTACCATCATTTTTGTCCAGGCCAGTTTAATAATTTTATTTTTTAAAAATGATTCTGTTGAACCACAATTCAAAAGCAATGTCTGATTTTCATTAGTTAATTTTTAGTAATTTTTTATTTATTATTACTTTTGTCAGTTTCAAGTTATTTCAGTGACCATTGTGGGTTTTTTCTTGGTTGGTTTAAAATTCTGAAGCACATGTACGTACTAGGACGAGGAAAAGAGATAACATTACTCCTGTATTAGCTCCTCTTTATTGGCTTCCCATAAAATCTAGAAAAAAATTCAAGATTCTTCTTTTCACCCACAGAGCTCTCAGTGGTAAGGCACCAATCTATCTTAAAGGTCCCATATTTTGCTCCTTTTCTGAATATAACATGGATCCTTGATGTCTTCATGAAACGTTAGTAACACCGTGAGTAACAAAAAGCCCATGAATAAAGCACAGGTGCTTTCTTTCCACGCTCACATAACTGCTCTCTTCACAACGGCAGGTTTTAGAGGGCGGTGACCTTAATATGTTAATGAGTCACTGCTGATAACGCCCAGCTCTTTCAAGGGGTGTGCTGATGCGAGGACAGCATCATGTAACCATGGCGACTGAGCCCTGAGAGAAAAATGGCTGCAGGACAACAAACTTTGGTTCATATGAAGAGGCAGCAGGAGGAAGTTGAGAGCCAAGGTTAAACAAGGATGTTTCTCTGGTCTGTGTATAAAGTTTGTTTCTTCAATGTTAATATGCAGACGAATTAAAGTTGTACTGCCGTCCGTGTTCATGCGGTGCTTACCAAAACTTAGACTGGCATTAAATAGCATTTAGTAAGGGACAATGTAGAGTCAGCAGGTTACTACAGAACACATAAACCCAGACAGGATTAGATAAAACCCGACGTGAATTAACTTTAATTTATAAGTTACACTGAATGGGCCGTTGTGATGATAGTGAAATAAGACTGAGGGAGGGGGACTTCTTTGGTGTTGTTAAATGTTAATAATGTCAGGGTTCTTCAGGGCCGATCAGGGCCACAGTGTTTTACAGAAATAACATTCATTATGTGACTGACCCATCAGAATACAGCATTTAATAGAGCCATATAGTGCATGGCACTAACACGCTGCCAATGAGCAAATGTTTGTCATAACCTGTAACTCTAAGCAGGCAGCAGTTTTCTATGAACCGTATCTTTTATTTAAGCCTCACAGTAGCTGCCTTCCAACACCTCTTTACTTGTAATATTGTGTATTACTATTACACAGCCCTGTGTATATTAGCATTATATTGTCTTAAATGAAAACAAGACATCATGATTGCTTAACTAGTACACTTCATTAAAAATAAAAATTCCAGTGGAGTACCTTGATGTCACGCTGACTTTAAGTCAATTGATCACATGACCTGGAAGCTATTGAGCTAAAATGCTAAAATCTGTATATAAAAATTAATAGAAATTATTTAGAGATTTGAAATGTAAAAACAAGAGGGGTATCTCATGCAGCCAGTGTAGTATTTTGATCTCACGCTGATTTTGAGTCAGTTGATCACATGACTGGAAAGCTATTGAGCTAAAGTGTAAATATATATGTGTATATATATATATATATATATATATGTATATATATGTATATATATATATATATATATGTGTGTGTGTATATATATATATATATATATATATATATATATATATATATATATATATATATGTATGTATGTATATATATATATATATATATATATATATATGTATGTATGTATATATATATATATATATATATATATATGTGTGTATATATATATATATATATATATATATATATATATATATATATATATATATATATATACACCTATTTCTCTGAAGTAAAAGCTGTAGTATAAACTTGAGGAGATGTTTGATCATCAGGGTGAGTTTGATGCCACTACAGTCATAAACAGTACAGTCATTACAGCTTTCATAGTCATTACCTATTAACACTATTTAAAGTGTAAAAAAAATGTATAAATTAAATATAAACATATTTCTCTAAAGTAAGAGCTGTAGTATAAACTAGAGGAGATGTTCAATCATTAGTGTGAGTTTGGTGTCACTACAGTTAACAAAAGTCTCTTTATATCAGTATAATAGTTATTATATTATAGATTAAAGCCTTTCTTGAGGGCAGGCTGCTAACATAAATCCAGATCCATGTATAGGGTTAGGGGATGACTGATGGCCACGTTAACACATGGCGACACCTGCTGGTCATTTTAAAGACCTGCTTTCAGTGTGACTCGTCGGCCTTGTCTTGTTGTGTCTTGTCACTGATAAATAAATCTCTCTCACTCACTTAATAGATAACCTACTTCCGTGTAAACCCTGTACTGTGTACACAACTTGCTTTAATTTACAATAGGTGCCTATGTGCGCAGGCAAAACAATGAAAGTCATTTTCTCCATGCCTGCCAGAGCAGGAGCTTTATTTTGAAGGGCAGGACCTTTATTTTGATGGGCACCGCACAGGCAGGATTTGAAGTCCCACCCACCAATGAAACGAAATATGGAGTGGTATTTTCATTTTTTGGTGAAAATGAATAAACAAAATAAAGGTCCTGCCCTTCAAAATAAAGTTCCTGCTCTGGCAAGCATGGAGAAAATGACTTTCATTGTTTTGCCTGCCCCCATATGCACCTATAGTAAATTAAAGCAAGTTGTGTACACAGTACAGGGTTTACACGGAAGTAGGCTATCTATTAAGTGAGTGAGAGAGATTTATTTATCAGTGACAAGACACAGCAAGACCAGACCGACGAGGAGCACTGAAAGCAGGTCTTTAAAATGACCAGCAGGTGTCGCCGTGCGTCACCGTGGCCATCAGTCATCCCCATAAACATCCAAGTGATTCTTACATGGATCTGGATTTATGTGAGCAGCCTGTCCTCAGAACAGGCTTTAGTCTCCAAATACCCCTACACAGCTCGAACAACACACCACCATGTTTTTTCATATCCAATAAATGCGTCACATTCATGAAACGGATGGTTGTGGAACTTTATTTTTGTGGGAAATACGTTTGTTTTTTTGTTTTTTGTTTTTTTTTTTTTGCTATAATTTAGGCCTACCATGATACCTGGAAAAAGAGCCAAGATAAGCCTGTCCAATTAGGGGTGAGGTGAGAAAAAAGCCCGGAGTTTCATAATGGTCACTCAGCTTTTCATCCAATGAGCAGTGGTAAGAAGTTGGTACCTGCCCAACATAACTAGAAAGTAAAATTAATTTCTAGATAAATAAATACTGATATAAAGAGACTTTTGTTAACTGTAGTAAAACCAAACTCATACTAATGATTTAACATCTCTTCTAGTTTATACTACAGCTCTTACTTAGAGAAATATGTTTTTATTTAATTTATACATTTTTTTTACATTTTAAATAGTGTTAATTAATAGATAATGACTATGAAAACTGTAATAACTGTACTGTTTATGACTGTAGTGACACCAAACTCAAACTGATGATCCAACATCTCTAGTTTATACTATATGTTTAAATTTAATTTATATGATGTTTTTATATTGACAAATGCTATGAATAGGTAATGACTACAAAAACTGTAATACCTGTACTGTTTATGACTCTAGTGACACCAAACTCACTCTAATGATCACACATCTCCTCTACTTTATACTACAGCTTTTACTTTAGAGAAATAGGTTTTAATTTTATATATCTATTTATTTATTTTTGATCTATGTTACCTATAGGAAATGACAATGAAAACTGTAATAACTGATTTGTTGTTAATTGCAGTGACTGCAAACCCACCCTAATGATCAAACATTTCATTTACTTCATACTACAGCTCTTACTCATAAATAGGTATTAATTTAATTTATGTCATTTTTTATATATTAAATAGTGTTAATAAATAACTATGAAAACGGTCATAACTATACTGTTATTAACTGTAGTGACACCAAACCAAGCCTGATGATCAAACATCCTAGTTTAAACTACAGCCCTAACTTTAGGGCCAGGCAATACAATGAAAGTCAGTGTCTCCATGCCTACCAGAGCAGGAGCTTTATTTTGAAGGGCAGGACCTTTATTTTGAAGGGCACCGCACAGGCAGGATTTGAAGTCCCTCCCACCAAACGAAATATGGAGTGATATTTTCCTTTTTCTGGTGAAAAAAAGAAACAAAATAACAAACCATTTCCTAGTTGTTGTTTTTTTTGTTGTTGTTTGTTTTTTTTTTTTTTGCTCAAAATGAACAACAGAAAAGCAAACCGTTTCCTGTTTTTTTTTTATTTTTGCACAAAACTGAAAAACGAAAAAGCAGCTTGTTTTTCGTTTCTGCTTGTGTCTTTTATACTCAGGAAACAGACTGACAAAACGTACATTGATCCATAACCTTGATATTAAAAAGCATTGCTGCTAATGCGTTTTAATTTTCAAATTAGGCAATTCAGATTGAATTTTGGTGACTATTTGCTGGGGCATCTTTTGAAAATTAAATCTTTAACGTCTTTTTTTTTTTTTTCATTTTAATAAGTCACAGAGTGAGCAGTCTTGAACAAGAAAACAAAAATGCAGTTTGGATGACTTATTATTAATTTAATTTCTGAGTCAAAAAATGCAGCTTTATTCTGAAAATGAAAAAGCATTTCTGTTGATCAATTTTAATTTGGATTCTGGTCCTTATTCTCTGCCATACATCTTAACTGTGGAGCTGAAAACGACAGAAAATGTAGACAAGCGGCTAGTATATCTGCTTTGACTTGTTAAAAAAATGAATAGTGGAAACAATGTGACATTGCTTCATTGGCCTCCAGCTTGATGTGTTTTATTAACAGGGGTTGAGAGCAGAAATACAGTATTTTTTTTTCTTACGGTGACAAGTTCCACTTTGCTTTTCTGTGGTAATATTTATAGATGTAATCATCTTTCAGCCAAGGAGGCACCTTAGGGGCAGGCATGCATCCCACAGGCAGTTGCATTAAGGCGCTTCAGGACTAGTGCTGTATTCTTAGATAATGGTAAGCACTTGTCCACCTTACACAATAGGATGAATGATTTATCCTTGGGCACCCTGTTTGGCTTATAGTGTCCTTGGCAAAACATAACACAGCCATACAAATTCAAGTTTTGTGTTTAGTTTTAAAAATCAAATGTCAGAATGAAAATTAAAAATGTTTGTCATTCAAGGATTTTGGTAGCAGAAATAATGGAGCAGTCTTGTTCTGGAAAAGATACCGGCCCTCCTCCTCTCCTGTGGTCACTTGACTTTAAACCCCATTGTCCTTGTTATCTAAGATGGTGGCTCTCAATCTGTGGAGATCCTGAAGAATCCCTTTGTGAACCTCCCTTATTTTTTTAAGGTCCCTCTGTCACCTTCTGTCAGTTACAACAAACGTGCTGATGTAAAATATGAGAATGAAAATGAATGTTCATACAAACAACGGTATCATTGTGAAAAATTGTCTTTTGTTTACTTGTTTAGGGTTTGGGGATGAGTTGGAAGATAAGAGCTATTACCAACTAAGCAGAGTTGCCCATTTTACTCTATATCTTCCTGGCTCCTTCATTTCAATAGCCATTCTTCACTGAGGAGCCCCCTCTCCTGCTCTTCACACATATTGTGATTTGTATTCTAAGTGGCTCATAAACCTTTTGTATTCTGGGGCCAAAAGCGCCTAATACATGACAATGGAGCTGCAGATTTCCTGCCAAAGACCCCCCCCCCCACACACACACACACACACACACACACACACGGGTGGGGTTGAAATCCTAACTCTGTTTTCTTTTCATCCTCTTGAGAATTTATCTACATAACCTACTAGATAAATTCAAAACAACAAGAACAGGAACTGATTTTGATATGTTTGTTTGTGATCCTACTGAAGACAATAATTTGTTACTGTCGTGCAATCGTGTACTTGTTTATTCAGAGACTTTTGAACTCTGAATACAGCCCCTGAAACCTCCTGGGGAAAGCTGAGATGATGTTAGAAAATTGTTTGAGATGAAACTTTCAACACTTTTATTGTAAGGGTGATGGGGAACGATTAAGAAACGAACACAGAAAGTTTTTTATCTGCTTTCATGCCGAGGACAGAGCAACTGTCTTTGTCTACTGATGACAGGGGTAACAGGAATACAACAAGCTTTTAAGCAGCCACAGATTATCCCAGTGTCTCTCCTTGCTTCACAGACAAGTTTCATGGATGACACATTGACAGAATGAGTCTGCAGCTCCTCTCCAGTGCTGCCGTGTAGCTACACACTAAAAACGTCCTGCAAATGCTGCATTTAACAAACATGTTTTTTTTTCAACCAAATTAAATGTATCTGATATGATTTCCTTAATTCTATTCTACTACTTTATTCTTCTCATTTAAACAAATAAAAGTCCTTGTAATAATAATATAATAACTTTATTTATATAGCACTTTTAAAAACAAAGGTTTACAAAGTGATTTGACAACAGACAGTAACATAAAGTCAGCAAAGCTCAAGAGCTTAAACACAAAGGAAAAAACAACCGAAAGAGGTCAAATTAAAATGAAAGAACATTTAAGACAAACACAAATATGTCATAAGAACCCAGACTATACAGGAACCCTGCTACATAAAATGAGACCAACAGGACTAAAGTGAAAGCTAAAAACAAAACAATATGAAAATACAATAATAAAATAAAAAAATTGAGATAATAAAAAAAGAGATAAAACAAGCTTAAAAGTTTTCTATAGAAAGATTAAGAGTATAACATAAGGTGAAGCAAAATAAAACAGTCTGAATTAAAAGTATATAAAGACACCAAATTGTTAACATAGCATTGAAAAGGTCAATAAGACAAAGGAGCTAGAATAAGAGGAATACTGACAAATAAAAGGCTAAAAAAGACTAAAACACAGAGAAAGAAAGAAGATAAAAGATAATGGGTCGGTTTCAAGCTGACTGATTTTCATCATCTTGGTAAAAAATACAACACAAGAAAAAACAGACGAACAAAACACTGGTTTAGAAAGTCTCTGAATCTGTCTCTACGTAACAACTTGTTGTGGAGGGACAAAAGTTTAACAACCTGATGTTATCAGTACAAGCAGCTCAGTCCCCCCTCTCTGCTGCTCCGCCTCTGCGCAGGGCGGTTCTCCACACAGACTTATTCAGCGGGGTGTCCGCTTCCCCCTCAGTGAGGCACAGCCTGTCCAGCCCTCGGGACCCTCCACACGCACCAGTGCAAACATTAGATGAATATTGCGGGATAACTATGGAGGTGAGTTTGTAATAGTCTGACTAAAAGCGCCTGACTGTAACATTTAATATCATAGTGTCAGTGTCTGGATTTATTTTATTTGTTATGGTGATAGCATCACCGGAGTTTGACATTGTCCGGTGGGGAAACTCGGTTTATAATCAAAGTATTTTCTGTAAAAAAAAAAAAAGGAAAGAAATCAAAAGGAAAACAGCATATTTATCAAAAGAAAAAAAGCATAATTAGGCTGTATATTTCCTTGTTGATTTTTTTTGTCAAAGAGTCACGATATCTCATGTTACCTGTCTTTTCCTCGCAGATGGTGTCATTCGATATGTTTGACAACAATACTGGCAATATCACAGAGGAGTCTGGAGACTTTGATATGGACTTCCAGGAGCCATGTGGCAGTGCGCTTAATGACGCCTTCAACAAGGTCTTCCTGCCGACTGTTTTTGGAATTATATTCATCCTGGGTATCATCGGCAATGGATTAGTTGTCATTGTTATTGGTTTCCAGAAAAAAGTAAAAACAATGACCGACAAATATCGACTCCATCTCTCTGTCGCCGACCTTATGTTCATCCTCACGCTTCCTTTTTGGGCTGTGGATGCAGCCAGCACCTGGTACTTTGGGGGCTTTTTTTGTGTGTTTGTGCACTTGATCTACACAGTCAACCTGTACAGCAGTGTGTTAATCCTAGCTTTCATCAGCCTTGATAGGTACCTGGCAGTTGTCAGGGCCACTAACAGCCAACCCACAAGAAAGCTACTTGCAAGCAGAGTGATATATGTGGGTGTCTGGCTGCCTGCAGCTGTGCTGACTGTACCCGACCTGGTGTTTGCAAGGGTTCGAAATACAGGGTCTTCAAACTTCCTCTTTGTGGATGAAAGCATGGAGACAGCAGACTTCAGGATCATTTGCCAGCGCATCTACCCTCAGGAAACCAGTCTTTTGTGGACGGTTGCGTTCCGTTTCCAGCACATTCTGGTGGGCTTCATACTTCCTGGCGTGGTCATCCTCATCTGTTACTGCATCATCATCGTCAAGCTGTCAGAGGGCACCAGAGGCCAGGTCTTGAAGAAGAAAGCATTAAAGACAACAGTCATCCTCATTCTGTGTTTCTTCTCTTGCTGGCTGCCTTACTGTATTGGCATTTTTTTGGACACCCTCATGATGTTAGATGTAGTCCCCACTTCATGTGAACTGCAAAAAGCTGTGGATAAGTGGATATCTATCACTGAGGTGCTTGCATATTTTCACTGCTGCCTAAACCCAATTCTCTATGCCTTCTTAGGAGTAAAATTTAAGAAATCAGCAAGGAGTGCATTAGCCAGCAGTAGGTCAAGTCAAAAAGCGACTCTCATGACAAGAAAAAGGGGGGGAATATCATCTGTGTCAACTGAGTCTGAGTCCTCAAGTGTTTTGTTGAGTTAACATTAGGACTCAGAGCATGTACTTCATCCTCTGAGAGAATGATTTTTTTTCTTCTGCAGGATCAAGCAACATTTATTCTTGGTGTAAAAATGAAAAGTATAACTGAGTTTTGACTCATTCAATACATTTAGTAATAAGGATGTTTTGTTTGTGTATTAAAATTAGTTAATATCATCCTTATAATCTGACTGTATGTATTCCTGAACAAGTTCCCTTTCTGTTTTCAGGGATGGTTGCTGCCCATGGAAACGTGTACATAGTTTTAAAGCAATGAAAAGTTTGCACTTAAGTTGCGTTATTACTGAAACGTTATTATTTATTTGCAGTCATTTTCAATAGAAGTTAAAAGATTATGCTTCTCCCTGAAACTGTTTTCTTTTCTTTTGTAAGGTTTAATAAAAAAAGAGTAGTGTTTTTTTAAATCGTGGCTCTAGTGTTGATTTTTGCATGTCATCAGCTTCTCCTTTACTCAGGGTGTGTACTGTATGTGTCTTTGGAGGGAGTGTCTCTCAACAAAAGTTTCACCTAATGTGGCTAAATGATAGGAGGCCAACCAAGCAGACAGCCCCTGTATTTGACATATAATCTGTTCACCAGATACAGGTTTTAAACTGCTAGCCCTAAATTCTCTTCTACAAGAACTAACACCATGTGGTCACTCTACAAAGAAAAAAAATCTGTATCCTTTCATGTGAAACAAAGGTGCGTACGGTGACTCCATCCAGCCAAGAGACAGAAGTGAAACAGAGTGAGATACGTTTTTTCAGTTAGAAATGTTTCCACACATGCCCTGCAATCGACTGTCAACCGCTTCAGGGTGTACCCCGCCTCTCGCCCAATGACAGCTGGGACAGGCTCCAGCCCCCCGCAACCCCGAAAGGGATAGTCGGTATAGAAAATGAAAGAATGAATGTTTCCACACGTTAACGACCTGCATTAAAACTGTGTAGTCTTGGCAAGAGGAGAGACTGAGGATAGGAATTGAAAACCAATTCAAGTTGAGGCTCAATAACAACTAGTTCAAGGAATCTTAATCATTTGTGTTTGTACCTAACAATTCAAAGAGAATCAGTGAAAGTCAACCGAAACTGCAGCAGAGAAGTCAAAGATATGGTCATTCTTGTTTCCCTTTTTAATGTATTTTTTAATGGAAAATTCCTGGTATTTTACCAGTAATTTTCCCATTAAGATACAAATATTATGAAAAAAGGGGTTCTGGCAGGCCATAAACAGAAGCAGTCAAAACTGTGGCATAATTTTGCATTAACTGACACTGCACAATATCAAGGGTTGTTCTGCATGATTTCAAGTAAGGATAAACACAAGTAACTCTGAAATATTTTGATCTGCACATACATAGTGTGATTTATGTTGCTGACACAGAAATCTTACATAGTCCTTATTTTTTCCACAAAGAAAAAACACAGGAATTGATAAAGAGAAGGATCAATAAACCAATAATGGCATCGTTATCAAAAAATCTTACAAATTTCCACCTTTAGGTGGGGTTATTGTTATTGAATCCACTGTATAGAGATTTAAGTTTCATCCTGTTTTTAAACTGTAAAAGGAAAAGTTTGCTGAGGTGTTCCTGAACTTTTAAGCCTGTGACAACCAAAACAGAATACACATAATATCCCATGGCACTATGTGAAGTGGCAATTTATATTTAATTAATTATAATCTAATAACGCAGTTAAAGTCTGTGAGTGTCTTTAAGGACAGGCATATGTGTTTTGGAACTCTTTCAGTTTTTCACCTCTTTTTTTTCCACCAGGGGGTCCTGACCTCTACTGGTAGAATCACTGGATTTGGATCTCTTAGCATTCATCCCAGTCATTATTGTCTAAAACTTGATCTGAAATGCATGGTTCAGGTACTTGAAGATGTTTCCTCTTCACCAAGCTTCTTCAGTTTTTTAAGTGAGAAACCTTTTAGAGAAAAATGTAAGCATATTCAACAGCCTAAACCATATGTGACTTTTTGTGGTTTGAGCAGTGCTCTGTAAGGAGGAGCCTGAACAGTTTGTGTCCAGGATGAGAGGGGTCTGCAGTGCTGCTTCCTTCCCATTTCCTAACAGTAATGCAAAGAACAACCCAAAGACATCTCTATGAATATCAGTTTAAACAAACTCTTTTATTTGATTGATTGATTATTTTGATGAGAAAAGACCAGAGCTGTTGGCATGCTCAAAAGTTCCAAGATTAATTTTTTGAGATAAGCGCAGCTTTCATTTTAGTCTCCTTGTTTAGGTGCATTGATCTAAATGAACTAAATGCCACAGGCCTCCTTGGATTCACACTTCACAATGCTCAGCAGAGAAATTGTTTCCAGTATTGGGGTCCTGTGCTCTGCAATCTATGTAATCAACTCACTGTTTTAATACTTGAATATAATTATTAAAGTCACTTGAAAAGCTACTTGCAATACATTATCTTACCCCTGCAAAATCACCTAACTTTAAATTACATAATTTATCTACCTGTATTTGGGGGGGGGGGGGTTCAATCAGGTGGGGTGAAATGTCTGATGTTTTATGGGTCTCACAAATTTTTTTGAGGAATTGGCTCAACAGTGTCCCATGTTTAAACTAACGTTTTATGCAAAAAATCAGAAATTTTGTACACATTACCGGAATCCTGAGACAAAAGCCTTCCATTGTTTTCATGTTTACATTTTCAGCTGAAGGGTCCTGGCAGTAAGTGTGGCCACCATAACTCCATATTTCCCAAAACACAGGAAGTAGAATTAAAAGAGCTTAAAACATCCCAATGGCTATGATTTTTTTCTACACATAATGCCTGTATGAAAAGAAAACTTTTCCATTTTTTCTTTTCCATGGGCCTGTCAGAATGGCTCTGTGGTGCATCCTACAAAGTTAAAGGATTAAAACATTCTGAAATTCAGTGGGCATGTGTATCATAGGACCTACAAATAAGCCTCCTGGACTCATATTGTGAAATCAACAGGTGGTCCACCATTGTCAATTAATTACTGTCAGCAATGGTGAAATATTTATTTCTACTGTTAATTGTCACCTAAAAATCTATTCCTAAAATCAGACCACTTGATAAGTCACAGAGATGTTTGGTCCCTGGCACCTGAGTGCAAGGCCTGATCAGTGCTTAGGTTTGCAGCCCAGTTTCTTATTTAATTTTCCAGCATGACAAGACTGTGAGGATCTGATTTCCAGAGAAGACTTTTTAGAATTGTTGAAACATAAACCTCCACAATTTCTTTACATCCACAGAAATAATCTTTACAGACTGTGTGAGGATAAGAGTGTAGAAAATGAAAAAGAGAAAAGAATGAAGATGTAAGATGACGTCAAGATGGACAGATATCCAGAGCCAAATATAGAGAAGTGCCATTGTCTTCTGTGGGCTGGGATAAAAATTTAGGATTTTAAATCAGTATGAATTTATATAGATATGATTCTGCAGAAAGATCACAACATTTCTTTTTAGACAATGAACGAATAAAGGACGGAAAGTATTTGAATGTCCTACACTGTTAAAGGCATATTCCATTCCCTTTGTTTTGTTTCTTTTGTTTTGGTGAAACCAGCCTAAGTTATGTCCTTTGAGACTTAAATCTGGAATCTTCAGACTATTGTCATATACAAAACAAGTTGTGTTGAAATTAACCAGTCATAGTAGATTGAATGTATTTGGAGAGAGACAGAATGGAGCATTTAGCTACGGGAGGCCAGAGAAAAGGAGCAGCAATATGCATCTGCACAATTAAAAGCAGCAAACGTGTTCTTGTAGACACTGAAAAAACAATTACAGTTTACACTAGATGTAAGGAAGTACAGTGCCATCTATTTGTGTCAGACGCTCATTCCCCCACCTGGGTCCAACAGCAGAAACTGTGTGAGATGCATCAAGTGTTATGTGCTCCTCTGTGTCTCCAAAATGTCAGAAAGCTTAGTAAAACCATGGTCCATGGTCAATTGGTGACACAAAATACTGCAAAGGGGTGAATAATAATAATAATAGATTTTATTTATAACGCATTTTACATTTGAAAACACATCTCAAAGTGCACAGTACAAAAAACAAATCAATAAAAACAGTCAGCAAATAAAATAAAAATAAAATCAGCCAAAAGCTTTTCGAAAAAGGAAGGTTTTTAGTCCTTTTTTAAAAGCACCCACCGTCTGTGGAGCCCTGAGGTGGTCTGGGAGGGCGTTCCATAGACGGGGAGCAGCGGCCTCGAAGGCCCTGTCACCCATGGTCTTGAGCCGAGTCCTGGGTGGGCGCAGACAGTGCAGTTGGCCTGACCGGGTTCTGGCTGAGGTATGTGGGTTGAGGAGTTCAGTGAGGTAGGTGGGGGCTGCACCGTGCAGACAGTGATGGGTGTGAAGGAGGATTTTGAATTCAATGCGGAGGTGAACGGGGAGCCAGTGCAGAGTGCGAAGGATGGGGGTGATGCGCTCATGTTTACGCACCCTCATCAGGACCCGAGCAGCGCTGTTTTGGACATATTGGAGCCTTGGCAGGGATCCCGATGAGGAGTGCGTTACGGTAGTCCAACCTGGAGGAGACAAAGGCATGGACGAGCCTCTCTGCAGCAGGACGGGAGAGAGATAGCCGGAGTTTGGCGATATTACGGAGGTGAAAGAAGGAAGTCTTGCAAATGTGATTGATATGATTGTCAAAGCTAAGATGGGGGTCAAACCTGACTCCCAAGTTAGTCACGGAAGGAGAGAGGGAAAAACTGTGACCGAGAAAAGAGACGGAGGAAATGAGGGAGGAACAGAACTGATGAGGGGTGCCAATGTGGATGGCTTCAGTTTTGGAGCTGTTCAGCTGTAAGAAGTTTTCACTCATCCAAGCCTTTATCTCCTCCAGGCAGGAGTCCAGTTGAGTGACAGAGGAGGAGGGAGTGGAGGAGGGGGTGACCTTGAGGTAGAGTTGTGTGTCGTCAGCATAGCAATGGAATTGTATTCCATGCCTGCTGACGACACGACCGAGAGGGAGCATGTAGATGGTGAAGAGGGTTGGACCGAGCACAGAGCCCTGGGGGACCCCACAGACAACAGTGTGGGGGCGGGACTTAATGTCCCCCAGGGCCACGAACTCGGTCCTTCCCGTGAGGTAAGAATGAAACCATTGTAGGGCGGTGCCAGAGATACCAATCTCGTGTGGGCTAACATGGTAAGCAGAATAATCTCTCTATGTATGATCGTAATTGATGCCACCAGAATAACTACCTTTACAATCATATGGAGAGGAGGACCCTCTTGAAAATGAGATGTCTCATCTTGAGGAGCTATACTCTAATGAGTTTGTATTCAAGAGAGAAATATGATAAGGACAAATTTATTTTCCATAATTCATCATTGTCATGATTTCTCATTCTAGCCCCTTTGTCTCCGTCCGCCTATCAATCCTCCCATTTGTGTCCACCCCGGGTCTCAGATTATAATTGTAGTTACATAAGAGTCATTCCACCGAATGGGTGCCATTTCCATGTTGCAAGTCCACCAAATAAATTATTTTTTTTAATGTTTGTTTCAAAACTAAATCAAGAAACACACATGTTAGCTATTTAAAATGAACATTGGTCAATCTTAAGTGGCTCATTTTTTATAAAGGTTTTAGGACAAAGATGGTTGCGTTTTTTTCAGTCCTGTTACCAAAACTCATGTTACATTTTAAAAGCATGTTTAGAAGCATGTCAACTAATTCCTTCATTTTCCCCTCAAGAAAGTGTCTCTTTTTATGGAATGGTTGGTTATATGGTCTAATAATTAATGTTTGTTACTAAAAAACTGATACTTTTAAACAAAAGTTGCATTTTTCTAAAACATCCAAAGCCATATTTATCATTTCAAGGAGACCCAAAACTCAATTTAAATAGATTTATTATCATGTAATCTATTAAACAATTGGATAAATGGTGGACCAAACATAATTGAAAAAGTTGTTTATCTTTTTATAATTTTTAAAGAAAAATATTTAAGTCACAGGAATGAACAAGGGGTAACAGGAATGAACAAGACACAACAGGAATGAACAATGAACAACAAAAAGACGTGCCATGTGTGCGTGCATGTGTGGATGTGAATGTGAGATTTTTGAGTTAAAGAAACTTGTGTTGTGAACGTTGTGAACCCTGATGTCACTCTTGGGCTCAAAATGGTTGGTGACCTCTGCTCTACAGGGAAGCACCTCTTCATCTTGCTTGTTGTTCATCAGGGGAATGAAATGATCAGTCTGACATATATTTGACATATATTTATAACTTCAGTTCTGACAGGACAGCAGCCCAGTCCATTGTATTGATAATAACTCATTTAATGTGTTTTTTCTAAATAAAAACAGTGACGTCATGTAATCAAATTGGCATTTGAAGAGTTAAAAATTAAATAAATAATTAAACATTTGACATTTTTGATTAGAACTGAAGTTGATTGAATAATTTGAGCAAAAAAAAAAGGAAAAAAAATATTCATCTGTTATGTTTTTATAGCGGTTTTTGGGAGACGGCGAGGACATTTTTGTCCCCTGATGATCTCAAAGGGTCATAAATTAAGCAACCCACAAGGGTTGTAAAACTTAAGTAAAACTTAAAAATCAGCTGAATAGTGTAATATTAACTAATTTTCAATTGAATAAATCTTTTAAACAGTGGACTCCACTCAGTTAGGTTACTGATACTTAGTCCTGTTACTCTTAATATGAGTAACAGGACTGAAATAAAAAGTAACAGGACTGAATAACAGGACTGGGTTTTTGACATAAAGTTAGAAAATACATGAAATATAGTCACATTCTTGCTAATCGCTGAGCACAATCTAGTGATTCACCAAAAATGTGTTTTTTTCTTAAAAAAAAAAAAAATGATTACTAAGATATAATTTAAGTAACAGGGATATTTGTTGAGATTGACTTCCTCAGTCACAGTTAAAATATTGTTAAATATACAAAAAACGGAATGAAAGAACTTAATCTTGGTCTGCCCATGGCCTTTAGAAGATCCATCTGATGCAAGTTCCTGTTGTGTATGTGACTTGTGCAATGTTCTAAATTAATCAGATAATGTGTTAGGGTAACAGGACTGAGTGAGAACCCAAGGTCTCGACTAAAATTTGTATTGTTACAAAAAAAAAATAAATTCGTTTTGAAATAAATATTTGTGAAGCATAGATGGGATATAGAAATACACAAAATTCCAAAAAACCCTGACATATATTTTGTATTTTATCAATTATATTTTATTCTAAGTGTAATGTTATAGAGCGGAGACAGGTGGAAAATGCAGTTTTAGTATTCATGGTCATTTTTACTAATCTTCCCATCATATATGTTAAACTTGCAATTAGATTATTGTGCAGGACACTGTCCTGTATAAGAAAATGTACTTTCCAATTAATTTTCATTCATATTTATACATATAATTTCCTGGGGACGGAAAAGGCACCCATTCGGTGGAGTGGCCCATAAATTAATTACTTACAAAGCAATCAAACATATTTCTTAATCGAATAACAGCATTTATTCGGTATTTCACAGAAACACCAAAGCCATCCACACCAACAAGCCATCGTCAGTGACGAAGCCAGTTCATCTTTCCGTTCTGGTTGTCTATGGTATCCAAGCCCCTCTCATTTTTCAGACTCTTAAACCCGTAATTGAAATATTTCTTCTGATTTGTTATTTTTCTCTAAGTTATGAGAACGATAAGAAGAATGATATCTCGGTATGAAGACGATTGCAGGACTTGTGTAATTTCCATAGCTTATTTTCATTTAATATTCCCTCGGGTAAAGTCATTTTCAGTTTTGCGAAATACTACCCCTTGTGAAACCACCCAAAATAAGCAAGTCGGATCTGGATTTCTGTACCTTGTTTCCAGACGGACGCAAAGCATCCGGGACTTTGTGCCTAGTCTTTACTGGTCTTTCCTGTGCATGTCCATTCGGAGACCAGCTGATGTGGTGCGTGGCTGTCAGATAGCTGAGAAACAATTCTTCCTTGTTAGAAAGTGAAATAGGCCGATATGAGCAACGAGACAGTCCAAGGGTAAGAAATGTTTCAGAATGTGTGTTTCATAGCGCGTGTTCAGCGCGCCGTTAACTTTCCTCAACATGATTTACGTGTGCACGTGAAGAAGTTTGAGCTAACAGCTAGCATTACCCAAACATTCACCGGATTGCATCATCGGACCGTTTTGTTCACCTTTAAAAAATGTTAACTCACCAGCAACATAGAGCACAACAGTGAGCCGATACAGTTACAGTATCCCCGAAGTCAGCTGTTTAAGCGTGGATATAGTGCTCATTCTAATGACGATGGTTCAACTCGAATACGTATGAAGTAATAAGTCATGATGTCGGCGTTTTAAGTCTAGATTAAAATGAAAGCTGTCAGCTCTTGAAGTTTTCACAGGTTGTATGATAACTTGATAACTCGCTCCAAACATCCACTGCACCGCTAATGGGTTTCAACCATGCTGCCAGTCTACTTAACAGCTTTCCCTCCTTATAAAGCCAGAAACAGTCATTGAAAAGTAGGAATAATATTGAAATAAAAGTAGGGATTTAAGATATTGTTGTTACTATGAATTAGTCAGTTTTATATATTTTTAATTGATACATTTGTCCCTGTCAAACAGGCATAGAAAAATGCAGCACTACATTTGTACTACAGTGTATATATATATATATGTGAATATATATATGTGTGTGTGTGTTATATTTTTCTATAAGTTAATTTTAACTTTAAGTACATCTTCGCTTACTTAAGCAGGCTTTAACTTTAATAATGTGTTCCCCTTTCACCCCTAGACTTGCCCTTTGTATCCATAAGTTTATTATTAAATTTACAACAGGTGAGTTTGATATGGGAAAATGATTATAAAAGACAGTTGGACTTTAACCCATTTTTAATGTAGCAGGGGAAATTAATCATATAATCCACTGCTAGCTTAGATAGATAACATGCAGCAATAAATGCTTTACAGTGAATCAGAATTAACCACTCTTAAAATGGCCCCACCACCAACACCGTTTAGATATAGTGTATTAGCTAGACAAGGTAACACAGTATGGCAGTACATGCAGTTGTTGTTGACTTTCCTGACTGAGTTGTTGAAGGTGATTAAGCACATATTAAAAGTGTTGTACTAGTGTGAGATTGCGCACACATGCAAGAAATGGACGATTTGGGCAACTGAAATATAGACAAATAATGTTATATCTGCCAATACCGGTGTTCAGCTTTTTAGGCAACTATTTGCAGATACTGTTGATATTAAGTGCGTCCCTAAATTTTATGAAAAATGTACTGTTTTTCTTCAGAAAACACAATTATTTCCAAATTATGAGATGGAATTACATGAAAGAAAAATTGCTCTGTTCTTCTGGATTAAGGACATAATTATCTCAGAATTACAAGTTTCATTTGTAATGAAAAGAAAATTGCTTTACTTTTCTGAATTAATGACATAATTATCTCAGAATGATAGAAAAATGTCTCTTTTTGCACGAGTAAATAACCACCTAAAATCTGGCAGAAGTGCTCATGTTCAAGGGAGCAAATAGGCCCCACTTTAATATTAAATTCTGTTTTGTATGTATTTGTTTCGTCACAGGAGTAAATACTTGTCATTCAGTAACAAGCATAATATTACTCTTGATTTTTCTGTCTGAATAAACTAAAATAGTAAACTGCTATTCAGACACAAAACAAGTTATGATCTGCTTGATGTTGCAGTGTATATGAATTATTAGTTACAAACTAAAAATCCTATAAAAACATTACTTGTAATTCTGAGAAAAAGTGTTGTAATTTTAAAATAGATAATTATTGAAAAAATGAAATTTGACACTGAAATTTTTAATGTTTTTTATTGAATAAAAAAACCCACCACACTGAATTAAATGAAGTGTAAGAGAATTGCTTTCAGTTTAAATATACTTTTGAATCAGCTCTGTAATTGTTTTAATATATTTTATTTTCATTTTTACTGTGAAATGTATTTTTACATGTGATGTGTCATTGTTTTCAGTTGCAGGATTAATATCTTCAGATGTATTTTTTTTCACCTTCAGATCTTCACTTTCAAATATTTGGCTGTGTTCTGGCGAGGGGGGCGTGACTTGACTGAGAAGGGCGTGGGGTTGTGATTGACAGCATAGCATAGCATCCTCAAATGATGTTACCTTCAGGAAACTTTGGCACTTAGATTTGATTCAGCACTTTCCCTAGGCTGTATTGTCCTGATACCTGCAAAGTGATGCTAAGGACAAAGGTACCTTTTACAAGCTATTCTAGACAACTCTTGGAGATAATTGATATATATTACATGCATGAATTACAATGGCGTCCTCTTCACTGGGGCAACTTACAGGTGCAGGCACACAGGTAAGAAATGCTCTTTATAGAAAAGGTGTTTCAATATTTCAATTAGTTTAAATTTGCTCACTCTGAATCTCAATACTTTTAAACCTGTGCAAGAAGGTAAAGTGACTCTGGACTTACTGACACATTAAACAGTCTTTCTGGCTGACCCTACGTTCCAAAAGTTACACAGCATTATGATATTTAGGATAATTTCCATTTCATCTTATGTGTAAAGAGCATTTCTTACCTGTGATCCTGCACCTGCAGGTTGCCTCGGTGTAGAGGATGCCATTGTAATTCATGTGGCGATGCTGCACAGTTTTGTGTGGAATTTTGGCCAGTGGGAAAACTGGCCAAAAAACTTGTTTAAACACGACAACAGTTGGATGCTGTCGGCAGTGGCAAAGGCTCTAATTGGCATTCAGAACTCTGTGACTGACCCTGCAAGTGACACAGGCTTTTATCGGCTCACCTCCGATCGGCTCCCAGTGGGAACATCACACCCGGCTGAACGCGCTAATTTACGGGATGACATTGGCGTAATGTGCCCACGGCATAACATCGCGCCCGTGTCCTCCATCTGTAATTTCTGCAACTCTTTGCCATCTCAGCAACAAATTCCATCCACCTTCATACCATCAGCTCTCGAATGTCGTTCAGTCTGCGCTGAGTTTGTACGTTTTTAAAGTGGGACAAAAGTATGAAGTATGGAAGACGGTTGACCACTGTGTCCATGGCTTCCCTGCTCCTTTCTATTGTTTACTTGGCCATGTTTCGGCACGCTGATGATGTCATCAACGTGATGACATCAGCTTGACGCACCAGAGGGAAAAAAACAGCCCTGCAGCTCGTCTAGACCCGGGTCTGCTGGCAATGGGAAAGGAGTCACTTGCTGATTGTTAGCAGGTTTACCCACGTTGAAAAAACTAGCGTTTATCTGCTAATTTTAGTGGGGAAGTGGTAATAGTTTCTTAAGACATGGGTGTTAAACTTAATAATTTGACCTAGTTCCCAGTTTTTAAATATCAATTATTACCAAGAGTTGTCTAGAATTGCTTGTAAAGAGTATCTTTGTACTTAGCATCACTTTATTTACAGGTATCAAGACAATACAATCTATAGAAAGTGTTGAGTCTTATCTATCAAAGTGCCCACATTTCTTGAAGACAGCATCATTCGAGGATGCTTCGCTATGCTGTCACTCACAATCCCATGCCCCTCAGTCGATGCCACGCCAATACACGGCCAAAAAATTTGAAAGTGAAAAAATAAGATCTTAAAATGAAAAAAAAAGAAATCAGAAACCAAAAAGATAAGATTTGAATCTGAAAATATTAATCTTGCAACTGAAAACAATGACGCATCACATGTAAAATACATTTCAGAGGAAAAAAGTAATAAAAATAATATACATATATATATATATATTATATAATATATAGCAGCAGAATTGATTACTTCTTATTGTACAACGCAGAACGACTCTGCATAACCTTGTGTGATTTTGGGAAAATTGATATATCTCAAATCATGGTCCCCTCTATCAATTTGTTTAAAGAAAAAACGAAGAATACACTGTGGAAGTCCAACTTAAGCACCTTGACAAACCCAATAATCATAAAAGCACTTCGCAGTCCATTCCTGTGCAGAGCTCTACTGATTGTCTCCTTAGAGACTACGATTCCTGATGTGGCCAAGTCATTCACCAGTGTCTTGTCAGTTTTTCTGGGGTCTTTAGACACATCTCTCACTAGTTTTCTCTCCAGTGTCTTTGAAATCTTTTGCTTCCTACCTCCGCCTGGCTTGTTCCGTACTGTGTGGCTGTCTTTGAATTTCTGAATTATACTTCTCACTCCCGTTCTTAACACTTCGAAACACTATACAAATGGCTTTGTATATCTTTCTCTTGCTTTGTGTGCATCAATAATCCTTTTTCTGAAGTCCAAACTGATTTCTTTAGTTTTCGACATGGTGCTTTCTCAACTGACAGCTCAGTGACCCATACTGAGGCTTTAATACCATGTTTTAACCTAATTGTTGAGTGAAATCACCTGATTCACCTTATCACATTTAAGCACATCACCTGTAGGGTTGAAGCACATAATTGCACAAAAGTGGTTTGTGCAATGACTTAACATACCAGTTTCCAAAAAAAATAGTATGTTGAAAATTCCTTGCTCTGTTAAAAAAAAGTATTAAGTAGTAAATGTATACATGTAATGTGTATGTTTAAATATATGTATATATGTATGTATGTGTGTGTGTGTGTGTGTGTGTGTTCGTGTGTGTGTGCGTGTGTTATATTTTTCTATAAGTTAATTTTAACTTTAAGTACATCTTTGCTTACTTAGTGAGGCTTTAACTTTAATAATGTGTTCCCTTTCACCCCTAGACTTGCCCTTTGTATCCATAAGTTTATTACTAAATTTACAACAGGTGAGTTTGATATGGGAAAATGATTATTAAAGACAGTTGGACTTTAACCCATTTTTAATTTTTAACAGATGAAATCATTTTTGATGAAGCACTGATAATACATCCCAGACAGAGATAAACCATCTATAAACTTGAGTGTTTATATGGGAGTGAAACAAAGTCTTATCATATGATGATGAAAGGCATGCATTTTGTCAGTTACAGTGGAAAACGACAAATTCCTTGGCCTGAAGGGAGTTCTGTTGGAAGAGCTTCATTAGATATTGTATCACCCCTTAGCAAAAACTACACAGATCTACTGATTCGAAATTTCAGACTGAGTGCAGATCACGACCACATGGTCTGGCCCTGTCCTGTCCTGGACAGCTACTGGAAAAAAATAGATTTAAGTTTTCCAAATTGCTATCCACTTCAGATTTTAAGTTCTGTATTTGTGTCACTTCCCCTGAGAAATAAAGTCAAAAGATAGAAAAACTGCTGACAATGCTTTTGGCTGCAAGAAAAAAATGCTGTTCGGCTAAATGGCTAAAACCACAAGCTCCATTAACTGAGGCGCCTGGATTGATGCAACAAAACAAAAATACTCAGTGGAGAAACTCAACTTATTTACTGTAACTCAGTGTTTTTCAGCCTTGAAGTCTGGACCCCTCGGGGGTAGCCTCAAATGTCTAGTATTGGATTAAAAAAAAAAATTAGGCTACTGATAAAAATAAAATCATAAACAATTGTATTCTTTACTTTCACTTTCTCAAATATAAATGTAGTTCAAATAAAATGCAGCATTTTAAAACATCTGAGCTGGCGCAACTTGATTGAAGGATGACATGACTTTACAGTTGCTGTTGCTTCAGTTCCCTCGCTTCAGCTGAACACACAAACTTGCAGTCAGTAGGAAAAAACAGCATAACAAACCTGCATGGTTTGTACTTTATAGCAAACATGATGAAAAACTTATTCTAGAAAAAAAATGTCTCTGGGGTCCCCAGAAATTTGTGATGCCAAAATGGGGTCACCGACCAAAAAGGTTGGGAACCACTGCTGTAACTTAATGTCGTAGGAAGCTAACTGCTAGCTGCATTTAGCTTCATTTCCTACTGATGTTGTTTGCCATGATTTTTGACACTGAAGTTGTATTTTATCAAGCAAGATTACAAGCTGCAAGAGTCCTGATTGTTGTTGGTGTGTGGTGTGCTATATCCCTGTCTTTGTTGCACACCACACAGCAAACACAAGATGATTAAATCTGTTATTTGTCCTCATGTCTGGCGTCTCCCACCATATCAGTTATGATTTTAGAAGTCTTTGTGTGTGCCAGGCATGAGCAAATAAAAGCACTTCAACTCTCAAGTGAGACTGGTTGTTATAATATTCTATCTGTATTCTTAACAATGGGATTGAAAGGAGCATAAACTTTAATGCTTATGGTGGCAATGGATAACAATTCATAGTCACAGTTGGTCAAAAACGTGCTCATAGGAAGCACAAGAAATTGTAGCTGGAAGCTGACTTTAATGTTTGTCTTTTGTGTTTCTGGTTGCAGAGCAATGGAGGAGGGGCAGCAGGCTCAGTCAAAAAAAGGCCTGAAGAAACAGCAAAAGGAAATTGAGAAAGCTGCAAAGAAGGCTGAGAGAGAGGCCAGGCTTGTAGGTGTTTTTTCTTTAGTTGTTTTTGTCCAATTGAATCTTGTTAAAGTAAATATCACTTCACCTTTTTAGCCAAATGATAGCAAATTGGGGAAGTCTAATTATCTTACCATATTTGATCAATAATATAACTTAGTAAGAGTTTAAACAAACCCTGTCCAATGAACACGGGTTGCACTAGTATTATGTATGTATGTGTCAGTTGATTTTTTTTATTCACTCAGGAGACCATTCAGACAGCCTGTGCATTACTGTGTTATGACTCAAAAGACTTTTTTTTTGCAAAGTAGCAAAAGTAATGTTCACTCTTGAAACAGTCCTACACCTTCAGTCAAAATCAGCTTGGATCAAAAAAGGGTGTTATCAAAGTCTTATTCTCACCACTCAGTTGATCCAGTGTGGAGGGTCGTTTATCATGCCTCAGCAGAGTTGAAACTAGAAACCAAATGCCAGAAGAATGGCTGAGGAGTGCTTTTCCACAAACTAAGGCATCAAGATTTGGTGCACTGCTCTTTTTACAGGTGCAAATACATAATAAAGGAGAAATTCAGTTTCACACGCTAATGCTAAAAGCAGTTAAAATAAAGGTCTGATGACTACATGTTTCAGCTTAAGTTGTGAACTGTTTTCAGCAAAGTCAGTCTTTGTAAAAAAACCTGTTGATGAATTTGCTAACCCTCACATCTGTATCATTTAGCCACTCCTGACGTAACCATTTGGGAGGTGGCATTCTCAACTGAGGGCTTGAAAATTGAAATGCGTAGGTGCCAAGAAGCACATATATTCAAGGATTTTTAATGTTCACTAAGCAGGGTGCCTTGGAAACTTGATGCTGGACACAAAGCAGGTGACAAGTTTGACCTCTCTTGTTTGGTCATGGGGAGACATTTGTCTAGTTGTTGATGTGTTGGAGCAATGTGTACTTAAGATGTGCATTCAGACGTTTCAAGGATTCACTCAAGGGGTAAGATTTATCAACTTTTTGTAAGTATGGTCAGCGCAAGAGGAAAATACATTGTACAGTAGAGAAAAAAGTTTTTGGACACCCTTAAAATTTTACAGTATCTCAAATATAAAATATTCGCAAAAACATTTTTTGTGTGTTTCAAAAGGTGTGGCTGCATCAAACAGACACACATTCAAATATTTTTTTGTTTGTTGATAGCAAGAAACTAAAATTTAAGTCATGATAGTTTTAACCTTTCAGTTTTCAACATTGTTGGTATCAAAGTCAACACATGGCAAAGGATGTGTTCAAGACTGAACAAAAAAATAAACCATCACATCATCAAATTAAAATGAGTGTTCCTGCCATTAGCACGCAGTATAGCTCTAATCCTGGCCGGCATGTTTTCCACAAGCCTCTCACACTTGTTGAGGAATAACCTTGTCCCATTCTTGCTGAATTGTGTTCTTTACTTGTTTCAAAGTCTTTGTTTTGTGATTTGAAACAGACATTTTGATAATCTACCACAGATTTTCAATGGGGTCCATGTCTGGGATTGGGCTGGCCCCCTCTAGGACGAGGTTGTGCTCCTGCAGCTAAGTTGGATGTGTGGTGAGGGATATTGTCTTGCTCAAAAATCCAGTTTCAACCTCAATGGAGAATCTTCTTCCAGTTCCTGGTTGTGCAGTTTTTGTGTGCTTGGGACACTTGGCTAACCTATGTTGCTGACTGATCAGGGGCTTCTTGACAGCCTTGCAGGACCCTTCTTATATGAAGCTTTCGCCAGCGACAGAAAAATACAGGTGTGATTCAAATTACCGTAACTCTTGGCTACGTTTACATGAGAGCTTTAATTCCCCTTTAATTCAGAATAAAACTTAAATCCTCTTTAAAAAGATTAAAAATGACCTTGTAAACACCTAATTCTGAATGAAAAAGACCATTCCGAATTAAGCTTAATTCCAAAGTAAGTGGCTGGTTTATTCTGATTTTAAATCAGAATTGAATAATTCCTTGATCATGATACGTTCATTCCACTCAAAATTAATTCTGGTCGTTCCCTTGTCCTTGTCACGATGACGCACATATTCCGTGCCGACGAGAACAGGATACCCGCCCGAAGCAAGCGTTGGACTCGAGCCGAGACAATTTATTTAATTAGAGCCTTAGAAGATTTGGAAATAATGAAAGGAGTGGATGGACGTAAGCATAAAAATGCGGATCTTTTTAAACTTTCAGTGTCCAAGTTGGATGAGGTTTCCCTGACAGAGACGGTGGAGACCCTGAACTGGAGTTTTTCCTTCCGGTAGACATAAAGACGTCTCTCCGTCTCCGTCCGCCCCCTGTCCAATCGGAACATTTCCCAACCCCCAGACCTTAAGAGGAAATGAATAAAGGCGAATAAACCTGTTTTCCATGTAAACCTCAATTCGGAATTACTATATCCATGTAAACACGAAGGAGAATACTTTAATGCCGAATTATTCGATTCTGAATACTTGTATCCGAATTAAAGAACCTCATGAAAGGTAGAGGCTGCCTGGACTGAGGTGGGGGTTATAAGTGTGCTCAGCCCAACAGCAGAGAGGGAGAGAGGAAGATTCAGACAGAGCCAAGCTTGTGAGTCATTTATTCATGGTTTATCAGTATTTTCTGTGTAAATAATGTAAGAACATTGTAAATAATAGCATTAGTATCATTCTGGAGTGTTTTCTTGACGTTCTTTTGCTGTATTTATCTCTGTTTTTCGCTGTATTCAGCCGTGTTTTCGCCATATTTTGCCATGTTATCCTCGAAGTTCGTCTTTTTGTCATCATAGATTGTGATAAATAGATTTCATAAATAGCTATTTTGGAAGTATTGGAGGAAGATATGTCGAGGAGAGTCCCTCTCTGTGTCGGCCAGGCTGAATGGAGAGCTGAGGAGCCGTGGAGTTGTCAGGAGGGGTCAGGAGTGTCCCCCAGCTCATCTACAGTAAGTCATAATGTCTGGATATTGACTCACAGCATCATTACAGTCATGCTTTACAACATCTACTGTAATTCTTCTTATTGGATTTGTCTCAGATTGCTTTATTATTGCTTTATGTCTTTTTTCCTGTAATATTTATTATCTATCATTATTGTTGTTATTATTAATATTATTATTATTATTATTATTATTATTATTATTGTTATTTCCTATCTTATGCTGTTGAACATTTTCTCTAGAAACACAAGGGTTTCTTTTTGATAAATCATATCTAATCTTGTGATGTATCTTTATATCTTTAGAGATTCTTC
The DNA here is from genome assembly GCA_037902135.1 of Cetoscarus ocellatus. Taxonomy (NCBI): domain Eukaryota; kingdom Metazoa; phylum Chordata; class Actinopteri; order Labriformes; family Labridae; genus Cetoscarus; species Cetoscarus ocellatus. Next base: position 62,812 of record JBAMNC010002067.1, read on the forward strand.
TGATGAAGGGCCATCCCCATAGAATAGCATCTGTGGCTGTGTCAGAAGAGGTGCCCCTCACAGCTGGTTACCACATCAACAGGCCTGGAAAACGGGGGCAGACACTGACACTGCCAACCCTCGCCCTCTCAGAATCATCCCCAAGGATATCCCTGTTGTCAGGGCAGCTTTATTGTCCACAAAGAGTCACACCAGACTTCCCAGGAAGATCTGTGTGTAAAGTAGGGCCTGACTTATATATCGGCTAGCCGATTCAATCGGCCGGTTATAGCCCTTTTCAAAGTATTCAACATCGGCTGGAGTTTTGCCGATATAACACCGATATTTTCTTACTTTCTCAGAAAACAGTAAATGCTGCTCCAAGTTGCGCAGAATGATGTTGTTGCACTGTTAGTCCAATAGATGGAGCTCTGACTCCATTCGATCCTCAGTCCCCTCCCCACCACTGTCTAATCAATTGAACTCTCTTTGGCAAGTTTCATGACAAGTGACGTGTGCTTTGTGGTGTCAGTCATGCTTTCCAATTACATTACATTGGTAAAGTTGTGCTAACCTAGCTTAAGTTACTCCCTGTCTGTTTATGTTAACAATGACATCGCTGTTGGTATGCCAGCGTGGCATATCGTTAGCGTTGGTGCACAAATATTTGAGAGTGCAGAGAACGAATGTTCATCACTCCATCAGCTGCGTGCTGAAGGGCATTTAATGAGGAGCGATGTGAACGCAGAGGGGAGGGGGTTTATTCAGGCAGGCCTGAGAAGCTAAAATGATTAACACTGAGTGACCACAGGCTGTAACAGCAACTCACTGTGTGTGTTATGAAGTATCATTAGCGTATTATAAGTAACATTAGACTGTTTGTGACCATTATTTAGTGAAAATATAACTCTGTCAAAGACAATTTGTTTAAACATCTGAGAAAGGTGTCTCTGGTTTTTATTTTGGTTCATATGAGTCATCAGTTCATGGCAAAAAAGATAATGAAGTCGAGAAAATTTGATTTAATGTTAAATGGCCTAAATCTAAAGAAAAATTCATCAGCACAATTGTATTTCATAACTTATTTATAGAGGTTTAATGCTTTTCTACTTGAAAATTCCTCTCTGTTGTTAACTTGAACCAATACTAAAGAACAAAGTACTGTAAAGCAGTAAAATGTTCTGCCTGTAATTCATATATTCGTTGTAAGTGTTAAGAGACCAATTTAAAAAAAAAAAAATCATTTATATATTTTTTAAATTAATCAGCCGCTTAATCTGTAATCAGTATTTTTTTCTGCCAAATATTGGCATCGGCCTCAAAAAATCCATATTGGCCCTAAGTGTAAAGCTGCTCAGGGTGCCGCTGGCTGGCCCACCACAGCCCTCTACTCCAGGTCACTTTCCTGTCCTCGCCAACAAGAGACAGTGTACAGACAAAAAGACAGGGGACAAGCCTGGTGAGGTAGCAGTGCACTGTGTGCAGGAAAAAGCACTCCTTGGATATGTGAGGAGTGGAAAGTGGAGCTCTGTCTTCAGCTGGACAACAACTGCTTCAAGGACTATCATCTGTGGAAAAACTCCCTGGACATGGTCTAATAAAACAAGCTGTAATATGGACACTAGAGCTGTAGGCAAACAGAAATTTTTGAGTGTATGCAAAATAAGTTAAATAAATTTTTGACTATCTCTAAAAATTTGCACATGTTCATTTACAATTGTTTATAATGAGAAACCTGACAAATACACATCAGTTTTTAGTCTTTTCTTGTAATTGCACACTGCTTTAAGCATTTATAACATAATCGTGCAAATGCTTGACAGAAATGTTTACTTTTATTTTTTCATGAAAAAGGGTGAAAAAATTTCCTCAGAAAGGACATTTCCTGACACATTTATTTACAGAATTTTATAATTACAGTATTAAAGAGGTTAAGCCTTGATCAAGGAGTCGGCCACGAACAGTTTGGCGGTCATTTGGTGTGTGTTTCCTGCACTTGTGGATCAGGATATGGTCATTTCTTGCAGAAGAAACCCTTGGATGCCCAGATCTTGGCTTGTCTTCCAAGCTGTTGGTTTGTTTGTATTTCTGCAGAGTGTATCCAACAGCTCAGTGTCAGGCGGCAGCTGTACCCTTCATGGCTGAGGATCTGTAACTTCAGGCGTGTTTCTGGTGTTAGGTTCCTTGTTTTAGACATTTTTGCCCGAAGAAATTTCAAACAAGTTGGCTTTTTATAGACGCAAAGCACGACAACAAAAATAGTGACTCCAGTAATAAGCATGAACTTAGTCATTAGCTGATTAGTGGTACGAAAAAGTCCCAATGCTCAAAATTTCTTATATATTTCTATGGAACCAATTAATTTCAAGTTTTAAATGGCTTTCTGTAATTTTTTTTGTAGTGTTTTGGCTGTAACTGCACTTAACAGAAATTGCACTTGGAGACTTAAGAATGATTCTTAATGCAATATATCACAAATGCACGAGTTGTCCGAAACTTCTTTCCACTACTGTATGTGTTTTTTTTTTTTAAGATAACCTTTCAACTTCATTGTTTTCTGTAGCACATGACTGTTAAGGTGTCTGACTTAACAAGATGCCCTGTCCTCTTCAAATAGGGTTGCATTTTAAAAAATGGCATGTATTTCAAGGTGAAAATGACATGTTGAATTTTTTAAAAACACCTAAATAGGGCCCCACTTTCTATTCAAACATACATGCACACACCAATTATGCACATAATTAACAACTTAGAAGAAGACTAAACCCCATTGTCTCAGTAAATTTCTTTGAGGTGTGACACATTTCTCTTTAGTTTTTATGGTAATATCTACAGGAAGAAGTGCATTATTGAAGGGGAGCTTACAGTGCACAAAAAAAATGTCCCTCCCCAACCCACCATCCCCTTATATGGCAATTTTCCTGCACAAAACACTGGATTTATTCTTTTAATAGACAAAAATGTATCATGCTGGCCTAGCTATTAAGTTCAGCCCAGGCTCTAAATTTCAAGCTGGCAATCAAGGTTCAAGTCCAGCATTTGGCTCCTTTTCTGCATGTCACGACTTGCCCCATCCAAAGTTTTACTCTTATCAACAAGCAAGTAGAAAACAAAAAATGGCTAATATTTTTCTGTTCATACTACATTGAAAGTATTGTATTTATTTCATGTCTTTTGAAATCTTTTTCAAACACAAGTCTCATCTTTGTTTTTTAGGCTGCTGAACATCAAGACATGGATGAAAATGTAAGTGTTCTGTAGAGGATTCCATACTTTCATTTAGTGCCTTGGCGTTTAGTTTGTTTCCCCTTTTCTCACATGCATGCTCCTGCAAAATGTAAGGATTGCCTGTCTCTGACCTTTTTCTAAGTTGCTCTTTTCACACATAGCTTCCACATTGAGATTTTTTACTGGCAAACTATCTCACTGGAGATCTTGAAAGGCAGGATAGGAAATGTAAAGAACTCCCAGAAGTTACAATGTAATGTTTACGAAATGTTGTATGTGGAAATGTTGACGCTGTAATAATGTCCATCCATCCATCCATCCATCCATCCATTTAGAGCCACCAGTTAACCTAAATAGCATGTTTTTTAATCTGTGGGAGGAAACCGGAGTACCTGATTAAAACCCATGCAGGCACAGGGAGAACATGCAAACTTGGCACAGAAATCCCCTGTTTGACATGGTGAGGTACATGCAATACCTGTTACTTCACTGTGCTGCGAGCTGTAATAAGAGATTTATGCATTCATTTATACTGCCTGGCCAAAAAAAGGTCGCCACCTGGATTTAAGTAAGCAAATAGGTACGAGCCTCCTATTGGATAATTACTGCATGGACGATCATCTTTCAGCTGGCAACAAGGTATTTAACCCAAGCTGATGCAATGAGTAGCTTCATATTTCTTAAACAACCATGTCGAAAGACAGATCCTGTGGTCGTGGAAAAGATGTTAGGGTGCATTCACACTAGGGGCCCTGTCCCAGATCCGAGTGCACTTGAGCACAAAGTCTGGTTCATTTTGGTAGTGTTAATGCAAACGAACAGCGCGATTGGAGAGGACTCGGGCACGGTTCTGTTGAGATGTGAATGCAAGCGCACCAGGATACGGGACAGCAAGCTGGGACAGCAAGCTGACACTGCTGCGTGACGTCACGGTTGTCCCTTCTCTCTTTAAACATTACGGCCAAAGGTTCACTTTGGAGCAGCGAAGAAATCAAATTCTTACTTGAAATTTGGGCTAATGAGGACATTCAAAAACATCTGAATTCCACACATAAAAAAATAGGAAATTTTCGGCATCATATCTCAAAAATTACTGTCACTTGGATATACCAGGACCACCGATAAATGCTGTGACAAGATAAAGAAGCTCCAGCAGCAGTATCACAGAGCGCAGGACTTGCTACGTAAGTCCGGCAGCTCAACTGATGAAAAGGAAAAGTTTTCTTGGTATGATGCAGTTGGTAATATCATCGGCCACAAACCAACAAGTCAGGCTAATGTACTGGAGTGGGAACCCCTTTTCCCAACGACACCGTTTACGTCTCCTCCACCATCTGATCCGGGGAGCTGAGGAGGCAACTGGTAGGCTCTTCTTCGTTCTCCTCCGTAGCAGGTTTGGTTACCAGTTATGTGCATATCGCCCCCTGCTGTTTCAAACAGAGTAAATATGCAAGTGGGCCCAGGCATGGTTCGATGTTGCAAGTGTGAATGCAAGCCAGCGGGGGGGAGGGGGAGGAGGGGTTTGAAACAAGTGGACCTAATGTGAAAACGCCCTTAGTATGTTTGAGAAGGGTCAAGTCATTGGCATGCATCAAGCAGAGAAAACATCTAAGGAGACTGCAGAAACTACTAAAATTGGGTTAAGAACTGTCCAACGCATTATTAAAAACTGGAAGGATAGTGGGGAACCCTCGTCTTTGAGGAAGAAATGTGGTCAGAAAAAAATCCTGAATGATCGTGATCGGTGATCACTTAAACGTTTGGCCAAATCAAATCAAAGAAAATAACAGAGGAACTCAGGAGTATGTTTAATATTGAAAGTAAGAGCATTTCCACACGCACAATGTGAAGGGAACTCAAGGGATTGGGACTGAACAGCTGTGTAGCCTTAAGAAAACCACTAATCAGTAAGGCTAACTGGAAAAAAGGCTTCAGTTTGCTAGGGAGCATAAAGATTGGACTCTGGAGGACTGGAAGAAGGTCATGTGGTCTGATGAGTCCAGATTTACCCTGTTCCAGAGTGATGGGAGCATCAGGGTAAGAAGAGAGGCAGGTGAAGTGATGCACCCATCATGCCTAGTGCCTACTGTCCAAGCCTGTGGGGGCAGTGCTATGATCTGGGGCTGCTGCAGTTGGTCAGGTCTAGGTTCAGCAACATTATGGCCCAAAGAATGAGGTCAGCTGACTACCTGAATATACTGAATGACCAGGTTATTCCATCAATGGATTTTTTCTTCCCTAATGGCACGGGCATATTCCAAGATGACAATGCCAGGATTCATGGGGCTCAGATTGTGAAAGAGTGGTTCAGGGAGCATGAGACATCATTTTCACACATGGATTGGCCACCACAGAGTCCAGACCTTAACCCCACTGAGAATCTTTGGGATGTGCTGGAGAAGGCTTTGGACAGTGGTCAGACTCTCCCATCATCAATACAAGATCTTGGTGAAAAATTACTGCAACACTGGGTGGAAATTAAATCTTGTGACATTGCAGAAGCTTTTCGAAACAATGCCACAGTGAATGCATGATGTAATGAAAGCTAAAGGTGGTCCAACAAAGTATTAGACTGTTTAACTTTTTTTTTGGTGGCGACTTTTTTTTTTTTGGCCAGGCAGTGTGAATGCCTAATGTAATTGGAGGTATTAATAGTTTACACCGAAGAATAGGCAAGAACATACTGGCAGGCACAGAAGAACATGAAGCAATCTCATTAAGTGCAACAAGAGGCCCCACTTCCTCAGTGGTAACATAAAGACATCATCAGGCCTGGAAAATACATTTTTCAGACTATATCAAGCTTCATTAAGATAGATAGATAACTTTATTGTCCCAGTGGGAAATTTGTTTTCACAGGCTGTCAAACGAGAAGACATACATTTAGGAAACATATAACACACATAGAAACATAGAGCACACATATTTACATCACAGGAGACACATTAGTCAGTGGGTTGCTTTGTTGAGGATAAGCTCAGGACTGGCTTATGACCCAGATGTACTATTATCACTCACATTTCTTGGTTAACTCCCTTGTGTTTGGACCATGCTCATTTGCATGAATTCAAATGCTTCAAATATTTTTAAGCTAAAGAATAGTTTTGGCTATGGCTGCAGGATCTGCAGATTCACAGATTTTGCCTTGTGGGTGCAATATCGTACTTGCACTTGCAAACCTCTATGTAGCCAAGGCCAGAAAAATATACGCAGCTTTGAAAAATAATCTTTTGCACTAGACAGTAATATATAACTTTTGGTTATATATGAGGTCTTTGTCTCCATAAAAATGTAAATTCTAAAGTAGAATTTAAATTTCTAGGTCTTTCTTAAAGTATTTGTTTAATTTCATAATACTGTTTTCTAAAGATGTGTCTTTTTATCATTTCTTCTGTTATTTCGTCATGCAAGGGGAGGGATTGGATGAAATGTAAATATATATATATATAACTGATCTCAACTGTATATTAATGATTTAATGCTCTGTTTTCTCCCAGGACTTTTCTAAGGACCGATATGGTGTATTGGCTATGGTCCAGTCCCAACAAAAACTGGGTCAGTATGGGAAATAATTCAATTACTTATCAGACAACCCAACTGCCATTAACCCATCTTTTCATCACAATAAAAATTTAGGTTAATTAAATATTTTTCTCTTAAGTTTGATGTGTGCTTTTCTGCTTTGAGCTAATATGGTGGGTAAAAAACAGCAGGACATATAGAAAAGTTAGATATAAGCTGCACTGTTGCTGAAAGGATGCAGCCTTGTTATAGTGGGCATTAAACTGTGTTGCTTTTTTATAATTTTGTTGCAGCTTAAAGGGAAAGTTCATTTTTTTAAGGGGGGTTGTGTGAGGTACATGACATGAGCCTGAACATGTGCCACAGTGTCAGAGCTCAGTTCTCTTTCTTTTCAGAACAACATGTAGGCTGTCCCATGTCTTAAAATAGTGCCTAATTAAAGCTACGATGTGGTGGAAAATAAAGTGAATATAAACAAACTGTTTGCAGCGTGTGATGGCCCCATGCTTTTTTTGTGGCCTGTTTTTTTCCCACAATTCTCTTACTCAGGCAGAGAATCTGGTACTATGTACAGCAATGTATAGCATTAGTGTCTGCCCAGAGTTTTTCTGGAAACAGGGAGAACTGAGCTGTGGCACTGTGGCAAAAGTTCAGGCTCATGCCATGTACTTGATAAAACCTCACTTAAAAAGTCCCAAACTAACTACATAATTTATATTAGCTGATTTTTTTTGTTAGTTTTTTTTACAAATAAGTCTTTCTTAAAACTTCCAATTTGATGTCTTTTGAGTGTGTTTGTGGTACACGCTTAGCATTTTAAACAGGTGTATGCAGTCTGTACAATGTCATATTTAACAAAGGTATTTGTTTTTTTGGAATAAGATTCTCAAAATATACATCCCTTAAGCTTAAAGTAACTTTTGGTCAGGACAATTTTTTTTTTCTAAAACTGTCATTTCCTTTTTATTTTAATGTTATTTTGAGGTTTTCCATTTAATGACCATGTTTCTTTATTTGGTTTCTCTTTGTCAATTTTTATCCCTTTTCTTAAGTTAAAGTGAACTAACACCATTATTTCTTGGCGTGATTTAAACATGACCAGTGTGGAAGCTACTCTTGATCTTTGGGTGATTTCAGTGATAAATGTGTAAAGTAATTGTATGACATATCTCTCAAGCATACTAGACAACAAAAGAACTTTTTTAGGCCATCTATCTGTCTAGTGTTTCTTTCAGCTCGAATATCAGAAAACAAAGTGCCCCCCTTCACCTGCATGCAACGCTCCAGCCATTTTGACTCTCGAAGTGGGGGGTTAATAGCTTTAGGACTTTCATGTGGGTTGATTTAGAGTTCTCAGTCAAAAGGCAGCTCTGTTTTCTCATATGTAGCCTTGGTGTCTTGTTTTTCTGCCATCTCATAATAATGAGAGAGCATGTCACGGTGAAACCCCAGTCAATTAGTCATATAACCCACAGAGAAGAGATAAGTTAGACAGCTTTTGACAAGGGCTCTTGTTTAATCTTATTTGTTAGGAATGGCTGTAATTTGAGCATTTATATTGTATGCGTGTCCTCACACGCAAATGCATGCTTTCTCATATTTCTCTCTGCCTTTGAGGGCTTGGAGTAGAGGGGTAGTAAAATATTTGCCTAGAGGTGGGAAAAAAGAGAAGTTCTTTGAAGTCATACATTTTGTGTGTGTTGGTCTGTATGTGTTTGTGAAAGCCAGACAGGAAACTGGTGCGCGTCCAAGACCTTACTCCTGAAATGGCAGATCAACTTATTTGGATGCGGGCCCGGGTACATACCAGCAGAGCAAAAGGTGAGATCACCCTCCCTTGGTTCACCTTTTTTCAGAGCAACTAACTTGTTTAACCCTTGTGCATCCCTGGGGGTAAATTTTGCCTTTTTGGACACTCTTTTGTGGATAACTTTGGTTGTGTTGATGCAAATGGCATCAAATTTGGTCAGGTTGTGTATTTTCTGAAGATTTTTGATATTTCAGGATTTTTTTTTTTTAAGTCTTTAATACACTTTAAAAATAAAAAAGCCCCACCTTAAGGGTATTTTTTTTACCTTATTGACTCCCATTCAAACCACAGTTTTTGAATACACTGCCATTGCAGTTTGATATTTTATTATTAGTACTATTTTCATTCCTTGGTGTTGAAAGTAGCTACAAATGCTTACTTTTTCAAACAGGCTCAAAGCCTGACCTCAGCATGTACCCACTCACAGACCCAAGTTTACACGTGCCCTTTGTCCAATGATGTAAACATCTTGCATCTTGTGACACTTCAAAAGCTGACCCACAGTGACCCCAAACAACAGCCTGGAAAAGTCTGGCTTTGTCTGCACAGGTGCCATGGCAGATAAACACATATATAGGTGTCCATCGGTTGGGGTCTAATTTCATTCTGCCTGGTCAAGATGAGCTGACACAGCTACAGCACTGCTGAAGTCCTCAACCTCCTTGGACTGGCAGATAAGGAAGACCCTCTGATGAAGTCAGCTCAGATGGAGACACAGAGGATGATGTGGACCAGAGGAGGGGAAAGACACAGCATGCGGCCCCTTGTCTGGATGGGAGTCAAGGACCAGGATAGCTTAGTCTCCCACTAATACAGACACAGTCCTGTACCAGCCAGCTGGGACTCTTCATCAATCAACCAATCAATCAATTAGTTAATCAATCCTGATCTGTATAGTGCCAGTTCATAACAAGCGTTATCTCAAAACACTTTACAATAGAGCAGGCTGAAGACAAACTCTTCATTTTATGGATACACATATATGCACCTATACAATCAAAAATACACATGTACACAAATATCCAAAGCCCAACATGAATCCATCATGAGCAGCACTGGGCCAAACAAACTACAGGAAGGTGTTTCTGTAGGGAGCTGACAGTAACAGTGGCAAGAAAAAACCTGTTTAGCATCTGGAAATCTTGAGCAGATCCAGTCTCATGTTGAACAGCCATCCATAGAGACTGTGTAGGTGATGTGATTGTAAGAAGGGAGGTGGGCAGAAACAAGTGGACAAAAGTAAGAATTGAAGGTAAGTGACAGATCCATGGTCCAATCATAGACCTATCCTCATCATATTTGTCTCTGCTGAATATAAATTTATCAGAGGTAAGCCCCTTGAGATGTGGCATCTCGTTTTTAAGAGGGTCCTCATGTCTATGTGGTTGTAAAGAAAGTTACTACGGATGAATAATCAATACAACCACGGATAGAGAGGCCAATCTAATGTTAACATTAATATCAATTATGAATATAATCTGGAGAGGACTGAAGTTGATTAATATAGCAGCATCTAGCTAAACTACCATTAAAATGGGTTTAACTGATCTAAAGTATGAATTTATGTCAAATGATGTCGTTTCCGTTGGTGGTTGATGCAGAATAGAGCACATGGAGTCGAGCTGGTCCACAGCGGCAGGTTTGTCAAGGTCATACTAATATATGTGTGCTGTTTTGTAGGAACTATTATGTATTTAATTTTGTTGATCTCTGTAAAGTTAATATCAGATCTCTCTAAAGTCCTGGCATCACACACTATGCAGCCTCCAGGATGGAAAAAAAATCACTTTTTGTGTTTTTTTGTATTTTTTAAGAGTCAACTTTTTTCACAAAAACTGGTGTTTAAGGGGTTAAAATTTTGAAACAAAGTAAAAATTTGGTATGTATGGTTACAGCTGAAGTTACTGAGAGTGGCCATGTAAAAAAAACTGGAATAATACATTAATACATAATTTTTATGTATACAATATTTCTTGGCAGGTAAATTTTACCCTTAGGGACTTATTTGGTGCCTTTAAATGGATGCACAAGGGTTAAGAAAAAGAAATGACATCTGTGTTAATACTTGATGGATTAAGCTAGGGGTTTGCAACCTTTTTGCTATGAAATGCAATTTTCTTGTCAGTTCAATGTGATATCTTTTCTTCAAGGTTGTAATTGAGTTTAACCACCACCAAATTTAAATCTCCCTATTCTATTTTCATCCAGAAAGGCTACATTCCTGACTACATATTGAGAAAAATTATATCCCCCATTGCTGTTAGATTATGTTAATGGCAGTATATTACTTGAACTGCCATCTTAAAGGAAACATCCACAAAGGTAATAGCATAGACTCTGCCAACCCATTCAGTTATTTTCATGTCGTAATTTAACAGTGAGCATGAGCCAAGGATATCAGGAAGAATTGAAGTAGCAAGTAATTTATGTAACAAAGAAATGGAGCACAAAACAATGTTGCTAACATCTATTTTTTGACCAGTTAAACCATATTTAATGACAGTTCAGCTAGATGCTGCTATATTAATCAACATCCGTCCTCTCTAGTTTGTAATCATTATATATGTTAGTGGTAAAATGACCTCTCTATCCGCGTTTGTTTTTGATTATACCTCCATAATAAATATCTTTACAACCATATAGACATGAGGACCCTCATGAAAACGAGATGCCACATGTCCAGAGGCTAACCTCAGATAAATTTTTATTCAGCAGCGACAAATATGATGAGGACAGATTTATAGTCTGAGTGTCCATGGGTTGGTTGCTATCATTAATTCTTATTTTTAGTCCCTTTGTCTATGCCTAGATGGATACATCTCTGGATGTATGTAAATGCCTATATGTGTGTGCATGTGTATTTTATATATTTAGATATACATATATGTGTATCTATAAAGTGAAGAGTATGGCTCCAGCCTGCTCTATTGTAAAGTGCCTTGAGATAACACTTGCTGTAAATATGGGCAGTACATATAAAGACTGGTTACCTCCGCCAAGGAGGTAATGTTTTTGCCGGTGTTAGTTTGTTTGTCTGTTTGTTTGTTTGTGTTCAAAATAACTTGAAAAGTTATGGACGGCTTTGGATGAAATTTTCAGGAAATGTGTGGAATGGGATAAGGAACAAATGATTAGATTTTGGGACTGATCCGGTACACCATCTGGATACAGGAATTTTTTAAAGGATTCTTTAACATTGCATCACAAAAAAATGGTCAGGTCTGACTGAAGCTGCTTGGCGGAGGTCTGCACTCTCTGAGTGCTTTTCTAGTTGATTTATGAAACTTCCTTGGCTAAGGCAATATATTTAACTTTTTAAAAAGCAGTCAATTATTTTTTTAAAGTTTAAAAGGCTAAGTGACAATCCAATATAGCAGCTTCCAACAAGAAAATGGCTGTTTTTATGTCATCATCCACATCTAGGTCAACATCATGAAACAACAGGCTTAATGCAGATAACTTTTCTCCACATTCAATTATACGTACAGCTACACAGTTATCTTTTTACACTCTTTTATTTATTTATTTATTTATTTATTTATTTTTTGTTTGGACTTTCTGTTCACATCAATATTTTGATCAGTAGATCAAGCCAATGCAAATTGGGCTGAGACGGTTAAACATAGCAAATCTGTCCAGCAGGTAAAAGTCCAACTTCTGTGGTTATGCTACACAAATGTGTCAGCCTCTGTGGGGGTGAGTTTGTTAAGTATAGCACACTACACTCAGTATGCACAGCTACTCTTTTTTTCTTCCTTTACCTGCATTCTGTGTGGTAGATGAGAGATTTGCCAGTCCCAAGCAGAGTAGGGTGCTAATTCAGAGCAGTGGGGGTTCACAGGTTGGGGTCAGTGTACTTGGAAAAGTAAGCAGAAATCTGTAAATGGCCATTCATGAGAGGGCATTTAATAATAAAAAGAGATGAATAACTGTAGAGTTTCGTACTTTCTTCCAGGGTGCAGTTGCCTGCTCATGGATAATGCCAAAAGAGTTCCCACCTTTGGAATAGTTTTCCAACTCCTTCCTTTTCCTCAAAGGTTAAACAGGACCATATACTGCAGTGACTCTTCCAAAGACCTATATTAAGACTTACATTTGAACGGATGATTTTACAAGCATTTACCTGCTTCTAACCTCTAGCTGGGTTCCAGCTTGCACTACAGCAGCCATAAATTGCACTATTTGAAATTTATTTCAGCTCCTCAGTAACAAAATATTAGTGTGCAAATGAACTTCTGCAAATGTTTTTGTTTGTAAATCCACAATTGCTTTTTACTCAATGACTCCACCTTTGCCCATATATGCTTGATCACAATGCCGTGAAGTATTGGTATCACATCATTTGATTTTACACAGCACAAGGGGGTCGCAACCAACAGAAGGTGTCAGATGTAAACCACAATGCAAGTTTAACATTTTGTCTGTTCTTGTCTGCCATTGACTTAGATGATGTTTTGCTTCTGAAACTTTAACATCCCAGTGATATCAGGAGCAGTCCTGTTAGTCCTGTTTTTGTCAGGTTTAAAAAAGGGTTACTGACAAAATGTCAAAGGTGACTTCTTTTGTCCTCATCCCTTAAATTTCTCTGCTTGCTGTACTTGTGTGGGCAAAACATCTATTTGTTCTGTTAAGAGGATCATTTGGTTGGATTTTGAAATTGCTTTTATTCCCACACCCATCCCTGATCCACAGTCAATAGACATTAAAGCACATTTGTGGTCCTGCTGTCTGCTGTCTTTAACTTTTGTTGGCTAACTTTCTTAAGCCCAATTCATACTGCTGCTTCAAGGCGTAATATTAACCCCTCTGATGTTTTGCCTCCACTGTGAGCATCCTGGAGACAGAATGGGGGAACAAGTTGATCCCCTCTTTGTTCTGTCTCCAGAGGTAGTAATAGAGGCATGATATTGGAGAGAAGGAGACACGCTGACTCAGCAGGAGACAGGAGCACAGAGAGTGTGCCTGCCTTTTTGTGTATGTGGAGGGATACACATTAAGGTAGTGTGCCATGTTGCACGCATCCTGTATTGAAGTGTGAATTGTCACAGATGTTGCAGCCTCGCAGAATTAATGTGAATGTCTCTAGGTGTAAGTATAGCAGAACATTGTTGCTGTGCTCTTGCGTAAAGGCACTGAATTGGTCTTTCGACACTGAGTAGGGGTGTGTGTGTGTGTGTGTGTGTGTGTGTGTGTATGGGTGTGGGTGTGCATGTGTGTGAGTGAAGGGAAATTCCAGACCTATGTTCCCACCCTGCTTTTTAAACTGTTGTCTGAGGACACAAATAATCAAAACATAACCAGTACATTTCAAGGCATGTTATCATACTTTGATAATTAGTCAATTAGATAGATAGATAGATAGATAGATAGATAGATGGATGGATGGATGGATGGATGGATGGATGGATGGATGACAGATAGGTAAGTAGATGGATAGATGTAAAAACAGACAGATGAAAAGTGAAATAGATATTTTATTAATCTCAAAGAAAATACATTTTTTTAGATGACTGACGTATTCTTGATAAAGTCATATATGCAGTTTTTGAAAGAACACATTGGACCACAGAAAGTGTTTTCTGTCGTGTCCTTTTTCTATAAAATGTCAACCTGACTGTTGTTGTTCTGTTTCAAGGAAAACAATGCTTCCTGGTCCTGCGTCAACAGCAGTTTAACGTACAAGCACTTATCGCAGTGGGCGATCGTGCCAGCAAGCAGATGGTCAAGTTTGCTGCAAAGTAAGTTTCAAAAATGCTCTTCCTGTCAGAGAGTCCAAAACAATGGTGGGAAAATCCCTGGCCCTTATCATCTGCAGATCCATTTTCACACATTCTGAGTGAGGTAAAGGCTTCAGGAATCAATCATTTTACCAAGTAACAAAAGCAGGCCATTAAAGGGGTGGGATACAGCAGTGTTTACATGGCCCAGTTCCTATAAAAAAGCTCAAAACAGAGGAGGAAGAAATACTTAAAAGGCAAGCTTTCTAAGTCATATAACAACCAAATTATCAACACCTTTTGGTCGCCAATGAATTAAAATGATTAGCGGCTGATGAGATTTTATGAAAGAAGCTTGAGAGGTAGGAAGTGATGCTACTATAAAAGTTTATTTGGTGTATGGGAAAAACCTCAGTACTTACAAATTTTCAAATCCAAAAAGGCTGTGGTAAATAAAAATGAGCATAAGCCACTGATAGGTTACAGAGTTGTAAACAAGCCAGCCACCACTTATCAAACCCCTAGAGCCATAAAAGGGCCTTAAATTAAGACTGAAAAAGACTGCCTGGGTCTTAGGTATTCTTTTTTATATTAGTATAGAATCTTACGGAAAGAAAGAAAAGAAATGTTATTTTATTTTTTCGTACAGTGCTCTGCAGCTTCTTTTAAATGGCCCCTGAGTATTGGCAAACCAGGACAGAAAAGTGATTTCATATTGCATTTTGGTTCATGCTTAAGAGGTGTGCTGTAAGTCACTAAATAGTGCGTCTTTTACAGGTTTCCTTGAACTATATGTTTTTCCAGCTACGTGCAGCAGTTCCCCAGTTATGTTCTGTGTTACAGTGATTCTTCTGTTTTGCAATGCAGAGCAATCCTAACGTAAAACAATGAAACATCCAATGGGGTTTGCAACATAATTTTTCATTACAACAGCGAAGTCAGGCTTTGGCATGAGAGAAAACAAATACCCACTGTCTGCCTAACACTTGTTCCCTACATTGGTGATTGCCTAGCTCAGTGAGATCATGGATTACAAGTAAACCCTGTAATAATCATTTTGAGGAATTAAAGTGTGCTCTGAAGTCTTCTCTTACTTAAAAAAATGCCTTAAATTATCTCACAGGACCATGTTATTAATAATCAATTTATATTTTTAAACCTTTACTCTAAAATGTGGTTAATTTTTCTGAAGTTATTAAAGATCAGTGTCTGCAGTTTCTGAGAACATTGTTTTGGGTTCTCTATGGATGTTGGGGAAAAAAATGGTTTTTCCAGACCTTTTCTTCCCTAGTAATAATCTTTTAATCAATTAATCAATCTTTATTTGTACTGCTCCAATTTATAACAAGTATTATCTCAAGGCACTTTACAATAGGGCAGGCTGAAGCTATACTCTTCATTTCATAGATACACATATACACACATGTATGTATATGTATGTATCTATATATGTCTATATATGTATGTGTGTGTGTGTATATATATATATATATATATATATATATATATATGTATGTATATATACATATATAATTTATTTACATAGATATATACATATATGTGTGTGTGTATATATATGCTTTGCGCAGTGATCAGACTCTCCCATCATCAATACAAGATCTTGGTACAAAATAATGCAACACTGGATAGAAGCAAATCTCGTGACATTGCAGAAGCTTATCGAAACAATGTCACAACAAATGGCGACTTTTTTTTTTTTGGCCAGGCAGTGTATTTCATCAATTTGTGGTAATATCTCTGGACTTAAATATTTATGTTTTGATAATGTACGGTCAACCAGCTGTTGTAATTTGACTTCACTGGATTAAATGTAGGAAACAAGCGTGAAAACATAATCCTCTGTCCCCAGTGCTTCATCATCTAAGATGTTGGTCTTTTATTTTCTGATTTATTTGCTGAAATTTTACGTCTTCACAGTGAAACTAGATGACAGAGGAAGAAGTTAAGTTCATATTCATCATTACTTGAATATGTGTATGCTCAGTGATATGTTTCCTGGTGTATTTCATCATCTACACTGACCACAAAGGATTTAAAAATCCTCACATCAGTCTCCATTGTGTCAGGAGTCACAATGGAGACTTATTTGTGTGCTCCAAGGCTGAAGTTGCAGAGCTGATGGGACTAAAGTTGTGGCTAATTTTATGAGCTAACCCTATCTACAGCTGCCACAAGCAGACACGAGCGCCTACCTCACATACAGCAGCGTGGAGACGGCAGATTTTTGCTCACGCATACCCCTTATTGTAAATCTCAACTTGATAAGAGCTCATCTGGTC
The DNA here is from genome assembly GCA_037902135.1 of Cetoscarus ocellatus. Lineage (NCBI taxonomy): Eukaryota > Metazoa > Chordata > Actinopteri > Labriformes > Labridae > Cetoscarus > Cetoscarus ocellatus. The sequence continues at coordinate 79,368 of JBAMNC010002067.1, forward strand.
TTCTGACGACAAGCTGCAATAGAACAAGCAAGAACAGTTCATCAGTATCTTGAGACAATGGGTCGGTAAACCCTTTCAAGCTTTTCTGTTGTTAGTTATTTACTGTTCCTTGTGGCTTAAGTAGTTTGGGTAGTTTTTAAACCAACATTCCTAATATCACCTTTCCTCCTAAATCATCTGCTCTTAGGTCAAATCGCCCTATTCTCATTAGACCAATACATAAAGAAGCTTGTTTACAAGCATCGGTTAGATTTGATGGACTGATTCTCAATAATTTGATTCCAAAATGGATGAAATTAATATTTCTTTAAAATGTAATGGTTGTTTGAAACTACTTTGAAACTGTCTCGACCAGCATCACTAAGGAGAGCATCATTGACGTGGAGGCATCGGTGAGAAGAGTGGAGCAGAAGATCGAGAGCTGTTCCCAGCAGGACGTGGAGCTCCACATTGAGAGGGTGCGTATACTCATAACTGTCAAAAAATAAGTATATATTCTCTTCCCATTAAGACAAGACACAATACAATTCACCTTGCAATATACAATCCCTTGTGTGTCATTGTCTTTATAAAGATAAAAGAAAAATGAAGCAAAGCAAGTTAGTATTTTAATCTTGTGCAAAAGCTTGAACTGCCTGATTCAATGTCTTTGTGATAGTTTGTTTTGCATCATGGCTAACAATTTGTATTTTACACAGCAGCAGTTGTGCCCACCTACTACATTATTTGATTGGAAAGTATTGAATGTGATTGATAGAACAGTCATCAAATCACCTTTTGAAAGTTGCCCTCCCCGAACACTTTTATAGGCTGTTTCCCAGATGCACAAGTGAAGTATATTGGTCCATCTAATGTGTCAAGTTAGAAAAACCCCTGAAAGAATACATTTTGTCATCCTTCAGATGTAGGAGAAAGGTCTATTTATATACATATTACTCTGTTTCTAAAATTCAGTATGCTAATAGATTGCTTAAATCCTTGTGCTTTCGTTCGGTCCCTGAAAATGATGCTTAAAATTACAAAAATGGAGGAAACTCATAAAATTGAAAAAAGAAAAAAAAGGGAAAATCCAATCAGACAATGTTAACATGATAACAATAACAAAATTGTAGCTGTGAACCAAGGAGTACCTAAAAAGTTATTTCATATCATTTGTTTTTCTTTTTCATATTGCCAATGTGGTCAAATTGGTAATTTAAACTAAATCCAGTTCCTCACCGCTTTTTAAATTAGACACAATCCTAAAGAGAAAGCAAACTTTTACAACGTGCATATGCCATGCACTACAGTATACTTCACTTTCAGGTGCCGTCCACACACAGACGAATTCAGGTGTATCAGCACAAGTTTTTAATCATATAGGCATTTTTTTCACATGAATTTTTAAAAATGGGTCCCAGAGTGAATAAATCAGAAAATCCTGGCTTTGCATTTCTGTGTGTACAACAAATATGAAAAGCTTCAGAAACGAGGATGACATAGCCCCATCTCTCGTTTAAACTACATGTGCAAACCCCACCTACAATACAGACTACAGTGTTGCAGTCGGGGGGGTCTTTTTCAAACCGGCCACTACACACACTCCCTACCCACGACCCCTCCGTTTGCGTGTCCTCGCGAAGGGGTCGCCATATTAAGTCCGTCCCAAACCGATTTGCAGGGAGGGGCAGTGGGCTATAAAACCCTCCACAAGCGAGTCTGCACTGATGCCGACTCGCTGAACACGTGCAGCGCTAATTGAGTCAAGTTTCAGTCATGGAGGAAACAACATACAAATGTAAGTTCTACGCAAGTGCCTGCACAAACACTGTTAAACTAATAAAAATATGTAATGATTCTCATACAGATGTTTAGAACTTAAGATGTACATGGTATTGATTATCAAATTAAGACCTGCCCTGCATTAGTCCAGAAAACAGTTTATGTTTATTTCTTATTTTTATTGTTTTTGATGTCATTGTTAAATTTTGATACAAACTGAAATTACAACAAAAATAGTTCCTTGATGCTCTGACATTCAAAAGTATTTTCTTGGTTTTTGCATTTATTTAGGACAACCTGTTCTACAACATAACTAAATTGCTATAAATTGACTTTACATTTAATTGTACATTAAAGAACAATTTATTAATTCAGTGTCATATAATTTAATAAAGATGAATAAAATCAATATCCAGAACGATATTTACAGAATGCGTTGGCAACAAAAAACAGAGGCTCACCTTTTGCTGCTGCATAATCAAAAGTAAAGGACGCCTTAAACACCTTCTAGAGGATCTAATCCGCTTATTTTTCAGTTGCTGGTGGATCAAGGCAAGAACTGTCGCTGCAACATGCCGCTGCGAAACCATGGCAACATACACTATTGTTTCTACCTGAGAGAGGGAAGTTTGTCCCAAAGCTTGCTGGTGTGTCTATACCCTACACAAGCGGTATTCAATTAAAGTCACCGAGGTCCAGTTAATAAAATTTCTACCAATAAAAGGTCCGAACCGAAGTCCGGTTTGTGTCTTATAGCCTTCCCCTATGTCCACATTTTCATGGTTTCAACAATATTTATTGTCAATTTTTAATGCAGGAAATGTTTTATTGAGTGCACAGCTAGCTCCTTTACCATAAATAAAAAAAGTCTTACCTAGGCAAATTAATTTAAGGCCTTTAATACAGATTAAAAAAGAAAAACCTAAAAAAATATATATATATATATATATATATATATATATAAGTGCTTACAGAGCCAAATAACCATTTTTTTCTCTTAAATCAAAGAGGTCTCAGGCAAGAATTGAAGGCCTACACATCAAGTAAAAAAGTCGTCTTCAGAAAACAATAAATAAAAGGTGACTCTTTTTAGGAAAAAACAAGTGCATACAGAGCACTGACTAAATATTTTTCCTCTTCTTTTTCTTAAATAAGAGAGGTCCCAGCCTAAAATAAAAGAAGACCTACACTTCCAGTAAAAAAAAGTCAACATCTTCATAATACATAATACATAATAAATTAACTCTTAAAAGGACAATCATTTGTCATCTGTAACTGCTTTTCTGCTGTGTCGTTACAAAATAATCTCACAGGAAAGTGATAGGAAGATAAATAGCCTATTTTATTTGTGCAGGTTCCAGATTTTGCTCTCTCTCTATGGCTCTCTGTCCTTAACTCACTCTCTCTGTCTTTCAGTCTTTCTTTCTCTTTCTCTCACACACAAACAGCGCTACACGCCTTGCATGAACCCACACTCACATAGGCTAATAAATAAATAAACAGAACAGTGTTGATAGAACTTGCAAAATGTGAAACATCTGGAAACAATCTAGTGCTAAAAACTGTAGAATTGAAACAATGAAAATAACACGAACAAATGATGAACTCGATTAGTAAATAATTAGAGAACAGGATCAGCCCGTGGACAGCGCAGCGCCACTACGGCGCAAAAGCTCTCAGCCCTCATCAGCATTTCCCGCATATAGGTCGGTCGCAATGCTCGCAGGTGACAAGGGTCTAATTTTTTTGACTGGTCTTCAGTCTGTGGTGAACCCCTCCACTCCCCTAGTGCCAGCTGGGATAGGCTACCAAAAACACACACTTACTGACCCCTTTCTAAGGCATACCGCTCACTTGCACATAAAGCAAACATCTAATCACACAGTCACATGGCAGCAACTCATTGCATTCAGACATGAAGACACGGGCAAGACAAGGTTTAAAACTGACATTGTTTTGTTAACATAACAAACAGAAATTTCTTTCTCTAGCCTCTTCCTGAGCACTTAAGTGTGTGAACACCGTGACAGAAAGATTTTGTTTTCCTTCTACTCTGACATAGACATCAACAATCCTCATAGAGCAATTTTAGTATAGAAAAGTAGTAACTTTTTTTTATAAAGGAAAACTAATAAATGACAGAAATATTCAGTATATTTTTGCTTATATTTTGTTATAATTGATCATCATTTCGGTAGGACTTTGAGATTAGACAAAATATGATAAAACCAGGTTTAAATCTATGGACGTCTCTGTGAATATTCAGAGATAAATTACATGTTTTGCGTACATAAATGCTGCTACTGGTGGCAAAAAGATTTAACCCTCTTACCAAAAATCTAATCACTCACTGCATAGTGATATCCCTCTCTCTACTGGTTCATGAAAGTATGTGGTGAGCAGTTTACTGCTAAAGTGTGTCTTCATAGTAAAGGGGGTGAATAGAGAGCTCCTCGGACTTGGCTAGGACCTGGTTCCCTGGTATCTAAAATATGTTTATAAGTTTATAAAATATTTTTACATGGATCATTTACCTTAGAAATGTGAGTTTGTAAGTATCTTTTTAAGCATGGTTTGGCTACATTTTTGGATGACACAGTCCTCATTAAACTGACAGAGTTATTATCTCTTTAATCGTAAGTGTGGCTGGAAAATCATCTCTTTAGTTTGAGTATTTCTTTTCAGTATCACCTTGCTCTGCCCTTGTGTTTGCTTGGTGTTCTAGGTTTGTTTGTGTAGGTGTGGCATCAAGCTGCTTACCCCATCTAGTGGTGCTACTAAGAAATGTTTTTTTTTTTGTTGTTTTTGTTTTTAATGAGGCATGATAGAAAAGTATATTTTAGTGCTCTTCCCCTTTTTGCAGTAACTGTACAATACTACATTACAAATAACAAATTGTACATATCAAAGCCTGTTCACATTCTACCACCTTCTTTTCCCACTCACATCTGTAATAATTTGCCTGGCTAAAATTATGTAATCAAGTAAAAAAACCTCTGTTTAGCAGTTGAAAATCTTGAAGTGGAGCTAGTCTCTTGTTGAACAGCCGCTCACTGAAGCTGTGTTGGGGTTGTGGGTGAAGGAAGGGAGGTGGGCAGAGACAAAGGGACTAAAGTATGACTAGAAGGTAGTAACATCCATGGGCCTATCATTAATTCGTCCTCATATTTGTCTCTGATGAACATTGTTACAACCAGCTCGTTAGGGGAAAGGGATGTGACATAAAACCAAGATTTTAAAGTGGTTAAACAAGTTATTTATTAACAAAAGTAAAATTGTGACAACAAAAGTGGAGGCAGTTAACTAAATGAGTGCTGTAAAACAAAAGTAAAATGAGAACAAAAAGAGACTCTAACCTAGAGTTACAGAAACACGAAGCCCTGACTAACAAATCAAAAGAAACCATACAAAACAAAACAGCACCCAAATCCATAATGTGTCTAACAAATAAAGATCTAGCGGTTGTGTGTAATGTGTTCAGAGTTTACCAGAAAAAAATCAATCTAGTTCCTCACAAAGGGGTTACAGAGTTTTCAAAGTTACTAACAATAATTCTCTAAAGCCAAGAGGCACAGGAGCATAGCTGGATACAGCTTGCTGCCGAGGGTCAGATACGCCAACTTCTTATAGTGTTCCCCGGTCGCTCCTGATTGGCTGGTGTGGGGCTTGACTCTCAGCTGCGCCAATCAGGGTTCTTCGGTGCTGGTGAACAGAATCAGCACTCTCCTGCTGCAGCGGCAACCTGAGAGCACGTAGAGACAGGCACACGTATGCACACGCACTCACCAGAACTCTCATGGACACTCACACAAGGGGGAAAGAGAGTCCAAAATATGGCAGCGACCGTAACAAATATAAATTTATTAAGGGTTAGACCTTTGAGGTCTGACATCTCGTTTTCATATCTGTTCAGACCAGAGTATGGGATCAGAGGCTTTTTTGTAGGTCTTGGTATAGTTCATATTTCCAACAAGTTTCAGGACCCTATGTTGAGTGTGCTGCAAGGGCTTCATTGAAAAAATGTAGGGGAGCCATTAAGCCATTTGGAGATGCCTACCCGTCAGTGTTTCTTGGCACATCAGTCTCTCTGACAGGATTAGGCGTGACAAGTTTGGCTGCTGGAGTATGGAATGTCATTGAAACACATTTCCTGTGTCTCTGTGTATAAAGCACTGCCTTAGCAACACCATTGAAGATGGTGGATTAAGGTTTACTGATCATGGGCAAATGTTTCAGGATGTCCAAAACCAGAACTTTAAGAAGTTCTGATTTATCTTTAATAAATTAAAAATCATAAAGCAGAAGTAGTAACTTGGTATTATAGACCACTGGGCTGTGGTAAATTCTTTAATATGAATCATCAGTGTGTTCAATGTGTCCATAGCCTTGAGGTTTGGTGAGGAATAGAAAAGGCACTAAAGAGTTGCAATGAAGGAAATTGAAGAAGACGGTTCTATGAATTACTGCAGCCTCTTACCACTAATTGTCCAGTAGGTGGTGCCTATGCTGGTGAGGAATTGTGATGGTGAGGCAAAACATGGACTAATGTCATCTGTGAAATTTGCAAGGGTGTTTGGAGAGGTTAGATTGAAGAAACAGAAAGGTTGTCTTGCTGTGAAGAGCAGCATGATGTCAAAATTTAATGAGCTGCCATACCCACGCCCGTTAACCAACATAAATTCCTCCAACTTTAGATCACAGGGGCCTCGTCTTGTCTAATCAAGAGGCTAGGGTCAATCGGATCAATGACCTATAACTAGCTCAAAAAGGAGCAGTGGAAAATTACTGTTTTAAAACAAAAAATCAAAATGGCTGACTTCCTGTTAAGTTTACAGAATGGCTCCATGAGGCTTTTTTGTAGGTACTTGCATGATACACATGCCCATCAAGTAATAAGATCATAGATTAAACATACTGCAGGGGCTGATGTTCTGAAATATTCAAGGGGGTACCATTTTGCTGTTTGATTATGCTCACTCATCAAAATTGCATTGTGTCCCAGACTGTCTCCCCAGGTCATGTGTGTAATGTTTGGTGGCTCTAGAAGTAGGCAAAGTCCTCCAACCACTACGTCATGTTTCTCTGGAAATGGAACATCACCATACAACAGATTTAAAGGAAGATTGAGGATTTTTAAAGTAAAGTCTTAAGCCACCTACACACCAAACGCGACTTTGCGACCTGGGCGACCATTCTCCATGTAAAGTCAATGTACAGCTGCGATAGGGCGGGGTTAACCCTCCCATGATGCGATGGATGCGTTCTGGGCAACTGCGTCGCATCGTCGCTTTGTCGGCAAAGTTGAAAAGATTAAACTTTTTTTTTGTTTGTTTTTATACAGTTTTATTGACAAAAGATGGATGAACAGCACAGAGCAAAGTTGTAACACAAGTAGGGAGTTAAAGAGTACAAATAAAAATACTTGTATGACAATGGTGGAAATGTTAAAGCACCAGATTGAGCAAGATTTGTAGAAAACAAAAACAATGAAAGATATCAACAGCGAAGAAACAAAAAAGAAAAACAATATATCTTAATATATATGCACAAAGGGAGCAAGGCAGGATACATCAAAATAGCAAGGACTTGGAGAAAATCATGAGCAGATTTTGGCTTTTCTATTTAGATTATTGATTATCTTAAGGGAATTAACAAAGCTGGCAAAAAAAAGAGAAAATACGGTGAAAGAGGGAGTACTTCCATTCCACTTACATGTATGTATATGATATTTACCCAAAATAATCACAAGGTTTAACATATCAGAAAATTTTTCATCCAGGTTATCCATAAAATAAATATCATTATAGGTAAAAGGAGAAATGTTGTCAAGGGATAATGAGACCCAGTCGTGAATATCAGACCGAAATGTGTTAACTTAAGGACACTTGTAAAACAAATAATCAATGGTTTCGGCCTCAGACAAACAAAAGCTGCAAGGATCTGTGTAAAAAATCATTGCAAGGATATCTAGCTGACACAATTTTAAAATGAGTTTTCTTGACTTTTGGTGCAATAGGATACGACAAGTAGAAGGAATATGCATGTTTCCTTAAAGGTAAATCAATATAATCTTTAACAGAACATGAATTAAAGTCCCCCAGTTTTTATGTTTAAAAGTCATACCAATAATTCTGTGATCACATTTTCTGTCCAGTGGATTGACATCACCAACCTTTAAGGAAGGCAAGGAAGGTATAATCAAAGAAAATTGCATAGTGCTTTGAATCATTCTGAGTAAAGTGGCAGGGATTGATCTACATATTTTGTTATGGACTATCCTTGAAACAGTCATTTTGTACTTCCTGAGAAAGTCTTCAAAGGAAAGCAAAAGACCACCTGAATTCAATAAATCACAAACAAAATTAACACCATTTTTAACCAGTCAAGCTAGATACAAAATTTTTCTTAGTAGAGAATTGTGAGGTGAAAAGTTGTGGGAAAAGATATTTTTTCTTTAATGCCTGTTTGTGGAAGTTAGATAGCTTTAAAGGGATTTTGGATACTTCAAAATCTCATTTGAGAAAGAGGGTGACCTCCCCTGTTTTATCAAACAACTTGTTAGGGATATGGTACCAGATTGATTGAGGCTGAGAAATAAAGTCTTTGAGCCATTTGATTCTAAACGCTGCAATAATAGATTCAAATTCCATGGCTCTTAAACCCCCGTATACATATTCTCTAACCAGTTGTGATCTGCGTGGGTAATGAGTCTTGTTTTTCCGGATGAACTTGAAAATAACAGAGTTAGATGACTTAATCACCTTAGATGCGGTGTATACAGAATGACAAGCATAAGTCTGGAGAAACCTTCAGCTTTTGACAAAAGGATTCGACCAAAAATAGATAAGGCTCATGTCAGCCAATGGTTGAAAGATTTTTGAATAGCTTTCATTTTAGGAGTAAAGTTCAAATCATCTCTATTGTTCGGATTTTTCGTAATTACTACACCAAGGTATTTGACCTTTTCTTTAACTGGAATATTAGCTATGGAGTTTAGAGCGGTGCTGTGAACAGCCAGTATCTCGTTTTCGAGGCGCGTTTTCTTGTTCTATGTCTTGTTCCATCCAAGCAATATCTTCCTTGTCACAGGCTTTGCAGAGCAGCTAGCGAGTAGCCGTGGTCTTTGGTAGCTCCAGCCATGAGTTAAGAGAACAATCTAAAAAGTTGATTTTAGATGTGTAAAAGTAGACTTTTTTTGGCGAAAATACTCTGTGTGCAATGGTAACCAAGTATTTCTTCGGGTTGAGTGTGAGTTGAATATACAGTTTGAGGGTTTAAATTAGATTGGTCATAGAGCCTGCAAAAGTTTGACCGCTCACCCCGCCATCTTGGAATGCCCCCCCAAGTTTGAACTCTTCAGGCAACAACGTGTGTGGCTGAGCAGCAACAGCCAATCAGCATTGTATGGGTGTGCGACAGTACCTGTGACAGACTGTTTTATTTCGGTTCACAGAGTGACAAATCCATGTCCATGGGGAAACATTAGTTAGAATAGAAAATAGAATAGAAAGCTTTTATTGTCACCATACACAATGTACACACATACACAATGCACAATGAAATTTGGAAGACAACTCTGACGATGCAACAAAAATAAAGGTATAACAAATAAAAATAAGAATAAAAGTAAGTTAAATAAGATATTTACAAGGGAGCAGTAAGAATGTAAGAGTGTGCAAGAGTGCAGCAGAGAGCATGATAGCAGCAAAAGAAATGGAAATAAATACGTGTATATTGCACAGTGACATGACTGAAACAATTCAACAGCATGTTGATGAGCTACTGAGTGTTCAGTACTCTGATTGCACTAGGATAAAACAGTTAACAGTTAAAACAGATAGTTAGTGAGGACATTAGTTCCGCCTAGACTGACCGCAGAGAACTCACAGACGATGCTGCTGCTGGTGAGTGAAAAGGATACAGCTGGAATAATGTCAGCTAATACATCCTATTATATGATATGACATGATCGCGGTAAAACTCAAGTGGGCGTGACATCACTGAGCGGTGGCAACGGTGACCAAAATGAGGTATTTATGGACAGGCAACGCTACTTGGGTGGGTGACGCAATTTCAGTTGCAAAGTCACGTTCGGTTTGAACGCAGCTTTAGGATTTCTAAAACCAATTTTTATCAAGATCTGCTAGGCAAGGTCAGCACTTGGCCATACATCATTCTTGACAAATTATTTGCCCCACCAGCAATGTTATCCCTACCTCATTTGAAGGTGTTTAGTTACAATGAAGTTTTCAATCAATCAGTCAATCAGTCAATATTTGTATAGCCCCAATTTATAACAAGTGTTATCTCAAGACACTTTACAATAGACTCTTCATTTTATGGATGCAGATATATATGCATATATACATATATACATATAAAATACACATATACATATATACAAATACATACATCCGACACCCAACATGAATCCATAGAGCCAATCATGAATCCCTCCATCATGATGGAAAGAAAAACCTCTGTTTAGCAGCAGGAAATCTTGATTGTGGACCCCAGGCTCATAATGAACAGCCATGCTGTGTTGGGTGTGTGGGTGAAGGAAGGGAGGTGGGTGGAGACAAGTGGACTAAAGTAAGAACTAAAGCTAGTGACGGATCCATGGGCCAATCATAGACCTGTCGTCGTCAAATTTGTTTCTGCTGGAAACAAATTTATTAGAGGTTAGCTTCTTGAGATGCAACATCTCGTTTTCAGGAGGGTCCTCGTGTCTGTTTAAGAATTGATGGGAGCGACAAACTCATGGACACCCAGACCATAAATCTGTCCCCACCACATTTGTCTCCATTGAGTATAAATTCATTTAAAGCTAAGCCTCTTGAGGCGTGGCATCTCTATTTCAAGAGAGACCTCATGTCTATATGGTGCTGAGGATAGTTACTATAAATGCATAATCAACCATGGATAGGGAGATCATGTTAATGTCTACATTAACAGCTGTAATGATTGTGAACTGGAATGGGGCTAAAGAAATGGCCAAATATTTGTTTTATGTGTAGTTGTAGTTATTGAGGCTTCGTAACTCCACAGCAGCAGGCAGTCTCCACCAAGGATCCCAGGACACCTACAAGACAAGAGACGAGTACAGGAGCAAACAGAAAGGGACAGAGGCAGATATGGAGAGAGAGTGTGAGAGAGAGAGGGATAGAGCCCAGTGTGCCAGATCCCCCCGGCAGTCTAAATCTGTTGCATCTTTACTATGTGTCTAAACTATGGACTATGAGCTGGTCCCTAACTGAAAGCTTTATCAAAGAGGAATGTTTTAAGTCTAACCTTAAAGGTAGAGAGGGTGTCTCCTCCTGAACCGTGGTCGGTAAATGGTTCCAGAGAAGAGGAGCCTGATAACTGAAGGCTCTACCTCCCAGACTACTTCTACAGACTGATGGTACCACGAGCAGGCCAGCATTTTGGGAGCGTAATGTTCTAGAGGGGTTGTACGGCATTACAAGCTCTAAGATAAAGCCAGTCCCCCCCACCCACCCCCCCCCACCCCCCCACTTGTGGCCCTGCCATTTCATGAAAACTCAATTTTTGTGATATCTTGTCTAGGAAAACCCATAAAAAGCTGAAGTCATTTAGATCAAACCCTTTGGCCAAGTTCAGTCAAACACAAGATGTAGAAATGGCCAAAACTGACCAAAATTTGAACCTAAATCCTTTCTAGCTAATTTCCTGTACATACTTTAGCATTGTGCCAGGGATTTTTCTTCTTGGTCTACATACATCATATTGCTCTGGAACATACTATCAGACTGAGACACGGATGCCCTGAGGGACATGCATTTGTGGAAGCATCAGAGCAGGACAACTATGTATGTGGGTTGCGCCCATGAAAAATTGCCAGATCCTCTGTGCCAATGCCAAACAACTTATTCTGCTATTGACTTTTGTTTGGTGTTGTTTGTTGGATTGCATGGTTGAAATCTGAAGAAACAAGACACATTGGCAATTCAACAATTTATTCATTTACGAACAGGAGCCTCAGTAGCATGTGGAAGAACCATACACAGCCACAACAGCCTGGCACCTCCTCCCTTATGCTGGTCACCAGCCTGGTCACACACTGCTGTTTAGGTTTCGGTTAAACAGTCGTCTTGGGACACCAACTTTGCAGCCTGTCTCAGACAGCCCTGTTATATGGAACTTGGCCTTCAGTTTGGAGATGGTACTAGCACTCACTCAAAATAATGCTGCATCTTGGTTTTGGGGACCACCACTTTGAAGTTGCCCTGAATATCCATATCAATTAAATGTGGCATGCCGATTCTTGAAACAGACACCAACTGACCACTGTAGCAGGGCCCATGCTTACAAGTCCATTTTCCAAGGAAATAAACAGGCTTTCCAATGGTCTAAGATTTATTGCCAACAAGCATTGTTAAGATTAAGAAATAACTTCTAATGCTAATTATCTTAATTTTTGTGTTTAGTTTAGTTTTCCTTTGATTTTCATTATTTCCCAGAGAGAAGATTAAAGTTTAAGTCTGGATTGTAACCCCTGGTACTTTAAGCTGTGTGAACATATAATTGAAATCTTTGTTTTGACGCTTTTTTTTTTTTTTTTTTTGCTATTTACTCTTTTTTTCACAGATTTATGTCATCAGCCAAGCAGAGCCTCGTCTCCCCCTTCAGTTGGACGATGCCATCAGGCCTGATGGAGAAGGAGAGGAGGTGAGGATAAATGAGGATATAAGGGCATACAAAGCCTGGTTCATTCAAGCTTTACAACAATATATACAATATACAAGAACATTTATTTGTTGCACAATGAAATTAAATTGTGACTCCAAGACAAAAACAAAACAAAACAACCCATTAGACGTGGAGCAGTTGGTGCATTCAGCAGTCTCACAGCCTGAGGGAAGAAGCTGTTCTGCAGTCTGGTGGTACAGCAGTGGATACTTCTGTACCTTTTTCCTGATGGCAGCAGGGTTAACGGGCTGTGGCTGGGTTGGGTGTTGTCCTCCAGTATCCTCTGGGTTCTGTGTCGGCACCTCACCTCCCCAATATCACAGATGCTTGGTAGATGTTGGACATGTAGTATAATGCAAAATTTCCACTGCAATGCACTGCTTGAAGTTGTGTCAGTTCTACTAAAGTCTTTCTTTTTTAATTTTACATGAGGAATTTTTCCAATGCTGGTTTGATGTTTTTTTTGTACACACGTGGACACAATTGTTGGTACCCTTCCATTAAAGAAAGAAAAAACCCACAATGGTCACTGAAATAACTTGAAACTGACAGAAGTAATAATAAATAAAAAATTACTGAAAATGAACTAATGAAAATCAGACATTGCTTTTGAATTTTGGTTCAACAGAATCATTTTAAAAAACAAGCTAATGAAACTGGCCTAGACAAAAATGATGGTACCCCTAGAAAAGATTGAAAATGATTTGACCATAGGGACATGTTAAACTAAGGTGTGTCCTGTAATTAGCTTCACAGGTGTCTTCAAGCTTGTAATCAGTCAGTCTGCCTATTTAAAGGGCTGAAAAGTAGTCACTGTGCTGTTTGGTATCGGTGGTGTGTACCACACTGAACATGGACCAAAGAAAGCTAAGGAGAGAGTTGTCTCAGGAGATTAGAAAGAAAAGTATAGACATGCATGTTAAAGGTAAAGGCTATAAGAGCATCTCCAAGCAGCTTGATGTTCCTGTGACTACAGCTGCACATATTATTCAGAAGTTTAAGGTCCACAGGACTGTAGCCAACCTCCCTGGACGTGGCTGCAAGAGGAAAATTGATGATGAATTGAAGAGACGGATAATACAAATGGTAACGAAAGAGCCCAGAACAACTTCCAAAGAGATTAGAGGTGAACTCCAAGGTCAAGGTACATCAGTATCAGATCACACCATCCGTCACTGTTTGAGTCAAAGTGGACTTAATGGAGGACATCACTGCTGAAAACAAATCATAAAAAGTGAGACTGGAATTTGCCAAAATGCATATTGACAAGCCACAAAGCTTCTGGGAGAATGTCCTTTGGACAGATGAGACAAAACTGGAGCTTTTTGTCAAGTCACATCAGCTCTATGTTCACAGACACAAAAATGAAGCATACAAAGAAAAGAGCACTGTACCTACTGTGAAACATGGAGGAGGCTCAGTTATGTTCTGGGGCTGCTTTGCTGCATCTGGCACAGGGTGTCTTGAATCTGTGCAGGGTACAATGAAATCTCAAGACTATCAAGGCATTCTGGAGCCAAATGTGCTGCCCAGTGTCAGAAAGCTTGGTCTCAGTCGCAGGTCATGGGTCCTCCAACAGGATAATGACCCAAACACACAGCTAAAAACACCCAAGAATGGCTCAGAACAAAACATTGGACTATTCTGAAGTGTCCTTCTATGAGCCCTGATCTAAATCCTATTGAACATTTGTGGAAGGAGCTGAAACATGCAGTCTGGAGAAGACACCCTTCAGACCTGAGACAGCTGGAGCAGTTTGCTCATGAGGAGTGGGACCAAAATACCTGTGGACAGGTGCAGAAGTCTCACTGAGAGTTACAGAAATCACCTGATTGCAGTGATTGTCTCAAAAGGCTGTGCAACAAAATATTAGGTTAAGGGTACCATCATTTTTGTCCAGGCCAGTTTCATTAGTTTTTTAAAACGATTCTGTTGAACTACAATTCAAAAGCAATGTCTGATTTTCATTAGTTAATTTTCAGTCATTTTATTTATTATTACTTTTGTCAGTTATTCAGCTTATTTTTTGTCTTGGTGAATTCTATTTTGAATATTTTTAAAATGTTCAGGCAAGCAGATGCTGTCAAATAACTTCTATAATAATTCTTCATAAACAGTAACAACAAGTCTGATGCCTTGCATTCATTTTGAAGCTATAATTTTAAATACACTACTTTTTAGTTTAATTTTTTTGAACATTTATTTTTTTTAAGTAAGTATCGGTATCGGATCAGGCTGGTATCTCCGTTGCTGAATTTTACTTGGTATTGGATCAGAAAGGAATTCAGTGGTAGCGCACATCACTATATCTCTTATTATACAGTGCCATGAAAAAGTATTTGCCCCCTTCCTGATTTTTTATTTTTTGCATATCTGTCACACTTAACTGTTTCAGATCATCACACAAATTTAACATTAGACAAAGATAACCTGAGTAAATACAAAGTGCAGTTTTTAAATGAGGATTTTATTTATCAAGGGAAAAAAGCTCTCCAAACCTACATGAACCTATGTGACAAATATGCAAAAAAAAGAAATCAGGATGGGGGCAAATACTTTTTCATGGCACTGTATGAGGAGTTCAAAATAGCTCCAACAGGGCTCAGTGTGTTAAGTCAGCAATTCAATGACATTTTTCATAGATTTTGATCAAGACTGAGAGTAAACATTGTTCATGTTTTCATTTAGAATATGCAATTAACAAAATAATACAACTGTAAATAGAGTTATAGAACAGTTTTTTTTAATGTAAAGACATAAATATACATTTTACTACAGTAAGCCACCCAAGAAACTACATTATAGGGAACAAGTCACATGTCTTGAGTCCAAGTTTTTGAGGGGTGGGTCTCAAGTCGAGCCTCAAGCCACCTCTGTGCACCCTTAATCTGACTTGAATGCGAGTCTCTAACACAGGTCCCCATCTCCGATATTGCTGTATGAATGTTTCATCCCACTCACTCATCGTGGTAGTTTCATGCAGCAGCACAACCCTGCATGTGCTAACGAAGTATTATCTGAGTTTCAAAGCTAGTACCAATGGCGGAGAAGGACCCTAAGATTCATCCTACCTGAACAATGATATTTTTCTTTATCCTCAGGTAATCCTCAGGTGTAAAGCATCTATTGAGACAGCTAACAGAACATCTGTGTGTATAACCAGGAATATCCCAGATTTAATCTGCTGCCATTTGAGGTTTCAGTCAAACCCTATGCAGCATTCCCTCATCCTGCAGACATCCTGTCTATCATGCCATACGCCTTTCTGACCTTTGGCCCACTTGAAGGGATTGTTTTGTGCAGGATGTGGCTACAACAGCTACATTGGCTTTGACTCAAGGAAATCTGAAAACTACAACCCTGGAAGTTGTGGTTCCTCCCAAAATGAAATATTTATGCCACCGCTTTTTTTCCCAAAGATTTTCACATCTCTTTTTAGTTGTTTTTGTCCTACATTGCAGATGTCTGTGCTTTGGTCAAACCTGTATTTTTGCTGCATGGAGCAAGTTACATTTTTTTGTACTTGTTGATGTTTTCAGCTGTATTGAAGTCAGTGTTTTTACTTATATTCAAAACATGCTTTTGTAAGAAGCACACACGTTCTTGGTGATCATGAAGGGAGACTTCATTATTTTTGTATAGACTACTTTCCACATACAGTAGCATTTCAGTAACCACCCTGTCAAAATTGAAGTCAATTGAGTCCAAATTTTAGGTGAAAATTGCTCAAATATGAACATTTTTAAATGCCTAAAATTGGCTGTGTTAATGAAAAATCAAAATAACTGGCTTCCTGTAAGTTTTACAGTATGTATCAGCTTGGCTTTTTTTGTAGATCCTGGCATGATACACATGCTTACAAGATTTCAAAATCCTCAGTTAAGCTTGCTGCTGGGGCTGATTTTTGGCAAAATAGCAGCCAGGTGTTTGTTTCAACCTCTTTGAAAAAACGAAAATGCTCAACTTTCTGTGTGGTTTATTATAAGGGTCCAAGAGGCTTTCATGAAGGTCTTAGAATGTTACATTGGCCGACTGAATTTCAAAGTTCTAGGATGCACATACAGCTGTGACTGATGGGTGTTTGTACCTAACAGGTGGTGCTTCTGAGTTATTTGGCCAAAACCATTAACAGAAGCAGTATAAATAATTTATTTGGAGTTTCTTTACTTCACTAGCAAGTTTTGTGTCTGTGAAAAACATAAAGCCACCTAACTATCAACTTCTTTTGTAGTAGCAAATGCAAATTTGACAACAGCAAAGTGTTTTGCGTAGCCAAAAACTGTTATAGTTATTTCTGTGTCAACTTGGATGTAAGTGAGCAAGTTTAACTTAAGGTTTGACAAAAACTCTTGAATGTTTTGGCAAATGGTAAACAACTAAGTTATGGTTGAATAATCCTAAAATGGGATCAAAAAACTGTCTCAAAATGGGGGGTATGGTAAAAATGCAAGGCTTTTGAGTAAAACTCTCTGGATTTTTTTAATATGTAGAAGCACTCCTGGACTATTTAAGACTGCCAGTAAGGAATCCATACAATGATTCGTCTTGTAATGGGAGCTTGTGGTGTTAAATTATCCATGAATTTTAACCCTTTTATCACAAGGAGGCACTTGGGTTTATGGTTTTATTTTCTTCACAAGGGAATCCCTGGCCTGCACAATTGTTATGCACCAAAAGTTTGGGGCACATATGATTATGCATGGCTGAGAGAAACATGTCGCCACCCAAAAAAAAAGGTCACACTCTCCTTCTCCAGCACATCCCAAAGATTCTCAATGGGGTTAAGGTCTGGACTCTGTGGTGGCCAATCCATGTGTGAAAATGATGTCTCATGCTCCCTGAACCACTCTTTCACAATCTGAGCCCCATGAATCCTGGCATTGTCATCTTGGAATATGCCCGTGCCATTAGGAAAGAAAAATAACATTGATGGAATAACCTGGTCATTCAGTATATTCAGGTAGTCAGCTGACCTCATTCTTTGGGCCATAATGTTGCTGAACCTAGACCTGACCAACTGCAGCAGCCCCAGACCATAGCACTGCCCCCACAGGCTTGGACAGTAGGCACTAGGCATGATGGGTGCATCACTTCACCTGCCTCTCTTCTTACCCTGATGCTCCCATCACTCTGGAACAGGGTAAATCTGGACTCATCAGACCACATGACCTTCTTCCAGTCCTCCAGAGTCCAATCTTCATGTTCCCTAGCAAACTGAAGCCTTTTTTCTGGTTAGCCTTACTGATTAGTGGTTTTCTTAAGGCTACACAGCTGTTCAGTCCCAATCCCTTGAGTTCCCTTCACATTGTGTGTGTGGAAATGCTCTTACTTTCACTATTAAACATGCCCCTGAGTTCTACTGTTGTTTTTCTTTGATTTGATTTGGCCAAACGTTGAAAGGTGTAGTGTGTAGAAGGTGGCAGCATTTCGCCAGAAAGTGGTGAATATAGGATATAATATTTCTATTTGTATGTAAAGTCTGTCGAAATATGTGTACAATCATCCCCATAAAACTTTGGTTTTCTTTTAATTAAGTAAAAAAAAAAAGCTTTTTATATTTATGAACGGCGGGTCACCCCTTTGTGGAGGCTGACATAACCGCCATGTCGTCTACTGGTGGGTTTTGGGGACAAAAGGAGTGAAACACGATTTTTTAATTACGAGTCTGGCTGCTGGTCCTGAAAATCTACCTGGATGGCATGCAAAAGAGAAGAAGAAAAGAGAGAGCAGGTATTACAAGAGAAGAAGACGGCCCAGTGCTTGATGAAGAGGAAAAGATGGCGTGTTGTTGCTTTGTACTGGAGGATTTAAATTTCCTGTTGATCGTTAAGCCCCACTATGTAAGATTCTGGCTTTCAGCTCTCTAGGGGCCTCTATGGTCGTTGAGTGTAACTGCACTGTTGTAAAATAGTGTTTAGCTTGTTGCTCTCTAGCTTTCTTTTTTCGTCTCCTCCGATAAAACTTTTCTTTTCGTTGGGTTTTTTGCTGCTTTCACCATGATAACAACTCTATGTTAAGCTTTTTTTCCTTCTTCTTCTTGTTTAATGGCGGGTGGCATCCAGCGTCAGAGGAGCATTACCCCCACCCACTCTGCAGGAGTGTGAGCCAGAGGTCCCTATTTCCTTTAGGAAAATAAGTGCATATTTACTTTAAACTAAATTCTGTTCATTAAATCTGTTTTAAAAATTCATAAACTGCTTTATATTCTCCTTTTTCCCAACATTTAGCTTTCACCTCGAGGGGGAAGTGACGTATGCCATAAAGCAGTCAAAGCAGTAAAAATTTGTAGTTTTTTAATGTGGAAGTGTTCCTACCATCCACATTGAAGTTATTTAGAGCCAGTGAAGGTGATACAGACCCCCTCAGACCATGACAGAGGTGTCATTCAACCTGTTGAAAGGTGATGTACCATCACAATGATTCTAGAAATATTATATTAGGGTGGAAAAACTGCATAGTGTTGGTTTAAAACTTGAGAAATGGATGACTACATACAGTACCATAAAAAAGTATTTGGCTCCTTCCTGATTTCTTATCTTTTTGCATATTTGTCACGCTTAAATGTTTCAGATCATCACACAAATTTTAAAATTAGACAAAGATATCCTGAGTCAATACAAAATGCATTTTTTAAATGTTGATTTTATTTATTTTATTATTATATTTGAAATCACTCGAGTCAATCCTCTACATTTCTGTCCAAGAAAAGAAAACACGACGAAACAATGGGGAATTCTTTCATGATCCTTTTTGGTCTTTACCAGCTCTCGTTGCTTAGTGATGTGATGTTTTAGTAACGGACGGGCTCATTTCCAAAATCTAAACACTAGATGTTGCTAAAATGCCACTTTCTACACACTGCACCTTTTAAATGATTGCTGATCACGATCATTCAGGATTTTTTTCCGACCACATTTCTTCCTCAAAGGCGATGGTTCCCCACTATCCTTCCAGTTTTTAAGAATGCATTGAACAGTTCTTAACCCAATTTTAGTAGTTTCTGCAATCTCCTTAGATGTTTTCTCTGCTTGATGCATGCCAATGATTTGACCCTTCTTAAACAGACTAACATCTTTTCCACGACCACAGGATGTGTCTTTCCACATGGTTGTTTAAGAAATGAGAAGCTACTCATTGCATCAGCTGGGGTTAAATAACTTGTTGCCAGCTGAAAGATAATCGCCCATGCAGTAATTATCCAACAGGAGGCTCGTAACTATTTGCATAGTTAAGTCCGGGTGGTGACTTTTTATTTGGCCAGGCAGGGTATATTTGGTTTTTGAAATATTTCCAAACCATGCAAATAAATAATAACCCGGGTCTCCCTAAGTAGTATGCTAAATTTCAAGTTGATGGAAATAAACACCCTTTATCTGGCAAGCCCTAAACAGAAATTTTACCACAATGTCAAATGGCTTTTTTTAAGTCTCACGGTGAGACTTATGTAGGGTTAGATTGGATAAACCATGGTCAAAATTGGTCAGACACAACCTAAAGGTGCATCCACACCAAACGCGACTTCTTGACCGAGATCGCGGTTCCCACCAAAGTCGCATCACATGTCCATAAATAGTTCATTTTTGTCACCATCACATCGCTCAGTGACATCACTCCCGCCGAGTTTTAACCCCCATCAAATCATATCATATGTCATAATCTTGTACAGTTATGTTCATAATAATAGCAGTGTGTTTAAAAAGGTGAGTAAACCTCAAAATTCTTCAAATAAATTTTATTTTAATGCACACAAATGCATTGGGGACACTGCACATTCTATTTCAAAGCAAGAAAATTGGTAAAAGTAATTGAATTTGATAATATTTTACAGAAAGTCAAGAAATATAATGTTCAAAAAAATAGAAGTGTTGACATCTTTATTTACAAACTCAAAAATGTAGTGTATAAACTAAGAATTGCTTGATGATTCAACTTTCCTGAGAATCATAAACTAATATTTAGTTGCATAACCACGGTTTCTGATAACTGCTTCACATCTGTGGTGCATGGAGCCTACCAACTTCTGGCACCGGTCAACAGGTATTGAAGCCCAGGACAATTGTACTACGTTCCACAATTGCTCTGCATTTCTTGGTTTTGCCTCATGAACAGCATTTTTTATGTCAGCCCACAAGTTTTCTATGGGATTAAGGTCCGGGGATTGTGCTGGCCACTCCATTACTTGAATTTTGTTTGTCTGGAACCATGATTTTGCTCGCTTGCTGGTGTGTTTGGGGTCATTGTCTTGTTGAGACACCCATTTCAAGGTCATTTCCTCTTCAGCATACGGCAACATGACTTCTTCCAGTATTCTGATGTACTCAAACTGATCCATGATCCCTGGTATGTGATAAATAGGACCAAAACCATAGAAGGAGAAACATCCCCATATCATGATGCTTGCTCCACCATGCTTCACTGTCTTCACTGTGTACTGTGGCTTGAATTCAGTGTTTTCAGGTCGTCTGACAAACTGTCTGTGGCCCTTAGACCCAAAAAGAACAATCTTACTCTCATCAGTCCACAAAATATTGGGCCATTTCTTTTTAGGCCAGTCAATGTGTTCTTTGGCAGATTGTAACCCTTCAGCACATGTCTTTTTTTAACAATGGGACTTTGCGGGGGCTTCTTGCTGGTAGCTTGGCTTCACATAGACGTGGTCTGATTGTTACAGTACTCACAGGCAACCTTAGATCTTCTCTGATCCTCCTGGAGCTGATCATTGGCTGAGCCTTTGCCATTTTGGTTATTCTCCGATCCATTGGAATAGTCGTTTTTCTTTGTCTTCCTCGCCTTTCTGGTTTTGGCTGCCACTTTAAAGCATTTGATATCATTTTAGCTGAACAGCCTATCATTTTCTGAACTTCTTTATAGGTTTTCCCCTCTTTTATTAACTTCTTAATCAAAGAACGCTCTTCTTCTGAACAATGTCTTGAACGACCCATTTTACCCTGTTTTTCAAGGACAAATGCACAGCCAGCATATGCAGCGTCAGTTGCCTTGATCCTTAAATAAGGGCCACCTGTTTAACACCTATTTTTTTCCACACAATCAATTACCTCACTAATTGAACTCAGCACTGCTATTTTTTTGAACACGCCCCTTTCAGTTAATGATTCAGTTTCACAGAATCAGCAGCATGCACGTCATGCCTGTTGGGTCTGTTGGTTTTCTGTACCTTTACTAAACCTTCTAGAAACTTACTTGCAGTGTAGAAGTTGTAATTCTAACAAA
This sequence comes from Cetoscarus ocellatus, assembly GCA_037902135.1. Taxonomy (NCBI): domain Eukaryota; kingdom Metazoa; phylum Chordata; class Actinopteri; order Labriformes; family Labridae; genus Cetoscarus; species Cetoscarus ocellatus. The sequence continues at coordinate 101,070 of JBAMNC010002067.1, forward strand.
AACAGTGATTTATCTTGCTAGTGATGTGGGACTTCTATTATTTTGAACACAACTGTATGTATTAGCTGACATTATTTCAACTGTACCCTTTTCACTCATCTACCAACCATAAAACACTATGCTACTATGTTAATGTGATGATTTTTTGTTTGATTACAGGAAGGCAGGGCCACAGTCAACCAGGACACCAAGCTGGACAATAGGGTGATTGATCTCAGGGTAAGTTGCTGCCAGCCTTGCAGTGCAGCTGAATCTTTCTGATTCCTTGTCTGGAATCAGGCATATCCATCTTGAAATGCTCCAAGCTACAATGATTGAGCTTGGACTGCAGAGGCGCTGCTCAATCAGTGTCCCTTGAAGAAAAAGGGGCAGGAGTTAGAGTCATGATTTGATATTAGTTCTATTAGAACTGGATGACATTACTTCATTATATAAAGAACAAAAAAACGACACTGTAGGCCTTTCTAGATGAAAAAGATATTTTGCTCCTGTCACGACAGTTTTGGCATAAATTTGGCATGAGCAGCAGCACCAGCCTACTAAATCATCTGATTTGCCCGTACTGAATGTGATTGGCAAAAAAATCTTTTAATCACATTTCAGATATATGTTTAAAAAACTCTGGTTTCCCAAACACTTTCTGTGGGCTTTTTCCCAGTACTTTTGAAATACTATATCCTGTGTGAGTGTAAATCACCAGTTTAATGACAATACGATACGATATCAATTCTTTGGACAACAATACGATATTTGCTGATATCTGGGACGATTCAATTTCGATTTGATACGATTCAGGGGCCTTGGATCAATAATAATATAATAATATCAAGACGATATTATGTACACATTCAACACAGTCAGCTACATTTCATCTAAAGCAAGGAAGAAATGCAAAGCAATTTTGATGTTTTGACAACTTTATTACTGAAATGTGAAACGATGTGCTGACCTTTGGGTATTATAGTTTATAGAGGATTATAACCATCTATATGAACTAATTATGTTTTAAAATTAAAATTGGGTTCATTAGTAGTCAGGTGCTTTTTTTGCCCCCACAACTACCTAATGGGTGTTATTGTTACTTTTTTTAATCTTTGTATATTATGTCAAGTAATTATGCACAATAATAATACAAATTATTATATTATTATTTTATTTTTGTTACTATTGACCTTCAACCTTTGACCATGCTCTATCAAACTAATTTCTCATGTTCAAAGTAGAACTATGAACTTAACTAACTCAACATGGATGATTTTGATTTACTGATTTTTGATTTACTGTGTGTGCCTGGTGACCACAGTTTGCATGTCCGTGTGATTAAAGGGGAGTGTTCATCTTTGAAAACTCTACAGCCTTAACTGTTCCAGTATACGTCAAACAGCCTGCAAGTGCAAATGCTCAGATATTTTAGTCGCAAAAGTGGCAAAAATTACATTCTACAAATGTCAGTCTGCAGTTATAATTCTAATTGTACTAATGACGTAATGACAAACAACATGTTTAATGTGGAAAAGTGACATTTGTGTTTCATAAAAAATCTCATACAACTGGATTATAAGTAATGATAAAAGAATCTCTTAAATGGTGCAGATGGTGAAGATTCATCGATGTAGCAGGAGATTCTGCTCTCTGCCTCTGTGTATTGCTGCTCCTCTCAGTCCCCAGGCTGCTGTGTTGATCGCTCATAAGTTGTGCCAACTAGATATGCTGAAAGTGAAACTTCAAGTTGACTTCACTGTTGATTGACTGTTACTCTTGTTAAGTTTGGCTGATCAGATACTTATGTGGACAGACATAAGTCAAAAAATGGATGAAAACACACAGCCACAGACATAGAGGCAGAGACTACCGGTGGAGCAATTAAAAGACAAATGAACACATTTGTTCACCAGTTAATATTATTGGCAAAGGGTAAAATGAAAAGCTGATACCAACAATCTCCAAAATGCAGGATATCGACCCTGATAATTGGACGGTTTGATTGTCAACACCAACATTAACATAATAATGAAATAATGAAAGTGCTAATAAAACATCACAAGCTATAGACTTGCACCACCATACAATTCGACTTAATTGTAATTCAGTTGTTGATATGACTTGATTAATGATTTCTTTAATTGCTTGCCTTTAAATCTACTATGATAAACTTAGAAGAAAAAAAAAACAAGAATTTTGCTTGCAACATGTCAGTAAGTTAATGAATAAGATAAAGATAAGATGAGATAGATAATAAATATTAAATTTTATTGACAGTTCATGACAATAACACTTCCATTTAGTAACTGCAGCAGAAAACTTTTCCCAGATTGATCAACAAGGCTAGTTTTGATGCTTAGTAAATGATGATAGTTATTAGAATTTTGAGTTTCATGAAATCAACTTAAATTATTATTGTATCTGTCATCACTCTTGTTGGTCTTTATTTTTTGCACTGAGCCATTTCTTCACTCATGTATTTCTGTCACAAAATCAACACTATTTAACACAGAAATAAATTCTAAAGAATGTCATAGTGATTTTATAGACAAGTATTGTTATAAAAACCATCAGAAATCCCAAGAAACTAACTCTACTATTTATTTCCTTTAACCTTTCCCTTCTTTCATTATCTTTATTTTACAAATATTCCCCCAGACAAGGCAAAGATGGGAACTAAAAAATAAAGCAAATGAAGCATTTATAGTTAGGATACAATGTTTCAAAATAATATGAATTATTGTAAAATAGAGACTATAATCATGACATCAGACTCCACAACTGTCCCATCTCTAGTTTTGACCTTTATGATGGTAACAGCTTCAAAGACGCTGCTCTCTTGTTTTCACACATCTGTCTGATGCCTGTCAATGTTTGGCTTGTGTTTACTAAAGACTACCACCAGCCAGGCAATCTTTCGTCTGCAGTCTGGAGTGTGCCAGCTCTTCAGAGACACCCTCACCAATAAGGGCTTTGTGGAGATCCAGACCCCTAAAATCATATCAGGTACAGACACACACCTGCACACATCACATTGTCTTTGCCTCATTAAAGTATGATGGCATACACACACATACAGACATACAGGCATTGTGATCATTCTAAAAAGAGACAAACCTGTTTCCATGTTAACACCTACAAGTGTCCTATTAGTCATTTAACAGTTGTAAAGATGGAAACCATCTATCTCAGTTGTTCACCTTTTTCTAACTAGATAAAATTCCAAAAAAAAACTTGTTTTGTTTAAGCTAAAAATATGTTTTTTCGTGAGAAATATAGTCAAGCAACAGTAACTAAAACCTGCAACACAAGCAACAGACAAAAAGTCAAGAATCTGTTTTTTTTTTAACAATATATGGTTAAATACAACCTTTGATTTATAACGAAGTTACCTTTTTCTGCAAAGATATTTAGCCTTTATAATTAAACAAGCACTCACTGAAAGAAATCAACAACAAAAAAGACATTGTTGCACTAGAAGTCAGATTTCTTTTCTCTGCTGTTTCCCATACCTCATATCCTCGTGCAGTTAACCTTGTTTGAACGTTTGATTTTAGAGTAAATTCATAATGCATAGCTCTCCAATTAAAAATAGCTTGCATATACCACATAACAAATACTTTATGTTCAAGTATTGAATGGAGAAAGTCAGAAATATAAAGGCAGTTTGAATAAAGTCTATTTCATTTTTAAGGAATTCTTGAGAAACATTTTGCCCTTTACTTCCTTTATCTTCAAAACCAAAAACTTTGATAAAACCCAGCATTTATAAATTCATAACAGCCATGCCTTTGATATTTGGTAGAGCTTGTATTGTTTTTCAGCACTGCAGGTTAAAAAACAAAAACAAAACACAGTCACCGGTCGCCAACACCTGCTTAGATTGCAGGGAACAATACTGTATGAACCTCCAACCCTCTATTGATTTTATGAGAACATATATCCTCCTCTGGTTTAGAAAAGGGAACCACTGATGTTTTGTGTAAGTCCTGGCTATCTAAGGCATTTTTTGTAGTGTAGATATGTATTTGAAAATATGCTGGACCCTTTTTGATCAAATGAATGTTAAACTTGCTTACTAACTCTTACAGATGTTTGATGTCCAACATTTGGCATGAAAAATATCTGGCACATGTTGTTCTGATATCTCTTAAATTATTCTCTTGGTCTCATCTTCAGTGACCAACCAAAGTTTGTTGCAAAGTATTTAGTCAAAATATGTATCAGCCCTTACTATTTACTTTGTACTGTTACGCAATAAAGTACCTCAATAAACTTCTTAAAGCTTTCTCTGTGCCCTTTCAGCTGCAAGTGAAGGTGGAGCAAATGTCTTCACAGTGTCATACTTTAAAACCAGTGCCTACCTTGCCCAGTCACCCCAGCTGTACAAGCAAATGTGCATCTGTGCTGATTTTGACAAGGTCTTCTGTGTCGGCCCAGGTAAGTCTACATCACACTGGTCCTCGACACATTTTCACAGGGAACAGTAAAGTATGAAGACTGATATGAAAATTGTAGGATTTTTTTTTTCTCTGCTTTAATATATGCTCCCTATCCCACCAGTTTCAGCGAGGGAGACTTAAAAATTGACATCTCTCTAATATCACAGTTTTAAATATGGTTCTCACAGCTACTGTGCCAGAGCCTAAAGAATGTTGTAGTGGTCTCGTGGTAGGGGGAATCCCAAATGAAGTCCTAGTTTAAAGCATAAGAATTAATGTTAAGTTTGTGCCTTTGTTCCTTAGCCTTTGTTTTGATTATGTGCAGCTGATTGCTGCTGATTTATTCTGCACTTTGATTTTTTTTTTTTTCATTTTAACAGACCTAAAGTGTGTGTGTGTGTGTGTGTGTGTGTGTGTGTGTGAGCTCATCTGTTTTAATAAAAATAAATGAGTATTAAATCTTAATAAAAGTTAAAGAAAACAGCAAACTCACACCTTAGGGCAGTTGAGCTTTGACCAGTGGGAGGTAACAAGAGTACCCTGAGATAACCAATGCATGTGTGGGGTGAACATGCAAACTTGATACAGACCCGGTCCAATCTGGGGAATTGCTTACCAATAACCTTCCTGCTTTGAGGCACCAGCACTACCTGCTGCACCACCGTGCAGCCCTAAAAAAGCATTGTTATGGGATTTTAAACAGACTCAAAAGATGTACAATCATTACTGGAAAATAGCGTTGAAAGGTATCAGATCAATGCATAGAAAATGACCAAAAATGGAGGGTCCCTCAAGACTTCCACTTATTATACTGTGCCAGTTCTAAGATGACACAGATTTTACAAAGTTATGGCTTTAATCCACAGTTTGTTGCTGAAGACAAAGACATATTTTGAATGAACTTTATCGGATGGCTTTCAACATTTACTTGTGTGTGTCAGTGTGCATTGGGTGGACAAGTGTTTTTCCTACTGTCCAGGGGTTACATCTATAAAATAATGTGTAGAATCCAGACTTTAAGTGTATGTGTGCCAAAAACCCCAAAGTGGCATGCGATCCAAATAGCTAAGTTTCATAAAATTATGAGCATGCAAACCTTCACGCCTTGTCCCCTTTGTAGACCGACAGTAGATCTGCACACATGGAACAGCTTTCTGATTTTCCCTCTACACGCCCACATTTAACCAAAAACAGTCTGATGTATGAAAATGTTTGACGATGAGTCAACTGATCAAAGTATTTCAGCAGACAACTACAACAACCGGAAGGACGATGATACAAAATAAACCGCTGGACATTAAAATCAAGGGCTTTTTTTATAAAAGAAAAGGTGCTTGGACTTTATGAACTAAATGTTTGCCAAAGCAGAAAGGATCATAAAAAGGAGAAGTCAAAGAATGACCTCAAACTGCTGCATTCATATGCTTCTCCCGCAGTGCCGAACCATCATTCAGTGGTCTCTCCCGAGTTGTTAATATTGTCACACAGAAATTTGATTGGTGAAGGAAGCTCTTATATGTGTATTTTATTTTATCCCGGTGAACTCATTCCTCCATGATATTTTCAGGCTTTGTAGGTGCTGTCCAGGCTTCAGTCATATTTACCACTAGTTTGGAAAAAAAAAACAGTTAACAAAGTTTTCTTTAGCCAAATTCAGTCTTATGAGGATCAAGTTGAGGACAATATTACTAGAACAGATGGAGAAAAAATATCTGCAGTTAGTAGACTACTTAGCTGAAGTTAAACTGTATAAATGGGTCTTTAACTATGTGATTTTCATTTTGTTCAGCTGTTTTTGTTTTTTAAATGATGTGGATAAAATGTAGAAAAAAACTGTCAAAAATTTTACACAAATGTTTGAGGACAACAAAAAGATATTTTAAAGTTACTTGGAATCTTCAAGATTTTTATGGAAGAAAGAAAACTTAGATTAAAAAAATGCAAACACCATATCCTAGAACAATTAAAGAAATTTTTAAAGATGAAACAACGATGTTAAAAGAATATTTGAAGTAATGCATAAAGGGATTTATTTATTTTTTAAAAGTAATTTTTGATGGAAGTGTGTGATGGGTGGTATGTGTGTTGGTTAGTCTTTTCATTCTGCTGATAAACTTGTGATTTAAACACTAAACCTGTGCAGGTTATGAAGATGTGAATTGTAATGAAAGGGTAAGTTTAGAACAGACTAAATTGGTGTCTCTGTGCCTTCTTTTCATCCTGAAATACTGTAGTCGTTATTAACGTTACTTTAACACTCTGTGCTTCTTTTTCTTTCTTTCTTTATTTACCCCAGTTTTATTCCATTTATACTTTTGATTTTGATAGGTAAAAACACGTTTGCAGTACAACATTAACAGTAAATGATAAGTAAAGCATCCCTTGAATATAAATAGATATAAATGAACCTGCTGATTACTTTTCCTTTCTTATTTGCATCAGGTAAATTGTTAACACTTAGTTATAGTTTATTAAAGGATCACTGTGAAGAGGAAATATTCAGTAAGATGTTGACATGATGAATATTTTCTACTGACAATATGTTTTCATCTGTCATACTTTTTCTTTTCATTCTCAGGCTTGAGATTGACAAATATTCTATATGCTTCAAGTTTTTAGGGCCGAGGACTCCAATACTCATCGCCATTTGACTGAGTTTGTTGGTCTGGACATTGAAATGGCTTTCAACTACCATTACCACGAAGTGATTGACTCAATCACTGACACTATGGTGCAGATATTCAAAGGCCTAAGAGACAAGTATGATCTGAATTTTGACACGAACATATGTTTTGTTCACACACACAAACACACACATATTGGTGCTGTTTAAATTTTCACATTTAAACAAGTTAACTTCCAAGTACTTCTCATGCCGCTAATTATTTTATTCAATGCTCAACTAATGCGCACACGTTAAATATTTGACCTTAGACCCCAATTGTTCATCAGGCAATCAGTAAATGAATGCAGTAGTGATGTCCACAGATGACATGAAGAATTGGATGTGAAAAGTGTCTTTAATATGATAGTATCTGCTTCAAAGGTCTGTCAGATGACTCTTTCCACAGGCCAAAGTTTTTGTGAGTATTTACTCTCATGAATGCGTGTGACTCGAGTTTCGCACTGACCTTGTGTAGTATTATGTTTTGCTATTTAATGAGCCATGAGAGCTCCCCTTCCCTCTGCCAAATAAGGATCCACGTACAAATATTGAGCAGCATCTTTAAACACCTGTTGCTCCTATGATGCTGTAAAGTAAAGACGCTTTTACACCTTTTTATATGTTTGTGGAGAATCTCATACCACAACTGATTAGCCCCCTTCCCCCTCACCAAGAGGAGGATTTGTTTCTAAACCCAGAGCAGAGCATAAGCCCAGAGTACTCACCTGCGCTGATGAGTAGGATAATTTAACTCCTACAAATAAAAGGAGTGACAGAAAGTACCTTCTGTGAGTGAGTGAAAGGTCATCTGCACTGCTGTAATCCACAGTCTCCTCTGTTTTTGCTCTGCGTTTAGTCTGACTCTGCTAACTACAGAACTTCCTTTTTGTCCCCTTCAAAATAAATGTGGAATAATTTAAACAGGAAGTAAAATTGCCTATGCTAAAAACAGTGCAAATTGCAGAATAAGACCATAACAAAGACAAATTTCATTATAAAAACTCTCATATAAATAAATCTAAAAACAAATAACATAAAATATTTATTTGTATTCACCTGGTTTATGTATCAAGAAACTGGTAAGAATTGCTGTAGTTTATCTATGCACTCAACCGTAAAACAAAACATACACAACAAAGTACAAATATTCTAAATGTGCATTTAGATTGATTTATTGTAATTATCAAATTTCGAAGATTATAAGTTTGCATCTCTTGACATTCCTAATACATATATACATATACACATGTCCATCAGCTTTCAGACAGAGATCCAGACGGTGAACAAGCAATATCCAAGTGAGCCTTTCAAATTCCTGGAGCCAACTCTGAGGTTAGAGTACACCGAGGCCTTGGCCATGCTGCGTGAGGCCGGGGTTGAGATGGGTGACGAGGATGACCTCAGGTGTGAACATATGATCAACCTTTTGTTTGATATAATTTCTGTTTTGTTGTATATTTTACCTTGTTTTTAATTAATGTCTTGCTGTTATTTAAAATACATGTAACTCTGATGTACCCTCCTGTTTTTCTCACTATTAACAGCACATTTTAGAATTGAATAGGTAGAACCTATTTGACCTTAGTTATCTGTACAGATTTCCCCTATAGTTCTCAACGTACAGCAACAGTAGGTTCATTGCAAACTGTTACCACAGTGCAAGATACAGCTTAAATGTTGACAGGGATTCAGACTTCATGGCTAGGCACATCCTTTCCCTGTCCCAGTCATGACTAACATGTATGATAATAATTATCATGATAATTATTATTATTATTTCATTATCATTATTATTAAATCTAATGTTCTCATTCTGTCTTCAACTTTCTGAAACCACAATACATTATGTTAAATTTCAATAACATTGTCCCCTTTGTAAAACTTAAGATTTCTGTTTGGCTACAAAATAAAAATGTCATCCCTTTAAAATATTTACTCTGATTTGACTTTGTTCAGTCACACTGTCTGAGGATGGCACAAAATTGCAATCTTATTGTTAACCTGGAAAATTGAAGACTTTTAAGAAACACTTCAGAGCATAACCTCAATAGCCCTTTGAAGAAGAGCAACTAGTTCTGACATATGAAGTATTTGAAGATGTGGAACAATGTGATTGTTTAAAGGTGCAGTGTGTAGAAATTGGCATTTTGGCGACATTTAGCGTTCAGATTTTAGGATGAGACCGTCTGTTACTAAAACATCACATCACTAAGCGACGACAGCCAGTGAAGACCAAAAAGTACCATAAACAGGGCATCATTTACAACAATTACAAACCCCCTGCCGTCTTCTTCTCTTGTAATACCCGCTTTCTCTCTTCTTCTTCTTCTTCACTTGCCATCCAGATAGATTTCAGGACCGGTGGCCAGACTCATATTCAGAAATCGCGTTTCGCTCTTTTTGTCCCCAAAATCCACCAGTAGACAACATGGCGGATCGTTGTGTCGGCCTCCACAAAGGGGAAACCCGCAGTATATAAATATAAAAAGCTTTTTCTAACTTAATAAAAAGAAAACGAAAGTTTTATGGGGATGATTGTGCACCTATTTTGACGGACTTTACATACAAATAGAAACATTATATCCTATATTCACTGTTTCTGTTCAGCGAAATGCTGCCACCTTCTACACACTACACCTTTAAATGAGAATTAGTCGAGGGACATCAAAACTTTTTTTGTCCTTTTTGTTTTTTGTACATAAAACAAGTTGCAATCTAAATCCATCACAAACGTAAAGACAACACTGCATTTTTTTCCTGTGTTATTCAGCACAATTACAAGTAAACATTTTGAATCTCATCAATGATTTTATTGAACAGTTTTTTGCTTTTTATTTAGTACACCCAATGAAAAGCTGCTTGGACGCCTTGTGAAGGAAAAGGTAAGCTCAACCTCGTATAAACGTATAACATGAGAAAGCTGCTTGATTGCAAATTTGCTGAGAAATGAGTCATTATTTAGGAAAAGCTTTACTGCTTTGTTGATAGAGGCAGGCAGATTTTTGGAAGTTGACTGCAGAGACAAAGGGACTTAAAATAATATTTTATGATAGCAACAAACCTATGGATGCCCAGACCATAAATCTATCCTCATCATAATTGTCTCTGCTGAATATACATTTCTTTGAGGTTGGCCCCCTTGAGATGTGGCAACTCCTCTTAAGAGGGTCTTCATGCCTGTATGATTGTATCATCATAAAAAAAACACACACATGCATAAAAATACCCACACACATGTATTAACACACAGACATCCAAATCCCAACATGAATCCATCATGGCACTTCACTGGGCCAATCAAAACTACAGGAACCAACCAAACGAAAGGAATGAGTGTCTGTGGAGGGAAACAGAGGACTGATAATAAGACAGTCTAAATCAGCAGACTAAGCATATTTGCAGCTTAACCATGAGCTTTGTGCTGGTCCAGGCACGTAAAGGACTGTGGCACGTAGACTGTCAATAAATGTCACTTGATTGTCTCCAACAAGGATGAACAAACTAAGGTAAAGACCTTGAACAGCTTAGTTGGGATCACCTTTAAAAGGCAGGTTGATAGTTTGGAGGGAGAGACAAAAGAATTTAGTTCATGAAGGTCAATTGGAGAAAAGCAGTCTAAGTGGGATTTAACACAATTCAATGGCACGGCACACCCACGTGAGGGTTGGGGGTTGCTAATTTTATCTCTAATTTTAAACTTTTTATCATTGAAGAAGCTCATAAAGTCCTCACAGCTGAGTGCTAGTAGAATCACAGGCTCAGTAGAACTCTGTCTCTATTTATTATGACTGTCCTACCAAAGTATATGTGACTCCTCCCTTGTAGTGGTGCACCATATTCTTTCTAATTTACAGGGTGCTTGTTTAAGTGCACGAGTTTCAGATCTAAACCAAGAAGCTATCCTCTGATGTTTAATAGTTTTCTGTCCCAGTGAGGGCAATTGAGTCCAAAGTGGATCTTAGTAGATTATCAGAGCTATCAACAAGCTGATCCAGCTGAGAGGGGCTGTAGGTAATAAAAGTTTTCAGTTGGCCAAGACATTGGATATTAAAATCACCTACAATAACTGTGTTCAGAGCTAAGGACCAAGTATGATATAAACTCAGAGAATTCTGATAAGAATTCAGAATAAGGGCCTGGAGGACGGTAAATTATCGCGAATACGACCAGCTGGCAGGTTTTTAAATTGGTATGCAATAAGCTAAGAACAAGGCTTTCAAAAGAAGTGTAATTAGCCTTTGGCCAAGGATTGATAAGGTAAGGAGACAAGAATGATACATAGCTGCTACACCACCACAGCCTGTGTCTTGTGATGCATGAGTATTAAATGACAGGGATTGGACTCATTCAAAGTGACACATTTATCCTGGCACAGCCACATTTTAGTTAAACAGAATAAATCAATGTGATTTTCTGATATAAGATCATTCAGCAGTGAAGATTTGGATGTCATGATCTGATATTTCAGAGACCCCATCTAATTATCTGATGTTTTGGTGTTTGTTAATTTGAGGTTTTAATTTTAACAAGACTATTGTGATTAACGCCTCTTTTATTTGTTTCCATGTTAACAGTTACAGTTGTGATCAAAATTATTAAACCCCATTGCAAATCAGGTTTATTGGCAAAATTTACAAACTTCCAGCTGCAATAAACAAATAAAACAAGAACAATTGAAATAGCTCAACACAACTGATATTACTAGAGGCTTCTTCAAATTCAAAACAAAATGCCACTTTTAATGACTACTGCAGTCTCAAAATTATTCAACCCTTTCATGACAAGCAACTTCATTACTTAGAACAAAACCCTTTTGCTTGTATGACCTGCTGCAAATGTGACGCATAGCCAGACACCAATATGCTCATATTCCGGTTTCTAAAAACCCGAAAATCACCCCTGGATTACTCCTTTTCTAACCCGAATATTTGGTCATGTATACGCTCATCGGGATGTCCTCATCGAAAGGCACATAAATTTGTGTTCTGCGCATGTCCTTCTCACAAGGAATCTTGGTCTTTTGAGTTCAGGAAGTACTTGTAACATGGCACAGCTCCGGCTCGATTTCCTATTTCTTCCTGTTCTGGCCTTCCATTAATGAAGAAACTGACAAAGAATAGTGTCAAGTACTGGCGGTGGGTCAGTACCAGCACCAAAGCGCAAACGAAGCCGACTGTTAGCTGCTCCAGGCCATTCATTATCCGCTGTGCTGCTGCTGTTGTTCTTGTTGCTACTGGATATGGGAGGAAGAAGCGGAAATGACGCGCATTACGTCATGACGTTCTCCGTGCGTCGAGATGTTGTCCGTGCGTTGCTGTTTTGATCGGGATAACATGTATAGAGGAATAACCCTGTTTGCTCACGCATGTAAACGGTTTATTCTGATTGTTTCAGAAACCGGAATATTGACCTTAACCTGAATATTGACTGCATATAAACGTAGCCACTGTTTGTCCCCTCTTGCAGCCCTGCATAAGGGCTGAAAAGCCTCCCATGGACTGGTGTTGAAAATTAGCACTGTGCTATAAACACTTACAGCAGTGCAGTGGACCTGTGTATATTTAAATATCACAGCATTAATGTTACTGTGTGTCCATGTCAAATAAACAATAAATAAATAAATATCTTATGTTTACATCACTAGCTGATAGCAACATTAGCTCATCTGTCGAAGAGCATCAATGGGGTAGACAAGATGGATGTCTGTGAGGCTGTGAAGTTTCTGTGTGAGTCCAAATGTTAAAAGGGAATATGTAATTATTCCCAGAGTCCACAGAATGAGTTTATCTGACAAAAACCCTGTTTTAAGTGAATTTTTGCTGTTGGCATCAAGGTTTGAAAACAAAACTTTTATCGTGTTCACAAACTGTTTCCGCTCCAGCCAGATCACTGCACATGAACGAAACACTTAAAATCATCGTAGATGGTGAATAATGTCAACACTTAACTGTCGCCTTGTCTGTCTTTATTGTTCCTCACAACGAAGCCCTAGCATTCTCTGACTGGAGACTTCTTTAACTGCAAGGGGATGGTTTGTTTTTGCCATTCTCAGCCTGTGTTGTGAGCTCTGGCAAAAGAGTCTATGTAGAAGACCTGATTGAATCATAGTTTTGTGCAGGTATGCCTGTATTCATTTGTAAAACGTCTGTACCGAACTGACTAAACCATACCGAAATAGTTTGGTATGAATATATACACTTCTACACCCTTAGTGCGTACAGCTCATCTGTTTTGTTAGCCTTGAATGGTACTAAAAAAATAATGAGTTGAAAACACAAAAACAGCTGTTAAGATGCAGGCAACCATACACATGGGCTGAAAAGAAGTCATAACATAGCTAAAGATACTTGAGGCAAACTGTGTGCAACTACCTGATGTGCAGGATTTATACATACAAACTTAAAGGAAATCCAGTTATCAGATCTAGCAAAATAACCACCAATTATTGTGACAGCATCTGATTAGCTCCGACAGATGACTGATTGACAGGCAGCACTGTATGAATGCAGTTTTTGTAACATGTTCCTTCTGAGCTTGGATGCAACCTTCCAGTGCCAAAGAATATAAAGATTTATGCATGATAACTGGTGACTTTCAGCTGACTGGTTGCCTAAGTCTTTATTTAAGCAGCAAATGAAAACAGAGTATTGGATGTAATTTTGTTTTGTTTTTATTATTTTGGAAAGTATTTTCATCAAATATGTATAAAATGACTGACTAAAGCAATATAAACACAACCACAGTTATCTAGAAGTCATCAGTCAACGCAGTCCCTGGTTTACCTACAAAACCCACCTTGTTTCCACGTAAATTTTCAGAGAAACAAACTCATGGCCCTCATTAATAGTACATTATGATGAGATCTATTTACACAATATGTTTGCTTGTATTTATGATGGGACCTCAGCCTTCAGTACACACACACATAAACACATGATGAACAATTTGTGAAAATATTCACTCATATTTTACTGGTTGGTGGTGCAAAAACAGTTTTAGCTGGGGCACTGATTTGAAAAGAAGAATATAAAGTGCTATCTACAAATTCATTGTCTATGCAGAAAATCTCTATACATAACAATTACTGACTTTTTGCATTCTTTCTTCAGTATGACACCGACTTCTATGTGCTGGATAAGTACCCGCTGGCTGTGAGGCCCTTCTACACAATGCCTGATCCTAACAACCCAGTAAGTCTTTGGCTTTATTCAAAGAATATTGTGTTTTAACAAATTATTGAGATTCAAAAGAGCTTTTTATGTGTTGAGTTTCATTGAAACCAGACCAGATTGAAAAAGCAAACAAACTATTCATTGTAGGATTAAAAGAAAAAGGAAGAACTTAGTATTTTTTTATGTACAAGAACGCTCCATGTACTGTAACTATAAAGAATTTAACAGTAGTATTACAGCATTTTATGGCATCAAAATGAAAATGTGCAGTGTTTTTTTCCTTTTTCTTAATACTTTGTTATTAAGCACTGAAGTGAAGTAATGTTTAAAAAAAAAACAGGACCACACAAAACTCTCAATTCAGGTCTCAGTTAAAGGTGGTATGAGGCAAAAATTAATGACAAATGCAACTCTGCTTAATGTAGTACACCTCAATTCAAAACACTGATCATATTATCACAACTCACTGGCCACTTTATTTGGTACACCTGTTGAACTGTTCAGTAACACTAATAGCTGTATAATCAGGCAGTATATTGACATCTAGGGATGCAACAGTACACTTATCTCATGGTTTGGTATGCACCCCAGTGTTTGGTTTGCTTTGACAGCCTTGGACAAATGGGGTGCTTATTTCTAAAGAAATACTATTCCACTTAGAGTAGTTTTATGACAGTTTTACTGGAATGACAAGTTTTTTTCACTTAAATAATTACTGAATTTTTAAGCATCAGAAATAATCAATAAAACAACCATTTTCCAAATCCTACTTGACACAACTTTATTATATACATTTTCTAAAAAAAAATAACATACTGAAAAATAACAAAGTGATTGAAAATAACCTCTTATATAATCAGTTGGATTTTCTGTGGTGTTACCAATCCCCTTAGAGATGGAAACTCCTCCCACACAATGACTCAGGCAGGTCCATCTGCACTGCAAGGTTAGGACACTCCCACACTTACAATAGAAGTCCTTGAATGTGCAAGCAAAATCCAATGACTTTATAATTGATTTTATTCTATATATATACATATTCAGTTAAAGTGTGTTTTCTTATGGAGTAGTTGATTGGAGATGACTATATTTGTTCTTATACATCTTACATTTGTAAAGATTAAGTGGTGTAGGTCATTGAATATATCTTTTGTAGAGCTTGTTTTTTATTTTGGAAGATTTTTTCAAACCAGCAGTAAACCAAGCATTACTGTTACTTTCATTATCTAATTTTCTTGAACACGTTGCTGTTGAGAAGCTTTTGAAAATGCTGAATTAAAAGATTTAATGTTAATTTTGTAAGCTAAATTTGCATCACTCTCCTTGTAAACATTTCCAAAGATACCTTTAATAACATGTCTTTAAATTTGTGGATGTTGGATGCACTGAATTTTCTGTATTTTTTGGTGAGAACTTCATTTTTTGACCTATTTCCATCAATAAGTTTGAAAATAGGAAAATGATCAGAAATATCTGAAAATAATATACCTGGTGATGATTTATTCTGGATAGCATTTTAATTGTATATTATCAGTCAAAGTTGCTGATTTGTAAGTAACCCGAGCTGATTTACTTCTGGTTGGATAAAGGTAGTTTGCCTGTAGATTATTTGGAAAATCTTTAGTTGTGGAGTGGTTTTCACTCCTGAAAAGATTTATTTTAAAGTCCTCTAGAATGTATCATGTTCCTTTTGTATTAGTTCCAGTGTTTTATTTAAGCTATCGTTAAAACTGATTATGTCTGTATCTTGTGGTCTATATATGCAGTCTACAATGACATTTTTTACATTATTGTTAGAAGTTATTTTAATAAATTCTTATTCTATTTCTGTTTATCAGATTTTACAGAAGATCTGCCCTGTAAACAAAACATTTTTTTGTGTACCCACATTGAGGCACCAACATGAATAGAGCATGAACAGCATGAATAGAGTTGTACAGTGACATTTCATAAAAATCCTCAGTTTCCTCAGTAAACCAAGTCTGTGTTAAAGCAACTACTGAAAATTCATCTTCAAGAAGTGTCAGATTAACCTTGCAGTGCAGATAGACCTGCTTGAGGCAGATATATGGAACTGTCAGTCTGGCGTGTCCGGTTGGTGTCAGATAGTGCACAAGCTGATCCTGATTTGTTGAAAGACTGCAAATATTGAGATGCAATAAGTAAAAAATATCAGTCTTTGTTGAAAGAGGTTTGATATGGGTGTTAAACTGTTTTTGTACAGTAATGACAGGGGCCTTGATTACAGTTTGATGAAAAAAAATTACCAGGACCTAAATTTGAATCATGACAGAATTGTTTTTCATGATTTAACTCAAAAGGGTTGAACAACAACTTGTTAAGATCTGTGTGTTCTGATTCACAACTGTCCAACAGATAGGCAATAAAATCCTCATAATCAAGTGTAGAGAAAGGAAGTACAAGTGCACAGGCTTCACAAATCCAGGGTGCCCATTTATCCAACGTCATTTCAAATACCAGTGTACATTTGATGTGAAAACTTTTTTTTTTTACAGCGTGTGCAGAAAACCCTTAAATTATTACTTTTTTGACATTGTGAGCACTGGTCATGTCTAGTCACGGGATATTACAGATAGACTGAAAGTAGTAACAGTTCCATTCAGCGATCTATGTTTGGATTGCCTAATTTGTTTCATCATTTCTTCTTGGCCTGTGTGAAAGTGGATGCACTATGAGTGTGTCATACCTTAGGTAAGCTATGTCTCCTGTCTCATGCAGCTTTCATCTCAGGCAAAAGTTCTCCTCGCTTTTTGCTGAATGGTGTCTGAGAAGTCATCATTTATGTAAATGTTTGATCATTTGAGAGTTTTTGCTTTGTCCAGAATGGAAAGTTTATCCTTGTGCCTCAGAAGCCTCACTGTAACTGGCCTTGGTTTATTACCATTCAGAATTTGTTTTCCTGAACAATGAGCACGTCCCGTTTCAGTGTGACAGTGATCTATTTCACCCTCTCTGAGAGAAGGCTCAGCCCCTGGGCATGGACAGCATTATCTTCCAGCAAGGCTAGATCTGCCATCTTTACACTTTCTTGGTTGCAACCCATGCCCTTAAATAGGGTACCAGTTAATCAGTTAATTTTGGAAACAGATGTGCAGCTTCATGGCAAAATTGGTGGGAGTGGTTTTCACAGTTTTGTCTTACAAAAAAGAAAAAATGGTTATTTTTAAATTTGTACATTACCATGTTCTAGATTATAAACTAAGTCTTTAAAAACAAAGATTTAAAGACAACAAAGGTGTCAATTTCATGGCTATTATTCTGTGTAGTAAATGCATTAGTAAATGAACTCTTTTTATTATTATCTTGAGGCTTCTTCTCCTAAATAAAGGTTTAGATTGTATTCATAGATGCATTTTGTAAAAGGTAGTGTGTTGTTAAATTTTTTGAGAAGCTTATCATTCTTGGTTTTTGGTATGCATGTTATGATGAAGTTCTAATTTGTTCTCTGAGTAAGAAAAAATTAAAGTAACAACATTTCAATGAATCACAGATTTGTGCATATGCACTGTATGTGAAAGAGGACCAATGAGTTTACTGTACAGTACTCTGGTAGCCTCAACAGTACCGAGATAGCCATCCAATAGAGCACCTTTGGAAGGTGGTGGAACAGAGGATTTGCATCATGGATGTGCAGCTGACAAATCTGCAGCCACTGCATGATGCTGTCAAGTCCAGTATGGACCAGAGTCTCCAACAGTGGCCACTGATGCCATAATTTTAAGGGGGGCCACAGCTTTGGAGGAAACAAACCAAAGAAGCACTCCATACTACAGTTAAAAAAACCTAAAGACAAAACATAATCACAATGCAACCGACTTTGAACAATGCACTGTTTGACCAGAAATGTTGCCCTCCTTTCCTTCTGGACTGCAAAGGACCTCTTTCACAATACATGTAATTTTGCCCACAGCCCAATTTTTTGTTTATTGTGTGGTATTTGTAGTACACCCAGAGACTCCCAAGAATATACCTTTAGAAAATCCAAAAGTCATCCAGGGCCTGTACTATGACCTATTTTATGATCATTGCCATAGGTGTGAGCCAGGGTGCACACTTTACCCCAAAACTTACTCAAACACAAATAATAAATCATCAAATTGGGTCAAATCACCTTCACTGAAGTCTGGTGCATCTTTTGAAATCAAATGTAAAGCTAAGTATTACAATTGAAAGAAGTTATTGAATTTTAACTGGAAAAAAAGTAGTTTTTTTTATGATTTTTTCAACAAATTCAATTCTTTGGAGATGTGTCTGACCAACTTACAGTTGCTGTACACCTAAAATACTTACAAATTATTTGGCCACATATATATTCTCAAAGTGGGAAAAAAATCATCAAATTCTGAGACCGGTAAAGTTGTTCAATTAACAGGTTGGGTTACTGTGGTAGAATCAGGATACTGTTCCATATCTTGTATATCAGGGAACCTTTAAAGATTTGTTCAGAATTCATCCTTTAAGTATGATTTCTTTTAGAATTTGAATGCTAGATTCAAAACAAACATTTCACATGAAATGTTATTCATTTTAATATTGCACAGCCACAAAGGGCCTGTATATTATGCCTTTGTGATGAGATAATAATGAGCCATTGATACAAGTAAAAACCGATGCAGTTTTGGATTGTTGTAATCAGATTGTATATATCTACAATGACAGCAATACATAAACATTACTTCTGTCAATTTCTGTTTCTAGTACTTATATTTACATGTAATCTGTTTTATGGCCTTTGTGTCTTTTTGCATAGCAACGGCTTGGACAATTTTAATTTGTAGACTGGAACTATCGTGAGGGAAAGGGGATCTGAGAAATCCATAAGATGTATGATTGGCTGGTTATTTCATAGAATGCAGTCTTTGAATTTGTTTGTGTATGGTTGGAGGGGTTTCTGATCTTGAAAATGTTTATAATATCCCAAATAATAGATTACAGATGCAACATGTGCACACATGCCAGAGGTTCTCTTTCCAGCAGGACAGAGATAATAATATGCCTTCACAGGATCATCTGATGCATTCTTGTCAAATTGAATCCAAACATTGCATTTTATATATATATATATATATATATATATATATATATATATATATATATATATACCATCATTTTTTTTTTCAAAATATCTGCAATTGTATGAAAATATCTTGACAGTGTAGCTTCTGAAAGATTAGTGAGCATGGTCATTTGATTCCATGAAAGGTTTGAAAAATAAAAAACAAATATGTCACGTAGAGCTCGTAGTGAATGGCAGAAGCTTGAAGCATCTGATATCTCGTTCCCTCATGTGGATCTGGAATACCTTGAGACCATAACATGCGGTACATACCAAATCAAACAGTCCCCTGGCTACATTGCTGAGCATCAAAAAAATGATGGTGACTATGAGATTTGGGTTTACCAGCATGATGCTGATCTCATTAGGGGACAGATTCATTCTCGTCACAGATCTCAAATAAAATACAATGTTAGGATTCAATTTGACAAGAATGCATCAGATGATCCTGTGAAGGCATATTATTGTCTCTGTCCTGCTGGAAGGAGAACCTCTGGCATGTGTGCACATGTTGCATCTGTAATCTATTATTTGGGATATTATAAACATTTTCAAAATCAGAAACCCCTCCAACCATACACAAACAAATTCAAAGACTCCATTCTATGAAATAACCAGCCAATCATACATCTTATGGATTTCTCAGATCCCCTTTCCCTCACGATAGTTCCAGTCTACAAATTAAAATTGTCCAAGCCGTTGCTATGCAAAAAGACACAAAGGCCATAAAACAGATTACATGTAAATATAAGTACTAGAAACAGAAATTGACAGAAGTAATGTTTATGTATTGCTGTCATTGTAGATATATACAATCTGATTACAACAATCCAAAACTGCATCGGTTTTTACTTGTATCAATGGCTCATTATTATCTCATCACAAAGGCATAATATACAGGCCCTTTGTGGCTGTTCAATATTAAAATGAATAACATTTCATGTGAAATGTTTGTTTTGAATCTAGCATTCAAATTCTAAAAGAAATCATACTTAAAGGATGAATTCTGAACAAATCTTTAAAGGTTCCCTGATATACAAGATATGGAACAGTATCCTGATTCTACCACAGTAACCCAACCTGTTAATTGAACAACTTTACCGGTCTCAGAATTTGATGATTTTTTTCCCACTTTGAGAATATATATGTGGCCAAATAATTTGTAAGTATTTTAGGTGTACAGCAACTGTAAGTTGGTCAGACACATCTCCAAAGAATTGAATTTGTTGAAAAAATCATAAAAAACCCTAATTTTTTTCCAGTTAAAATTCAATAACTTCTTTCAATTGTAATACTTAGCTTTACATTTGATTTCAAAAGATGCACCAGACTTCAGTGAAGGTGATTTGACCCAATTTGATGATTTATTATTTGTGTTTGAGTAAGTTTTGGGGTAAAGTGTGCACCCTGGCTCACACCTATGGCAATGATCATAAAATAGGTCATAGTACAGGCCCTGGATGACTTTTGGATTTTCTAAAGGTATATTCTTGGGAGTCTCTGGGTGTACTACAAATACCACACAATAAACAAAAAATTGGGCTGTGGGCAAAATTACATGTATTGTGAAAGAGGTCCTTTCTCAGTGACCCTCTGACTGAAGTCCATCATATCCGTCACCAGTCTCTCTTCCATTGACAGCATGGCCAGTGCATTCAGCCTGTCCTGGTTCATGGTGTTTCTGAGGAAAGTTCTGAGAAGCACCTCAGCTTCTGCAGTGGTCATGGGTGTGGTGATGAGGATCTTTAGCAGAGTGACAGTCTCTGAAAATACCTCTCCAAGATTATTTTCCATCAACAACTGGATAAGGTCCACAGCACCACAGCAGGCCTTGAACTCCTCCTTTCTGTCGATTAAGACTGAGCTCTGTCTTTAGCTTGCTTTAGTTGAGCACTGGGTCGGCCTTTAAGGAAATCTTCAGGAAACATGGTGTGGTACTGTGTGAACCTGTGACCCTGCAGCAAAGTGGCACTGATGAGATGGTCAGTGAAGGAGAACCGTTCCCTCAATATGGTGTTGTAGACCTACAGAAGAGCAATAAAAAAATACATCAGAACTTAACATCATTATTTACTGAAAAAAAATCAATAAAACAGCCAAAGTTTAACCTGCTCTCATAAAATAAAGCTGTAATTTATGTCATTTTCACCATTTTATGAACATTTCTTGTGTCACCTGAACAGTGTCTTATCTTATACATGATGTCTCATGGCTCAAGATTGTAAACACAAACAGAATCATATGTACCACTAAACTGATGCTTTGAAACTAAAGGTAAAACTATGTGATACAGTTTTGGTATAGACTAACTGTAAAAAGTATGAACAAAACAAAACAAACAAAAAAAAAAATCAGATCCAAGCATGCAGCACAAGAGGGCAGACGGCTCACACCAGCTGACTGATTCTCACAACTGAAATGGAGGCTGTCAGTGTTTGGATCACATTTATAGTTTTCCTTCAAATTTAAAAAGTCAAAAAAGTAAACTTCACATTACAGGAGTCTGTTTCCATCTGCTGGAGCTTTTGAATACTTTTACTTTGTACCGTTATGTGCAGTATTCAGTCAGCAAGAAACACCAACAGAATGTATAATTTCTGTATCCAAATAGAACATTTTATAAAAGCAACTAAACATATGATATACAATTATATAAAATAACAATATTGTATATATTTATACTGATATTTATTATTTTATATCACATGTTAAGTTGCAATAATGAAAGTACTACATTTAGAGGCAGGATGATACACTTTGTTGGTCTGTTTTCATTGATTTTATATTGTGTACAATAGTAAAAGCTGGAAAGGTACAAGGTAAGTGTCAAATCTAAAAGCTCCAGTCGATTAAAAATACTTCTGTAATGGACGTACAGTTCATTTTCCGACAGATTTACTGAAAGTGGAAAGTAACCTATTTGGCACAGATAACAATTGAAAGGGTTTATTTAAGATTAAATTTTGTAAGATGTAAGAATTTTTGGGTCCAGTTATAAGCTCTGTGAAACACTTAAGAGGTAAATAATGTGTTGTTTACACTTTTGGGACAAAAAAACATTATTTTCACCAGTAAATTGTAACACATAACTTGATAGCATTATCAGATCTTCTTTTTGTAATTTTTTAAAGGCTTTCACACAATGTAACAGTAATATTTAATGAGCAGTGCAATAAACCTCTGCAATGATCTGCATGCATTTGTGTATATTACAATTACAGGTTGTCCTATCTTTAATATGTTTCTTTGTACTCTAGACTTGCATGTGTCTATTTTTACTCTTCATTAGTGTGCATTGTTCCTGCTTTGCCATGATTCTGGTAAATATATTTTTATAGGTCCCTTTTATATAATATTTTCAACAAAATAATGAATCAGTTTTGTAAATTAAATTTAAAATGAACTTCTAGTGGGGTAAAAACACTCTTACCAACCCATTAAAAGCCCCAATTGCTCCTAAAAGTATGTTGTTTTGGAAAAAATATGCAGGAATTAAAAAACTATATAAATATTTTAGAACTTAAGTCGGCAAAAGGATAATGTTATACTGAACAAAGAATTTATATCCTCTTGGCAAACTCATTTTGTAGCTCCTAATCTATAGTTTAGTGCCATGTGTGATATAAAATGGGAAATTTTCCCCCTGAATTATGTTAGGTCTGCTCTGTAACACACATCCTAATCTAATCTTCAGTGCAGCATAGCCTCTTACTGATTTTTTCTCCAATGCAATCTCACCTCTACTGTGATCCTCTGATGGTTCTCTGGACCGAGTACCCGACGCCTCTTTGGTTCATGGGAGCATTGGTCGGACACATGAGATGGTTGTGCATGAGTAAATCATATCTGCTGCAGTGACGTGTTGATATGATTGACAGCGCTCGTTGTCCAGTCACATGAGGAAAAGAAACACCAGAACAATACTGATTCACTGACAATCAAAGTGGGAGTGTCCGGGGCGAAGAGAAGGGCGCCCTGCAGGCAAAGGTGAAGGACTTGCATTGACTCCCATTAGGCCGGCGCCCCTCCGTTAATAAACTATGTATTCACATCACAGTTATTACGTAAAACATTGTGAAACCCCTTTTATTGAATGGTGACAGGTGCTGCTGACAGACTGTTACTGTGTGGTAAAAATAAATGTTTTATCTGTTATATTTTTGTAATTTAATGACAAATTATGTTGTGTTTAAGTACACTTCCTCTGTCGAATTTTGGAGGGGGTGGCGCCTCAGCGCCCCCTATTGAGAAACCGCCACTGGCCTCCAAGATATATTTCCAGCACCTCATTGAATCTGTGCTACAAAAAAAATCAAGGCAAGTTGTGAAGGCAAAAGGGGGTCCAAACCAGAACTAGCAGGTGTACCTAATTAAGTGGCAGTTCAGTGTACATTTTAGCAAAGTGATACCATACATATGAAAAGGGTGGACTGTAAAGACAAGAACTTCTTTAAATATTGAGAATGGTAACTGAATCTAGTGTACGCAGATCCTGAACACAAGTCTTTGTGAAACAAGAAAAAGAACAGTCAAGCATCAGTGTAGTTTCTTGCTTTGCACTGCAGAGCCTTAATTTAAGGTAAATCTTTTTCCACACTATTGATAAAATAGCTCAGAATCTACAGTCCAATAGTTTCTGTGTAAAGTACATTGTTTTTTGCTTTCTCAAACCAGTTCTCTGAATTTTCTTAAAACATGTTTCATTTGCAACCCCATGCTTACAACCTGTAGTTTTTTCCATCTTACTCATCCTATTTCTGTTTCCTAAGTCTGAAATTTTCCTCTGTCAGAATTTTGCATTTTTCTTTTTTTTGTTCAGAAAAACTCAAATTCGTATGACATGTTCATGAGGGGTGAGGAGATCTTGTCTGGAGCCCAGAGAATTCATGACGCAAAGCTGTTGACTGAAAGAGCAGTCCATCACCAGATTGGTAAGTGTTTTTTTGTTTAGGGTAAATTTACCCTTGAGATCCTATAACTCAAGAAAAGCATGTTCTTTATTTTAGTATTCTCCTTGTGTATCAAAATATTAAAGTAAAGGCACGCTTTGTTTTGAATATGATACCTGCTGCATGCCCCCTATCCTCCTAAATTCATGGTGATGTTTATTTCCAAGTAACTTTGTACATGTCATTTTGCATCCACTTAGGTCTTGCCCAAAGCACAGACAATAATAGCAAATAATGTAGGATATCACACAGGTCTATAGCTAAGTGTGCAAAACATCTGCAGCAAACTAGGCTGAAGGCTCAGAGATTTGGGATGTATTACAAATAGTCTATAGGTCAGACCATATGCACTGCAGCCCCACCAACAGCTGTCTCCTGGCTTGAGCCTTTTCATGCTCCACGTCCTCATTAGAAGGTGAATTTTTGCACCTCTCTAGGCTTTACCTACCTTGGGGATTGCCAAAGGCATTGCCACGAGCAGACAGGAAAGATGTGGAAGTTTTATTTTTTATTTTCAGAATAAATCTTGTACACAAATTTTGAATTTTCTAAATAAAGTCTAAATTTCAATCAATTAAGAATTTATTATAGCGACAAACCCATGGACGCTCAGATCATAAATCTGTCCTCATCACATTTGTCTCTGCTGAGAGTCAATCAATCAATCTTTATTTGTATAACGCCGTATTTGTTGAATATAAATTTATTAAAGGTAAGCCCCTTGAGATGTGGCATATCATTTTCAAGAGGGTCCTTATTTCTATGTGGTTTTAAAGATAGCTGCTATGGATGTAGTCAACACAACCATGGATAGAGAGAGCAATCTAATATTAAAATTAACATCTATAATGAATATAATCTTGAGATGAATGATGTTGATTAATATAGCAGCATCAAGCTGGCCTACCTTTAAAATGGTTTAACTGGTCTAAAGGTATAAATTTATGTTAAATGATGTCATTTCTGTTGATGGTTGATGCAGCATAGAGCACATGTAGTCGAGCAGGGCCATGCAGATGGTCATCCATGATTGTTTGTCACGGCCATACTAATATAAGTGTGCTGTTTGCAGGAACTACCATGTATTTAATTTTACTGATCCCTCTAGAGTTAATATCAGGGACTGTAATGATAATTGAGTGGAGCTAAAAGAATGGCCAAATAACTGTAGCTATTGAAGCTTCATAAGTCCACAGCAGCAGGTGGTCTACACCAAGGATCTCAGGCAGCCCACAGGACAACAACCAGAGACGAGTACAGGAGCAAACACAAAGGGGCAAAGGCATATAGAGAGAGAGAGTTAGAGAGACAGAGAGAGATAGAGAAGGAGGAGCTCAGAGTGCCAGATCCCCCAGCAGTCTAAGGCTATTGCAGCTTAACTATGAGCTATGAGCTGGTCCAGGCCTGAGCTGGTCCCTAACTGAAAGCTTTATCAAAGAGGAATGTCTTAAGTCTAACCTTAAAGGTAGAGAGGGTGTCTGCCTCTGTGGTCTGTAAATGGTTCCAGAGAAGAGGAGCCTGATAACTGAAGGCTCTACCTCCCAGACTACTTTTAGAGAGTCATGGTACTGCAAACAGGCCAGCACTTTGGGAGCAGAACGTTCCAGGGGGGTTGTACGGCACTACAAGGTCTTTAAGATAAATTGGTGCCTGTCCACTGAGAGCTTTATAGGTGAGAAGAAGAATCTTGAATTCTATTCTATATTTAATGGGAAGCCAATGCAGAGAAGCTAATACAGGAGTAATGTGGTCTCTTCTCCTAGTTCTAGTCAGCACACGTGCTGCAGCATTTTGAACCAGCTGAAGCGTCTTAAGCGACTTACTGGGACAGCCTGAAAGAAGAGAATTACAGTAGTCCAGTCTAGAGCTAACAAAAGCATGGACTAGCTTTTCGGCATCACTTTGAGACAGGATGGGCCTGGTTTTAGCGATGTTACGAAGATGTAAAAAGGCTGTTCTTGAAATTTGTTTTATGTTGGAGTTGAAGGATAAATCCTGATCAAATAATACTCTGTGATTTCTAACAGTTGTGCTTGGCGTCAGGCTAATGCCATTTAGGGCAGTTAAATCATTAGAAAAGGTTTCTCTAAGGTGCTGAGGGCCCAGCACAATGATCTCTGTCTTGTCTGAGTTAAGGAAAAGAAAATTCCTGGCCATCCAGGTCCTAATGTCCTTTAGACATGGTTCTAGTTTAGATAACTGATTTGTTTCACCTGGCTTTATAGATGCATATAGTTCACTATCATTAGTGTAACAATGAAAATGAACAGTGTTTCTTCCTGACATTACCAAGGGGAAGCATATATAGGGAGAAGAGAATTGGACCAAGCATAGGACCTTGAAGAGCTCCATAAATGACTTTGATGTACACAGAACACTTATTGTTCACGACAAACTGGTATCTATCAGATAAGTAAGACTTAAACCAACTTAAAGCAGTCCCTGTAACCCCAAATAATTCCTCCAATCTCTGTAGAAGAGTATTATGATCTATGGTGTCATAGGCTGCACTGAGATCTAGCAAGATGAGTACGGGGAGAAGTCCATCATCTGAAGCGGAGAATAACTCATTTGTTACTTTAAACAGAGCAGTCTCTGTGCTGTGGTGAGCTCTAAATCCTGACTGAAAGTCCTCAAACAAGCTATTGTTTAGAAGGAAGTCACATAGCTGATAAGCCACTATTTTCTTAAGGATCTTTGAAGTAAATGAAGGGTTGATACAGGCCTGTAGTTAGCTAATGTGCCTGAATCAAGGGTAGGTTTTTTAAGAAGAGGTTTGATTACAGCTGCTGTAAAGGACTGTGGCACATAGCCTGTTGATAAAGATTGTATTGATTGTCTCCACCAAGGATGAACAAGCTAAGGAAAAGACCTCCTTGAACAGCTTAGTTGGAATTCAGTCTAAAAGGCAGGTTGATGGTGTGAAGGGGGAGACAACAGAATTGAGTTCCTGAAGGTCAATGGTAGAAAAACAGTCTAAATCAGGTTAACTACATTTAATGGTACAGCAGGTCCAGGTGAAGTCAGAGGGTTGCTAGTTTTATCTCTAATTTTAAGAATTCTATCATTAAAGGAGCTCATAAAGTCCTCACAGCTGAGGGCTAGTGGAATCACAGGCATGATAGAGCTCTGACTCTTTTGTGAAGGTCTTTTGTTAATCTTGATTGAATTATGTTTCTTTTCATGTTTTCACTAAAGAACAAAATGCAAAAGAAAATTGTTGGCTCACATTATTTTTGAGTCGTTCTTAAATACACCTACTGGTGATACTTGGACACGTCGTCAGTGATGTTACCGGAGTCATAGGGTGTTTCGGGCCTTTAATCATCAGACACCCTCGCCGACCCAGCTGGGGGTGATCAGTCCCCAGCTTGTGTCCAAGTTGCACATTGTTCCACGGATCTCCCCTACGGATCCACAGCCACCGTGAGGCCTTTTCTGCGGCCTCCAGGATGTTCTTGGTGGCTCTCCTGTCTGCAGTCCTCTTATGCCAAGGAGCTTCAGTGTGCGCTGTAATGAGTAGCCTGTGAAACCTCGACACCCGACTTCCACTGGCTTGCAGCAGGCTGACAGCCATTTCAGCAACGAGCTTTGCTTATTAGACCTCTTTCGCTCGTTCCCCTCTTCAATCCGGTCTTCCCAGGGGACTGTCAGTTCCAACAGAATCACCTGCTTGGTTGACTCTGATGTCAAGACCGTGTCTGGGCGGAGTGAAGTGGTTGCGGTGTTGATTGGAAACTTGAGCTGTCTTCCGAGGTCAGCTAGGAGCTGCCAGTCTTGAGCGGTGGTGAGGAGCCCTCCTGTAGAGCTGGGCTGGTGTTGAGCCTTCTCGCCCACTCTGACAAAAGCGATTGCTTTCTTGTGGGGGGTCTGGGACTTGTTGTTCTGCATCACTATACAGATGGTGTCTGCCAATTACCTCAGAACTTAGTCATGGTGCCAGTGGTAACGACTCTCCCCCAATGCCTTTGGGCAGCAGCTGAGGATGTACTCCATGGTGCCCCTCTTTCGGCACAGCTTGCACTCTGGTGTGTCTGCCAGGCTCTGCAAATGGGCATGAAAGGGCGTCAATGCGTTAGTTGATACTGATGGATAACTAACATAGAACCATCAGTGAGTGAATGTGAGAGTGAATGGGTGTGAATGGATGACCTGCGGTTTAAAGCAGCTTTGAGTAATCAAAGACTAGAAAAGCGCTATATAAACTCAAGTCCATTTATCACTGCTCAGCGTGGAGACCAAGATCTTTTTCAGGATCCTGTCCTGAACAGAATTCCTCCTAAAGAATTCCTATATCTGTCCAAAAAGGGGGAGTTCCAGGAATACCTGGTTGCTTAGAGCACAAGGGAGTGGTCTCTCAGCTGGTCTCTAAATAAAATTAAGCAATTTCGTATCATATCACTGGGGCTTTGGTGGCGCAGTTGGATAGTGCGCTTGGTCAGCAATGGGGAGGTTGCAGGTTCGATCCCAGCTCTGGGTGACACATGGCAATGTGTCCTTGGGCAAGACACTTAACCCCCAAAGTAAAATGCCTACAGAAGACAGGGTTGTTTTTTTATTCATCTCAAACGTAAAAACAACAACAAAAAAAAACAATCAACAATTAGTCAAGGCAACATAATACATATGTCGGACATCTGTATATGTCCAACAACTAAACTCATACATGTGAATACATACACATATATGTCACACAATACCCTGTTTGAGAAGGGGCAGAATGAAGCTAAGAGCTTATCTAGTCCTGCCCCTTCCTTACAAATCAGATCCATTACAGAATCAAAAAAATAATAACAATAATAATATTTATTGTTATTCTTATTTATTAATAATTCGCAAGCACCTCAGAAAAATATTAATGTATATATGAAATATATATCTATACAGATCTACACATCATACACATATTATATATAGTATATACACATATTTAAATATCATCTGTAATCATCTGTGATTCAGCGTGGACTACAATCAGATGATTTTTATTTCCCTCTGGTGGTGACCAGTTTTAATTACAACAACTAAGCCTCTTTTTCTCTCACCACAGACCTGGAAAAGGTCAAGGCATACATCGACTCCTTCCGGTATGGAGCTCCCCCACATGGGGGTGGAGGCATTGGTAAGTAACAATTGTTGTTACAGCTCCACACAGAAAGAATGCACTTTTTGTCTTTTCCCAAAAAAGGGATATTATGATATTATGTCTGAATGTGTCTTAATGTGCTTGATACTTTGTATAATCAGAAATGTAACAAGAGATAATAAAAAGCTAATTGTACTGTTCTTCCAGGCCTGGAGAGAGTCTGCATGCTTTACCTGGGCCTCCACAATGTGCGTCAAACCTCCATGTTTCCACGGGACCCTAAGCGTCTTACACCTTAAACTTTAAACACATGGACATACCTTGTCATCTGACAGAAAAAACAGATGCTGGTGATGGGGATGCGTTCATAATGTGCAACACTGAAAGTGAAGGTGTATGGCAGTTTTAAGTTTAATGTTCCACACAGTGGCATACCATTAAGACTCGGGAATCAAGTTTAAACAGCATAGTGTATGGTTTTGTGCATAGGGTTGTCTTACCAAAGTGAATAACATTTGTAAACAGATTTTTGGGGGATTAATTTTATGTAGGGCAGCATCTAATCAATCCATATTTTACTCAAATTTTTGTTCAGCTACATTCTTTTCTATAGGATTACTGACAGTTACTCTTACTACATACAAGTCCATCACATTTTTAATACAGAGTAAGGATTTATGATTGGGGTTTCAAACTGTATTCCTGCAACAGCGTATGTTTTGTCACTAATTCTAGAACATAACAAAAATAAAGTCTGAAGTTAAAGACCCTTGAATAACTTGGTGTCCTTTTTAAATGGTTGTGAATTTAATGATATTGATATGTTCCAAGTAGCTAATTCACAGACGAACACATTGGTCAAGCATGCTTTATACCCCTTTTGTAGTCTCAGTGTAAACTCATGGTAGAGCAAGTATGCACTTTTCACTAAGATACTGTTTTCTGAAAAAGCCAGGACTCAGTGTATAGAGAAACCTTAAACATCAAGAGTCCTGTTTTCTCTACGTACAGACCTGACCAAGTGTTAAAAGGTATTTTTTTTAATTTTTAAGTTAACTTTTTTTTTTCAATGATAAAGGTTTAATGGTTGTTAAAATATGTAAAACATAGCTAGAACATTTTAAGTTGAACATCTACATCAGGCAGTTAACTTCTTATGTGACAGACTTGTGTACCTGTAGCTTCATGTGTAACATCAAAAATGTGTTGCAAATCAGAGGCTTGAGTCATTGGTTCATTCAGAGGTCGCTCCACTGACTTGTAGGATGAAGAGAAATATTTTGACAATGTTGATGTATAGAGAGAGTGCTCAGTAGATCTATTTCTGTGGGCTGATAGTCAGCTCCCAATTTCCAATAATAAGCTGGGTGTTGTATACCAAACTCTAAAACATTGAGAGAAAGCAAAGGGCAAAAATTAGCCTTTAAAAGAAAGTGAACATAGGTTGATTTGCTTACGAATTGTTTTAGAGCATTATAGACATAACAATATGTTCTCTAAAACTCTTTTAATAGATATATACCTGTTTTAGACTTAAGCAAATTTCAAAGGGTATTTTTTA
The DNA here is from genome assembly GCA_037902135.1 of Cetoscarus ocellatus. Classification (NCBI taxonomy): domain Eukaryota; kingdom Metazoa; phylum Chordata; class Actinopteri; order Labriformes; family Labridae; genus Cetoscarus; species Cetoscarus ocellatus. The sequence continues at coordinate 132,004 of JBAMNC010002067.1, forward strand.
TGCATCACACATATGTAAAAAGTCTGTAGATGTAAATGTGAGGCATAGGCTGATGCTTTTTCCAGTCATTTTATTTTTTAATTGGTGTCTATTGTAGTCTTACTAAAGTGAATAACATTTAATAAGCAGACAAGGGCAGCAAAAGACTGGGAAAGGTGAGAAATGCTAAAAAATACATTTAAGTTAACTGGAAACAGGTGAGTTTCATGAAAGGGTGTAATAGGAGCATCCCTGAAAGGCTCAGTCGTCCACAAGCAGGGATTGGGCAAGGTTCACCACCTTGTGAACAACTGCATGAGAAACAATTTAAGAACAATTATCAACCTACATTTGCAAGCAATTCAGGGATTTTATCATCTACAGTCCATATCATCAGAAGATTTAGACAATCAGGATAAATTTCTGCATGTAAGCAGCAAGGCTGAAAACCATGGTTCAATCCCTCAGGTGAGAAAGCATTAAAAACACAGTCCTTCTTTAAAGGATACTTCTCCGTGGACTGCATCTGCAAGTGCATGTTGAAGCTCTGTACAAAGCTAAAGTCATCAACACCCAGAAATGCCGCCAGTATCTCTGGACCCAAGCTCATCTGAGATGGACTGACACAAAGTGGAAAAATGTGCTGTGGACGTGCAGTCCACATTTCAGATTGTTTTTTGGAAATTGACACTGTGTCCATTGAACTAAAAAGGGAAAAGCACCATCCAGCTTGTTGTCAGCACAAAGTTCACAAGCTAGCAGCTGTGATGGTCTGATAGTGTGTCAGTGCCCATGGCACGGATAACTTGCATGTCTGTGAAGGCACCATTAGTGCTGCAGGGTACATACAGGTTTTGGAGCAATGTGTTGCCATCCAAGTGATCGGGGGAAGCCGCTGCTTATGTTGGTAGGACAACACTAGGCTGCATTCTGCAACAACCCAAGCACAGAAACAGGTCCTTTGTGAGGACTTATTGTTAACCATTTTTACACCTGTTTATTTGGACCTTTTAGAGTCTGAACAGGTGTGATTTTTTTTTTCTTTGGCAGGACAATAAGGCCTGATGAAACCTTTGTTTTTACCGTCTCCAGTACATCATGATGGAATCAGCTCAATAGCGCCACTTAGGTTTTGGGAGAACAGCTCCCTGACAAATTTTGTGCAAAAATATCTGAAACTCTGTACACGCCAGGCACCCTGAGAATTAGAAAAAAGTCTGTGATATGGTGGATTGTCTACAGGAAAGCTTCCATTTTGGGTTGAAGGTCAAATTTGGGTCTATTTTTGGCCATTTCCAGGGGTCGTTCGAGGGCTCACTGATTCAATCAACTTAAAATTTAGTATACAGCTATAATTTAGAATATTGTTTTTCTCAGTCATGCGTGATCATATCTGTGTCATACTTTTCTGAATTACAATGGTCCTGCTTTGGAATTACCTGAGAAGAAGAAAATGGCATGAACCATACGTAGGGCCTTCGAATGGCCAAAGGGTTAAAACTGCTGACAAGCTTGACACAGAGCTCCTGTTGAGACGAGCTGACATATTGACATCAAAGTATGCAAATCGGATAGATTGCACCTTTTATTTTTTTGTACCTATATAAACCTACATAAAATCATCTGGACTCATGTTATCAGCTCAACAGGAAAACAGCTATTTGGAATTTTCCATAAACTGGGACAAAAACTTGGCTGACATCATTCTACATCAATTCGATTTGATTTGATTTGTATTTGTCTCAAACAAGCACAGGCATAAAAACAAACAGCATATGTAATAGAGAGAAAAACAATGGTACAACTGTGATAAAGTGCAAGTTCAAGAAGGGGCTGAAGGGAGCAAAGCTTATTAAGGTCAGCCCCCCTTACATTGTCATACTTTCAAGATTCATAAAACATACATAATCCATAAATCCAAACATTTTAGAAGGTTGAAACATGGAAAATTAAAATAAAGCCCTGATTATAAACATAATAACTAAAATTCTTTCTGAAAGGACATAAAATTACCTTTCCTGTTCTTTATAGCTGACCAAAAGTGTTTGCTTGAAAATACTTCTAAATTGTTTTAAGTTAATGCACATTTTTATGTCTTCATCTAGTTTATTCCATAATTTTACACCACAAGCAGAGATGCTCATAGTTTTCAGAGTTAAATGGATGGTCGGCTGTTAAAAATTACAGTTCCCTCTGAGATTGTATGTTCCCTCTCTGACCATGAACATGAACATGCTTGGTAACAACTTATTCCAGGCTTTTAACAAAATCTGACCCACTTTGAATTTTCCTATGTCCCAGAATTTTAAAATACCCGATTTTAAAAACAAAAGATTTGTATGAGCAAGGTACCCAGCATGATAATCCATCCTTATGACTCTTTTTTTGTAAAGTGCAAATCTTTTGTAACGTGCTTTTATACGTGTTCCCTCAAACCTCAACACAGTAGGACAGAAATGGATCAGTAAGTTCATGAAAAATTTTAATAGACTTCTGATCTAAAACATGTTTAGTTTTACCCAGTATTTCAATACTTCTTGATACTTTGGAGCACTAATAATTGATGTGAGCTTATGAGCTTATGATCAATTAAAACACCAAGAAACTTCATTTTGTAGACTCTTTCAATTTCCACGTTTTCAATTTCCAAACATACCTCTTGCTTAATTTGAAGATTTCAGAAAATCATGAACTTAGGTTTGTCCAGATTTAATGATAATTTGTTTTCATCAAACCAACACTTAAGTTTTAGCAATTCACTTTTGACCATTGATAATAGCTTCTGCAATTCTCCCCCCGAACAGAAAATATTTGTGCCATCTGCAAAATTTGTAAAAATATTAGACATTTTCCATATATCATTAATGTACAAAATAAATAGTTTGGGTTCTCTTCCAGTAGTTCTATTAGAGCCATGGAAAGATTATCTAAAACCAAACTGACTATGTTTGTCAATAAAAACATCCAGACTTTGCACAAATAATTTCTGCAGTATTTTTGAGAAAGGTGGCAGTAAGGAAACCGGTCTATAATTTATATATGTATATATATATATATATATATATATATATATATATATATATATATCTACACACATATATGCGCGGTGCGGTGTGTAGGCACTGGTACTACGCAGGATGTCTTCCACAACCGTGGTACCCTCCCCAGCATCAGGCTCATGTTAAAGATGTGCTCCACAATCCCACACAGCTGGTCTGCACAGGACTTGAGGAGCCTGGAGCTGATGCAATCCGGACCTGCAGCCTAGGTGTCTTAGTCTATTAAAAAGAATTGTGTGATCTACTGTATCAAAAGCAGCGCTTAGATCCAGTAGCACAAGGACTGTAAGCTTGTGTAAGTCTAAGTTGCACCTAAAATCATTCACAATTTTCAGTAGTGCAGTCTCTGTACTGTGGTTCGTCCTAAAGATTGAAATTTCTAAAGTAAGGAACGGTTATTTAAAAAAATCATTCAACCGAATAAAAACAAGTTTTTCTAAAATTTTGCTTAAAAATGGTAAGTTGGACACTGGCCTGTAGTTATTAAGAACACTAGGATCCAAATTGTTCTTCTTCTTCAGGAGTGTCACTGTTGCCATTTTAAAGGCAGCTGGAAAAGAGCCCGTCTGAAGGGAACAATTCACTATATTTAAGAGCTCGACTTCAAGGAATCCACAAAGCGTTTTAAAAAGTGATGTGGGAATAAAAGGCAGGTTGTTGGTTTTACTTGGGAGAAAACTCTACCAAGCATCTCAGCATCAACCAGTGCAAAACTGTCCAGTGTTTCCTCAGGTAAAAACAAGCTTTCTAATGTATTGAAAATAGTATTTTGATTAGATAAAATAGAGGATCTTATAAAATCTATTTTACCCCACTCATGTTCCCCATAAGGAAGGTCTTAGAAGCTCTGCATCATGATTTGAGCTCTAGGGAACAACAGTCACCTTCTCTTGAACTATTGATGAGATTAGCCGACATGGTTTGCACCAAAAATTACTTGATATTTAAAAAGGATTTTTTCCCTACAGAAACAGGGGGTATCCATGGGCAGTCCCTTTAGTCCCAACTATGCTAACTCATTCATGGGTACATTTGAGGAGGACCATATTTACAACAATAACCCCTGTTTTTCTTTAGTGAAATGTTGGTATAGAAACATTGATGACCTATTCTTTATATTCACCGGCACAAATGACGAACTTAAGGCTTTCTATTGTTACCTTAACTCGAGGCTGCCTTCTGTCTCCTTCTCTTTAGAATCGAGTACTGATTCAGTGTCTTTTCTGGGTGTGAAAATGTAAAAAGCTGAGCTACTCCACACCACATTATTTCAAAAAAGACAGACAGGAAAAATTATCTACACTATTCAAGCTATCACCCAAAAAACTTGGAAAATAGCATACCAAAGAGCCCGTTACTTTGAATAAGGAGAATATGCAGTTGTAAGGAAGAATTTGACATGCAACCTAAGGATCTCATAACCTGCTTCCAAGAACACAAATATGACAACAGCCTGTTACAATAAAAAATTCAACAGCACAGGATAGGAAATGATAATGATGATAAAAATGATATTAGTGATGCATAATAAATATGACAGGAAAAGTAATACATAAAGAAGTAATAAAGCAATCTGAGACAAATCCAATAAGAAATATTACCCTAGATGTTGTAAAACATGACTGTAATAAAGCTGGGAGTAAATATCCACTGTAACTGTATCACTTACTGTATTACAGCTCTGCTGTAGATGGGATACTTGATCGACTATAAATTAAAGAAATTGATAAAAAATAAGTCAGTGATACACACAGGCAGACAACAGCAGCATCACTAGCATTGGTTTCTAGCATACATTCACAGCTGAATTTAAGATCATTTTCGAATAGTAAAGTATAAAAGAGGGATAACTTTATCAAGAAAAGACGGTAAAACAGTATTAATGTTAACTTTACTTTTTGAACTTAAATAACATTAGTCGGATTCTGGAGCAGTGCATAGAATCTCAGTGGAAGAAATCCAGCCGATACCCTGCTGTGGCTAACCCGGAAGTAAACCGGAAGTTGAGTGACATCAGTGTGAATTCCCCCTATTGTGGACTCAGCCTCCATCCCCATGAACCTCAGCATGTAGACCCAGGGCTGGCTGGCCCGTTAAGCAATATAGGCAAATGCTAAGGGCGCCGTGGCCTCCATGAGGTTCCACAAATTTGGGAAAAAAAAATCACCTTCAATGTAATTATATACCATGAAGCTGTCGCCAGTGACAAAAAAAGACAGGTGTGATTAAAATTTCTGTAACTCCTCGAGTATCCACACTATCCATATAATTCCAACGGGTTCTGGAAGCTGAGAAGCAGAATTTTCCAGTGATATACGGTAAAGGTTGGATTGCCCAAGGAGGGAGGGGCTCACAGCTCACAAGCTGTGCAGGAGAGCAGAGAGGAGCGAGGGGATTCACAGACAAACTTGTGAGTGACTTATCACTGGTTTATCAGTATTTCTTGCAATAAAAGTTGTTGAGGTCATTGCAGGTTTCAGAGGGACATGCAGCCTTTTGCAGCAGCTCAGTGAACTCTACAGAGTTTTCCCCTTTTTTTATGTTTCTTGTATGTCCTTTTTCTCCATTTGTCATTTTGTGGATGTGTGAAACCTCAGTGCACCAGAGACACCATGTGTGATGGTCTGGGGCTGTTTTCCTGGATCCAGGGTTGGTGACTTGTACAGAGTGAGAGGCACACTGAACCAAAAAAGCGACCACAGCTACCCACTTTAATGAGTCAGGAGTTTAGAATACATTTGGGCCTATAAATTGATTTCATGATTTATTTTTTTTACTCCAATTGCTTATTTGTACGATGCTTTCATTTCAGAGTGCAATGAGACCTTAAACTGAATACTATTTAGTAAATAAATGGAAAAATTGTGGTGTTCTAAAACTTTTGACCGGTAGTGTACATCGGGGGAGATTTCTTAGTGCTTGACCCTACCCTAGATAGGTCCACTTCCACACAGGTAGCTCCAACCCAAGCAGCAAAAACATTAAAAAGAGAGATGCAAAACTTTGGTCTTTGTGACATATGGCATTTCCAGAACCGGCTTACATGGGTTTTGCTGTTAGCATGCTGCATTTGGAGGGCTCAGAAACAGGAGATGCGGGAACAAAAACTAAGCTGGACACACTGTTACAAGTTCAAATAACTGTTCAGTTGCTATAATGACTGCGGTCATTTAAAGAAACACATTAACATCATGATCCCTTTTAGTATCTGTGGCGGTGTCTGACTCCCGATCAACCCAGAGGAAACACTGACCTGTGACCATAACATTGCAGAATTAACTTACAAATATTGCGTATGGCAACAATATAAGCTCAGATAAGGTGGGGTAGTGCACTAAAGGCCCCTGTGGCTTTTGTCTTTAACATTTTTGTGCCCTTACATTAGTTTTACATTTATACTTTAAGTAGTTTTGAAACCAGAACTTTTACACTTTTACTTGAGTAAAAAGCTTGAGTTGCTACTTCAACTTCTACAAAAGTCTTTTTAAACCCTGGTATCTATACTTCTACTTGAGTAATGAATGTGAATATTTTTGACACCTCTGGTCTCCGATCACTCAGGACTACTTATCAAAATTCCTTCCACTGAATGTCCTGCTGTTTAACATCATATACGCCTCTGAAGTAGAGCACCCCACAACTGACACTTCGCTAAGCCCCTCCCACAAATGGCTACTGTCCAATCCTACGTTAGCAACTGTGACGTATGCACGAGAGGCCTGTCAAGCTTCGGCAGAAAACAATATGCTTAAGCAGTGTGTATACGGGACTAACAAGTCCGACAGTCGATGTCTGAGAAGTTTGGAGGGTTGTGTTGATTTTCTTGCCTTCCCCAAGCCCAAGACACAAGAAGAAGGATGCCGGGTGTGGATAAAGCACAAGAACACCTACGCTTATTCTAAGTAAGTGCTAACTAACGTTAGCTAACCATAGCTCTGCTTGTCAGGTAAGATAAGCAGCAAAAAGGCGTCAGTAGGTTACTCCTGTTAAACCTGGAGCCACTGGGTAATATTTGAGCAAAAGACATACGAGTAACAGACAGAGACAAGTTCTGACATACTGATATCTTCAGCATTTTGTGAATGGACGTCCTAGAAATGGGCAAACAGCGATAATAATAGATAACTTAACATTTAATTCAATTTAAACAATATATATTGACTCATCCTGCTGTAGATGAACATTGTTGTTCTTGTGTGTGATTGTTTTGAACGTGAAGTGTGAACACATGGGGTGCTTTAGGCTTGTATTGAGATCTGTGCGCTTTCCCGTCTATTTTAACATCTTCTTCATTTAAACTCTGATAACATGTGATTTGGTGAATGTATCTCTCAAAAGCACACTGACGACCTTTCAGTCTGCTTCTTTCTGATATCTCTGAAGAATTTGTCCAGTAATTTGCAGATATATTATTAGGAATATCACTCACCGGTATTGCTAAAAACTCCATATTTCTCATTTTAGGAGAAAAGCTTGACAGGCATAGCAACAGTAACCAACGGGGGCGGGGCTTAGCAAAGGGTCAATTGCCGTGTCTTTAGATGCGGAAAAGGCATTTGACCGTGTGGGGTGGCCCAGTCTCTTTGATGTAATGAATAGAATGAATATTGGCCCCACTTATTGTAAATTAGTTAAAATGTTATTCAGGCACCTGATGGCTCAAATTCAAACAAATAACAACAGTCTTTAAAAGGTCGAATCAATTGTGTGAAAATGAAGGTCCTGCCAAAATTCCTCTATTTGTTCCAAATGCTTTCTACTATGGTACCTAAATATTTCTTTAAACAACTACATTCACTTGTATCCAAGTTCATATGGAGGAATAAATCACCTTGCTAAAAATCTTCCAGGGAGTTCCTCAAGAAGGGGGATTGAAACTCCTGAACTTTGAAACATACTACTGAGCGGCACAAGCTCAGGTTATCTGGGTGTGGGATGTAAACCTACAACAGCCCCTCTCCTGGCTACAAAAGTAACAGCAATGTCTTAGCTCTATATCTCTTGCATCAGTCCCATATGTGCCCTCACCCAAACAATTACAAACATTAACAGCGAACCCCTTCATAAAACACACTTATAAAATATGGTTTGAGTTACTCAAAAAGACCCAGAGTATTCAGCCCATCTGTGACCTTACCCTGTTCATGTTAATCCTCTTCTATCTAAGGCCCTAAGAGATGGGATTACTCAAATATGGCTCTCAAAGGGCATCAAGACGTTTGGGTATCTATAAAGGAAGGGGTCCTAGAGTCTTCTGAAGGACTTACTGCCACGTACTGCCTTAGTGAGAGACACTTTTTTAAATTCTTACAACTTAGACACTGTATTTTAACAGAACATGGTGGGAAACTTTTACCAATCACTACAAACAACCTTTAGATCTTCTGCTGAGTAGGAAGAAAGAAGTTACAGGATTTATCTCTCATACTTATCTTGGTATTAATAAGCTATTAAAAATAGAAGAACTTAAGGTGAAAGGAAAATGGGAAGCTAACCTAGGTCACAAATTTGATGAATATGATTGGGCCAAGCTTTGTAAAAAGACTCAGAGTTTCTCGTTTAATACTAGGCATGTACTGACTAAGTTGAATCTGATAGAGTCTATAACACCCCGGAAAAACTGCATAAAATAAATGGAACAATCTCCCAGCACTGTCCAAGATGTAAGTCCGAAGTTGGCTCCCTGTTCACAGTTATCTGACTACTGGGAAACAATGTTACGTAGTATATTCAAGATTACTAAAATAGATATCCCACCCAAACCAAGGGTAGCTCTGTCAGGGGATACATTAATATTACCACAGAAGGGTACCAATATTCTAAGATTCATAAGGATTTCTTTGGCAACAGTCAATAAATGCATAGCTCTTAAATGGAAAGATGAAGATCCACCACTGCCCTCTCTCTGGCTCAGTGAACTAACCTCTTGTATCCCAAGTGAGAGAATAATGTACAATTTGAAGCAGAGGCCTGAAATCTTTGAGGGAATTTGGCAAAATTTGATTGACTTTCTGGAGACATCAGATAAAGACACTTAGGAGTCATACCTAGACAGCAAATAGTTGCAGTACATTCCTAGCTGACAGCTTATTTTATAAAACTGTCATTGTTTATTGTTTTTTACTGTACAGTTTTTTTAATTATTTGATTTATTTATTTGATTATTAATTTTTTTTGTCTGTATGAAAGACAGGTAGTGTAACATTTTGTGAAAGATGGCATGGATGTGAAATAGATGGGTAGTGTAAACTTTGTTGAAGGTTGTAAAATGTGGAATGAAGTACATGTGGGTGTGCAAGTAAGTGTTAAATTCATGTTGAATTCTTTTCTATATACACCTATATATAATCTGGATGGTCCTAAGGTGCCCTTGGCAAATACAGTATCTCCATTCATCCTGACAGTTTATGTTGCACTACTATTTTATCATTTGGTTATTGTATTTTATTATTTGGTTACTGTATTTTATTATTTGGTTACTGTATTTTATTATTTCGTTATGTTTTTCTAACTTTCTTTATCAGACCTTAGGGAAGGGGGGTAGGAGGGTGGGTTGAAAAGTGCATTCAGTGTATCCTTGTTGCATCTTTCTTGTTGGATACAAAAACAACAAAACCCAATAAATATACTGTTCATAAAAATAAGATGAACAAGCTGGCGGCGATGACCCAGTATCAGCAGGAGTTTTGGGAGTGCAGCATGCTGCTGTTAATGGAGACATGGCTGAGCACATGGCACACAGATGTGACCGCAGAGCTGGATGGATTCTCCCTCATACGGGCAGACTGGACAGAGAGGAGCGTTAAGAGGAAAGGAGGGGGGCTGGCGGTGTTTGTGAACGATAGATGGTGTAACGCCAGGCACATCACTGTCAAAGTGCAGCACTGCTGCCCGAACATTGTGCTGTTGGCTGTTAGTTTGATGGTTTAACAGACACCATAACGGACTACATAAACTTCTGTGTTGAGAATATCGTACCCACCAGGACAGTACGGTATTTCTCTAACAACAAACCCTGGATCACTCCTGACATTAAGGCTCTTTTAAAGGAGAAGAAGAGGACCTTTAGGTCAGGAAACAGAGAGGAGCTAAAGACTGTCCAGAGGGAGCTGAGGAGGAAATCAGGGAGGAGAAGGACAGATACAGGAAGAAGATGGAGGAACAGCTGCAGGAGAAAAACACCAGGAGTCGAACTCCCAGACAGCCGGGGACCAGAGGTGGGCAGATGAACTGAACACCTACTTCTGTAGGTTTGAGGAAGTGTCTGCCCCTCCCCCAGCTGTGACAGCCCTGCAGCAGCCCCGTCCATCGCTCTCCCAGCACTCTGCCCAAGTCCTCCCCCCACCACCACCCCTCACCTCCCCCCCACAGTACCCAGCTTAAAGCCACCAGCTCAACCCCCAACTGCTCCTTACAACCTCCCATTTACACTCCAAGGCACACAGGCCCTCCAACCCATCCCTCACACCTCTCCAGGTAAGGAATCAGCTCAGGAGGATGAAGACCAGGAAGGCTGCAGGACCAGACGGCCTCAGTCCCAGACTGCTCAGACCCTGCTCAGACCAGCTGAGTAGGATCACTGGACATCTGTTCAACCTGAGCCTGAAACTGGGAAGGGTACCACGCCTCTGGAAGACATCCTGCGTGGTACCAGTGCCAAAGACCCCCCATCCCAAGGACCCTAGCTGCTACAGACCGGTGGCCCTCACATCCCACCTCATGAAGGCCTTGGAGCGGCTGGTCCTTGCCAACCTGTGCCCCCTAGTGAGCTCGTCCACTCCACTGCAGTTTGCGTACCAGACTGGCATCGGAGTGGACGACGCCATCATTTTCCTCCTCCATCGAGCTCTGTCCCACCTGGAGTCGCCTGGGAGCTCTGTTCGGGTCCTTTTCCTGGACCTCAGCAGTGCTTTCAACACCATCAGGCCGGCCATCCTGAGGGACAAGCTGGAGCTCTCTGGTGTGGACCAACACCTCACATGCTGGATTGTGGACTACCTCACCAACCGCCCACAGTATGTGAGGGAGAAGCACCACAGCAGCTGACAGGAAGAGGCTGGATAAACTGATAAAGAAGGCCAGCTCGGTCCTGGGATGCCCTCTGGAACCGGTGGAGTAGGTGGTGGAGAGGAGGACTACAGCCAAGCTGTCCTCTATGATGGACAAAGACTCCCACCCCCTCCAACACACACTCACTGCACTAAGGAGCTCCATGAGTGACAGGATGCTCCACCCGAAGTGTGTGATGGAGAGGAATCACAGGTCCTTCCTTCCTGCAGCTGTTAGACTTTATAACAATAACCTCTCCAGTGTGCAATAAACAATATTTTATTTTTATAATATCTCAGATTTTCCATCTGTAAAATATCAAACATGTACATAACCACTGTAAATACCACTCACATATATTTTTTAGTTTATTTTTTATTTCTAAGTTTCTTTCTTATATTTCTTCTTTGTATCCTGCAGTTGTTGGCTGTATAGAGCCACATATATCTTCACATATAGGCTACCAGCCTCTGAGGACCAAAGGGCCCAGTGGATTAATTTTATTTTTGAAGGGAATGAGCAGCTACAGTCGGCTAAAACCTGTATGTGTGTGTCAGTCACTTCACGTCCGACTGCTTCTTCAACTTCAGTCAGTTCAACACAGGACTGGGGACTAGACTTTTCCTGAATCCAGGCTCAGTACCAACAATCCATGACCAAACCTGATGATGGAAATGTAGTTTAATGCCGCGTAGTATTTATTTTGCTCATTGGTATGAGTTAATGCTAACAGAAGGGTAAAACCAAGGTAACTTCACATGTTCGTCAATGTTAACGTTACTTGTTGAAAGTCTGAAGGATAAACTTTAAAGTATGAACATTCCTACATTAGTCAAGAGCAGTTTAACAGTTGTCTGAATATAATCAGTCCTTTACCCACTCCATTACCCCTCTCTTTCATCAAAAATTAGCCCGGAAGCTAGGCTAAGTTGCGGCTGTGTTCCACTGCGGTGACTAAACCGAAGTTAGCATGTTGTGCATTAGCCTGTGATGTTTTGGGGAAATGAGATCGCTGTTATCTGGTAACTGGCATGAATGTATGGTTTGTGTGTGTTCAGGACGAGAAGGTTAACAGTTGGCTGAATATAATCAGTTCTTTACCCACCCCATTACCCCTCTCTTTCATCAAACGTTAGCCCAGAAGCTAGGCTCAGTTGCGGCTGTGTCCCACTGCGGTGACTAAACCGAAGTTAGCATGTTGTGCGTTGGCCTGTGATGTTTGGGGGACCGAGCTTCGCTGTTATCTGGTAAACAGCATGAATTTGCGGTTCGTGTGTGTTCAGGACTGTAAGCATAGCATGGCTAGACTGGCAGTGCGCTCTGCTTTGCTTGAGATACACCGCGGGTCTATTGTGAAGTACCAGTATGTACTGTGTTGGCCACGGCTCATTAGCATATTAAGGCGACCACCCTCAAAACCAGCCGTTCTGAACAGTTATGTGAACTAAAATGTCAGGATATGACATTTAAGGATATGATGTTTAAGGATATGATGTCACAGGATAGGATGTTTATGGATATGTACCTTATTCCAATACACATCAAATGTTTTGTACAAGAATTATATAATTTTACCTTCCTTTGTATTTCTTTTGAATTAACAGCACATTTATATAATATGTAGAATGTAACATTAAAAAAAGAAAGAAGAAGATTAAAACTTTAGAAAAATCAATAATTTCATTTAAAGTTGGAGACAGGATATGACATTTAAAGACACAATGTTTAAGGATATGACAACACAGGACATGATGTTTAAGGATAAGACGACACAGGATATGGCATCACAGAGTATGACGTATTTTACGATACTTTCGGACCCCGCGCTCTACTGCCCCTGTTGACTGCAGAAAGAGGGTTGTGAGTGAAGACGCCATGTTTGAGCTGTGTGTGTACACATGGTGTAGTCCCAAAGCTACCCACGGAAGACATGGAGAAATGCTTTGGGCTGTGAAAATGAGGCGTGCATACAGCTGAGCATAAACACTGTCTTTCTTGCCCTAAAGCCAAACTACAAGTGGAGGACACTCACCTGGAAAGGTAGCCAGACCGGGACATGGCAGAGCACGCGGTATTGCAGAGAAGCACAACGAACTAAAAGAACTCTCATACAAACAACACAGTTTACCAACGACATGCAAGACCTTTCCTATGTAGAGATGGATTCTCAATCGAAAGCTGAACAAATACCTCTACCTCTGGAGTCATTCTCATCTTCTCCGAGCCCGGACACCAAAAAAGGTAGAAGAGAACCATCTCTTTGGCAACTACAAGACAACTTGTTTATGAAAATAAACCAAAGTACAGACACGCTCAAGGACTTCATTTCCACAAACACAAAGGAGATTGTGGAATTGAGGCAACAGTCAGAGACTCTTTCCAAGAGCTCAGAGGTGTGAATAAAAGATGTACTCACCTTACAGAAATCCTCATCAGCTCAAGAGGAGAGGATCTCAAAGTTGGAGGAAAAACTCAATGAACAAGAAAGGTACTCAAGACGTTAGAACTTGCGACTGTGTGGCTTACCTGAGGAAAAGGGTGGCGACCTGAAAAAGCAAATCATTGACATCTGCCAATCTGTGGCTCCAGAGACCAGCAATGTGCTCCACTTACTTGTGGATGTCTGCCACAGAATTGGGAAGAAACAGGAAAAGGGATCTCAGCCCGTCATCATCCAATTTGCCTCAAGATCACTAAAGAAGAAGATCTGGAAAAGCGCAAAAGACGCAGACTTCCTAAAAAGTAGGAAGCTTTACTTCAAAGAAGATCCGACAACCATGGACAAAGAAATCCGAAGTGCACTCTGGCCGAGAATTGAAGCAGCATGAAAAGAGGGAAAGAGGGCGTTCTTCTCGGGAACAACTGCCATCATCGACGGTAAAGAAATAAGACTGTGATGTTCTGTTGATGGAGCCTAACCACACGTTACTATAGAAATAAGTTTAAGTTGACTTAATAGTCAAAGCAGGAGGCTATAGGTGCATGAGAATCAGCACCCTTCTGAGGTTAGTTATCTTTATTTTTGCATTGCTCTTTTTGTTTGATTGTTTTTTCCTAATAAATGACAGACTATAACTTTAGTTCTCTTAAAATAATTTCATTAAATGTACGAGGCTTAAGAGATAATGTTAAAAGAAAGGCAATATTTTTGTTCTGTAGAAGAAGAAAAGCAGATATAATTTTCTTACAAGAAACTCATTCAACTAATAAGGAAGAAAAGATCTTGAAATCTCAATGGGGGGATAATTTTTTTTGCTATCATGGTACAATTAATACAGCAGGGGTTGCTATTTTGCTAAACAAATTTCAAGGAGCGGTCAAAAAGCATTTTATTTCGGAAGAAGGAAAATGCATATTATTAAATATAGAGGTGGATTGAAAAAACTTTTCTTATTTGCAACATCTTTAACTTCAACAGTGTAACTTTGGCCAAAGCAGTGACAACAGAAATTGTAACCAAACGATCAGAGGAGAGAAACAAAATTCAAGGTGCTTATATAGTCATAGGTGGAGATTTCAATGATACACCAAATGACTCAGTTGATCGATTACCACCTAAAACACGGTTGGTCTCTAAATTTAAAAGTACAGGATGGATAACAGAGCAACTTAATTTGATTGATGTATTCCAAAGATCTCTGCAGACTTTAAGTCAGAATATGAACATCTGATAACAATAAAAGAACTACAGGATGCAGCTAAAGCCTTAAAAAAAGGAAAATCCCCTGGGTGTGATGGGCTCCCAGTAGATTTTTAAGTTTTGGGACAGGATTGAAAACCCATTGTTCAACGCATGAAAGAAATGTCACCCTCAGTGAAACAAGGCTTAATATGCCTAATCTTGAAACCCGAAAAAGATCCCATGATCATTGAAAATTGGCGCCCAATCACACTGTTAAACACAGATTATAAATATTAGCCTCTGTTTTTGCCAAGTGCCTTAAATTTGGTCTCCCTGACATCATAAGTGGGTCACAAACAGGTTTCATGAAAAATTGCCATATAAGCTGCAATATAAGATTAATCCTGGACTTAACTGAATATTCTGACAAAATTAACTCAGAAGCCTTAATTTTGTTTCTGGATTTTTATAAGGCATTTGACACCACTGAGCATGACTTTCTGTTTGAATCGCTAAGGATTTTTGATTTTGGGGGAAACTTCATTTCAGCAGTTAAAATGTTGTACAAAGATATTAATAGTTGTGTTGTGTTTTACCCTTACACCACTCCTAGGTTCCAGGTCACACGCTCTGTGCGGCAAGGCTGCCCCTTTTCACCATTTTTATTTCTGTTAGCTGTGGAAATTCAAGCTAGGTACATAAAACAGGATAACAATATTCAAGGTATAAACATCTTTCAAAAGGAAATCCGAATAACACAGCTGGCAGATGACACCGCTCTTTTTCTTAGAGACAAACATCAGGTTGAGAAAGTAATCTCTCTTACTGGCAAATTTTCGGCTGCATCTGGCCTAAAAGTAAATACTTCTAAATGTGAAATTTTGTGTTTATACAACTGTCATGATTTGTGATACTGATGTTAAAGAAAATGTAAAATTCCTGAGGATTCATGTTACAAAGGACCGAAAAGAAAAGGAAAAACTAAATTTTGCTCCAAAGCTAAAGAGGACTAAATCAATTTTTAATGGTTACAAAGAGACATTTCCATATGGGGAAGGACCCTCCTGACCAAGGCAGAAGGTGTCTCCAGATTTGTTTACCCATTCTTGTCACTAGAGGTCAGCAGCGCTACACGTAAAGACATCAACAAACTCTTCACAGACTTTATTTGGAAAAACCATCGCCATCACATTAAAAAAGGATTATTAGCTGAACCCAAGGAGGCTGAAGGACTGGAGCTGCTGGACTTTGAAGACTTAAACAACACCTTCAAGATAAAATGGATTCAAGAATGCTTAATGAGTCCAGACTCTCTATGGCACTTTATTCCTACCAACATTTTTAATGAGGTAGGATGGTTAGAATTTGTTTTAAAATGCCAATATAATGTCTCTAAACTCCCTGTCAAACTGTCCACCTTCTACCAACAGGCCTAAGCATGGAAACTCTGCCATACTCACAACTTCTCACCCCACAAGTCAATAATCTGGAATAATGAATTTATCACCAAACACAACAAGTCACTATACTTGAAAAAATGGATAGACAAAAGTATTATACATATACAAGATTTGTTTGAGGAAGGAGGGGAAGTTGTGAAATACGAGCTCTTTATTAACAAATTTAATTTTCCTATAACCTGTCAAGAATTTAACTATGTAATTAAAAGTATTCCAAAAGGCATCAGCGAACTAATGAAAGGTCTGAAAAAATTACCAAATTATCCATCTGAAGATCTTTTAATTAATGGAATTGATATCAAAGATAAAAAATGCACCCATAAACATATCAGGATGACCCTTCAAATCCCAGAACAGTCCTTCCCAGCTAGCAAGGCCTATTGGTCCGCCTTATTTACTGACAGAATGGGATGCCGCCTGGCTTTTAACTTTCAAATACTGTATAGACAACGAAATTCGACAAATGCAATGGAAAATTCTACACAATATTTATCCAACCAACTTGCATATCTCCAAAATGATAAATCGCCAAACTGTACATTCTGCCATAACAGCGAAGAAAAGTTAATACGAAACAAGGAGACTCAATCATGAAGGACTTAAGAATTTGTTTTATATATCCAATGTTCTGGCACATTTTCTGTTCCAGATGGTTAGAGATTTGATGTAGTCATTTAATTCAATTAAAAATACTTTGAATAGGGGGTGGTTATTTTGGTAAATTTCATTTTGTGGATGTGGTATTTTCCCAATATGATAAATAGATTTATGATGAATTCAAAAACTTGGTTTCGGTGATTTAAATTGAGTATAATACTTTGATAATTGAGATTTTTTTTTTATTTTTAGGTTTCTGGTGCAATAAATAGATCCATTTGTTTCCAGAAGTTGTAACAGGGGATGTATTCATAAAACAGATGTTTTGTTTTGTTATGTCCATTTTTTTTTTTTCGGCAAGCCTCAAAATTTGTTTTGTATAAAGTATATATTATGTCTCTGTTGTTCCTTTGTTTATATAGTTTCATTTAAGTCATTATTATAGTCTTTCAACATTAACTATGTATGTATGCATTTATGTATGTCTTTTAATTTTATTCAAAAAAAAACAAAAAACTTTCGGTCACACCTCCCCCCATGCCCCCACACACCCCCATTTTGCAACCCCCCTGTCGCCCATCCCCCCAAAAGGTGCCCTTGTATTACCACTAGCGATCAGTAGAGGCAGTTATAGAGATCTATCATATCCATTATTTACAAAGTTAGAGTTCATATTATTTTACGAATTAGTGGATTTCAGTATTCTTCAGATTGTGTTTAAAGCTCATAACCTGTGAACATACAGAAAAGATTTGGAAAAAAAGAGTCAGTATAACTTAAAGGGAACTGAGATCTTTAAAAGCCGAGGTGTAGAATTAAACTGATAGAGCATTGCATCTCTGTGAGAGGAATCAGTTTATGAAACAGTCCTGACAGAGAGACCAAAGAATCTAAATCCAAATTCATTTTTAAAATTACAATAAAAACCATCATGTTAAGAAGATATGATGACATTTGAAAGCAAAGTCTTGTTCTGTCTGTGTAGTGTTTTTGGGTTGATTACTTTCTTGTACCTTCTTTTTCAGATAAAGTGTAAACTGAATCCATGTCTCTGCAGGACCAAGTCAGGGCTTCTTTGGTGACTTGGCCCTGCAGCTATGTGATTTAAAGTTTTTGTGTTTTATTATGTAAATTGTTAATTAGTGTCTTGTAAAAAAGGGACAGATCATATAAGATCATTCATCTTTCTCCTCCTTTTCATTTGTGTTTGCTCTTTGCTTGTTTGTATTGAAGTGCTTTCTTTTGTTAATAAATGAAATAACATTGAAATGAAGTGAAATGAAATTCATCGCAGGTGAGGGAGGTAAACTGAGTAGGCCTTAAGTGAGCTATACTGTTTACAAATAAGAGAACTTAGACTGATAAAGTGATGTAGTCCAAGTTAAGGTTATTCTAAAAATGTTTTCAGATCTATGGCTCATCGTTAGAATTTAAATGAGGGATCTGTGGTTTTAACCATGTATGTGATTTCTCTTTTTTGATTTGATTTGGACTAGATGACTCTGTTATGGCTAAACAGTCTGTCTTACCTTGATTTTTGTAACCAAACAGACATAGTCAGGCTTTTATCTACAGCTTTATCATGGTCAAAACAGTAATAGGTACGTTAGAAATAAATTTAGTTCTGTCCATAAGGCTTTCTTTTTGGTGGAAATACATTTTCCCCATTCCTTTTACAGTAAAATTTACATTTGTGTTTATAGTGGGACAAAATAGTTCGTGTAACTTCTGAATTGAGTTTATATTGGCAGTAGAGTGAGCATCGGATCCCTCCAACAAGCCCAAATGAGCAACTGCATTTTTGGAACAAGCCCAGAAAAACGCAACCCACAAGTGTCAATATTTACAAGCAATTTCCAAAAAAG
>JBAMNC010002068.1:0-43811 GCA_037902135.1 Cetoscarus ocellatus
ACAAGTGTCAATATTTACAAGCAATTTCCAAAAAAAGAGGCCCAGAGTCGCTCATAATAAGTGGGCCTGGCAGCTCCAGCATCATGTTCTCTTGTGTGGCTGTTTGCGGTGCAGCTCCTGTCCTGTGCCTGGCTGAGTGAGCCAGGTCGGATAACAGCTGCTAGACATCGGTGCATAATAACGCGCCGCATTTCACTGTTGGTAACAGCGTTGTAACGTTTGAAATAGTAATTGATAGTAATTAATTAGATTACCCGTTACTGGAAATCAATAACAGCGTTACTAATGCTGTTATTTTTAATGCAGTTATTCCCAACACTGATTATAACCGTATCAAAATTGTGCATGAAAATAATAATAAATGGATAATAATGAAAAAGACAATCAAACGTGGAGATGTGACTGGTGGAGCGATCATCCAATCATCTCCCAGATATGCTTTTGAAAGATTCTGCCCTCCCCAAACACTGTCTATAGGCTGTTAACCAGATGGACCAGGTTACCTGGTGATACTCACAGGAAAACACATCTCAGCTTCCTGTCACATGACAAAAGTGAAACCTAGCTAGGTTTCACTTTTGTCAACCATGTGGGGGCAATAATGCACAATGTTATAACTGTAACAGAACACGCAGAACACAGCCTGAATAGAGACTGAATGAATCCATCAAATCCATTATTCTGTTCATTTTAAACCCTAGACCTCATTAAAAATATTTATTAGCTGGAAGTGCTGGGTATTATAATTGTCAAACCAATTATATAAAACTGTTTTTCAGTCCATATGGAGTGAAGAGAATCCTTGCTGCCTGTGCTGAACAAATGAGTTCAGGGTCATTTTGGAACAATATGGTGATTCTTTATCTAAATCATAATTCCTTTTCTAATGGACAAGCATTGTCAGTCTGTGATTTCAATATTTATACACCCCCAAAATCATTAACAAACACTCAAAGGACTATTACTCTTCCCCTGTTTTGCCTTTTCTAACTATAACAACTGTTTGCAAAAAACAACTGACTGCCTGAAAGTATTAGAATGTACAATTAAGACTAACAATAATGCTGCATATCTTGTCTGTGCACAGCTAAGCATTTGTGAATAACTGGATTATTGTCATGTCAATAGATGTTGATTATTAATGAAATTAGGTGTTCTGACATCACAATTCTGCATGACATGGTTTAGAGAAGATGGTGCCACTGGTTGTGCTCTCGATTACATAGAAATGATTCTCCCATAGTCAGACTTCCAAACATTACTCAGGAGGCATAATTATCTGGTGTTGGTGCTGTTGCAATATACCGGTGTGGATGATAACCATCTTTTTAAAAATGCAATGGGCTAAAAAAGGCATAAGGTGACTTATTTGCTGCTTTACAGGACAGCAGCGGTGACCAGCCACCACAAACAGCATGGTAGATGATTCTCTGCAGAGTTAAGCAGACACACACATGCACACAATCACACAGAATGGTACAGTGTCCACCCCGTGTGCAGTGTGTGTGTTTACAATGTGCTCACCCCTCTGTACGTTTCATGACAACAACATTATTCGCATAATGTTGCAGAGTGAGTTCACTCTGCAGAGTGTCAGTTTCTGCCTTTAAGCCTCGACAGACTTTGTGCTGGAGTACTATTGTCACAGAACAACCTGTTTTTAACCACTGTATGAACACTGTCCATACAGTTTAGAGCAATGTCTAAGATGTTTTGGTCCAAAATGATCCAAAGAAGCTGCTCAAAGTGCTACATGTACACAATGTCCCCGCTAAATTTTAGCAAAGCAGAGCTCAGTCAATGACAAACAACACTTCTGAGAGGATTGTCTCATTGAAAGTCACTACTATTGCCAACGGTAACATTTTAAAGTGTCTGAGCAACTGAAACAGAAAACTGTGTACTTACAAACAACAACTTAACAAAACTCAGGAGATAAATGGACCACTACATCAGTTACAGACACAACAGACAAAAACTGAAATCAGAAACTGATAAAAATATCTATGGCTGATTTTTTTTTTTTAAACAGGCACAAGTTTGTGAAATAATGGGACTGATTTTAGGGGTAAGAAAAGGCTGTAGATCTTGAAAAAATATTTTTAAAAACACCGTCTTCTTCTCCTATGTACTGATGTCTTCAGTAAACAGAGAAAAAACAAAATAACTGCGTAAGTGAATAAATGAAAATCATACTGTGATTTAACATTCAGGTCATATCACTCCACACTAACATTGATTGCCTTCATCATTGTTATTTTTTTTCACATTTTTTTCATACATTAATAATTGCATGTAGTCCCTCCTCCTCGTATACACGATTTGAGTATTTTGCCAAAGCAGAGACAAAAAAGGCCGTGGATTACTCTGAAACATATATATATTTTTCTTATTCTTCTATAAATATCACAATAATATTATTATCCTGATATTTTTGGTCCACAAAAAATCCAATATCATGACAGTCCTAGTTGGGTAAATGAAAAGGAACTTTGGTGGAGACATGGACCAGGGTCTGTCAGCTCACTCTGACAGTGTTGTAGCTCTAAAAGATAAAATTGCTACTCTCACTACTAACATGACCTAACCCAAAAATAAACGTGAGGATGTGGAAGCAGATTACGTATGAATGATATCAGGACCGTTGGGATTCCCGAAGATGTGATCAACAGCTCCTCAGATGCTACAGGACTATGGAGAGAACTTTGTGTCTTCATAATGCAAACAAAAAGAACGGATTTGAAAACAAACACAAAAAAATTGCAAAGAAAATTGTGTTTTCAAAAATACAAAAAAATGCGAATGAACAGATGAAATATATTTGTGATCAAAATTGTATCTTGATAAATCCACAGGTTTTGTTTACCAAACAAAATATTATTCTCATGAACCACAGATTCGTTTGGGTTTCCAGAAGTTCTGTTTGCGTTTCCTGAACTTTTGTTTGCATTTCGGGAAGTTTTGCTTGCGTTTCTACATGACTCTCGTGGCTGGGACCTCCTCTGAAAACTGTAAGAAGCCTCCTGATTGGTCCGTCTCACTCAGAGGGATATGGTGACAGCTTCTGCCCCCACAGTGACGGGGTTCCTGCAGATCCTTAAAAAGTCTTAAAAGGAATTAAATTCATTAATCTAAAACTAAGGCCTTACTTGGCATTAACGTCTTAAAATGATCTTCACAAGTCTTAAAAATATTAACACATAGTAAGTATGATTTTATGATCATTATTAGTTTCCAAACTAAAACTAAAAGGTACCTTTTTTAAAAATATTTATACGAGGTACGGTCTATTTTGTGCAAGGAATGTTTCAAACTCAGCACAATGGGGATCAATACAGTGAAGTCACACTTGTACAGTGTGAAACACAAAGCCTCAAAATCAAGCTGTCAACAAATGACGGGTATTTGCCACCTCTGCTCTACTCTCGTCTCTACCATGCCTCCACCCCCATCTCCGATATCAACAACCGGGACAGCAGCACAAAATCTCCGGACAATGTTTGGGTGCGCGCCTACACTGAAAGCTGAGAAACTGTGGTGTCTGAACACTATTACAAAAAAACAATCATACAATCAAATGATGGAGTTGGAGACTTATTCCATGCAATGTTCCCAGACTCTGACATTGCCCACTTGTTTGCATGCAGTTCTGACAAAACAGCATGGATAAGCAGGTTTGGATTAGCCCATACGTTTCAGAGCAGCATTTTTCGGATGCTAACAAGACACGTTTGTTTTAATGTTTGATGAGAGCCTCAACCAGACCATGAAAACAGAACAACTGTCCGCTAGTGGTGCGAAGATCACATCCAATCCAGATATGTGGGGTCGCAGTTCATGGGACATAGAACAGCCCAGGATTCAATACGCCATTTCAAAGTAAGCAGGCGGCACGCATAGATCATTATCATACCCGCCATAATTTAAGTAGGCTAGTCAAGTTGAGGGTGGAGTGGGGGGTACCAAGTGCTTATCTTACTTAAGTCTTATTTATTCATATTCCTAATTTTATTACAACAAAACATGAACATCACAGTTTAACACTTTGGTAAAAACACACCTATGTCACATTTAAGCATATGAATTTGGCCTAATTTATTTTTGTCCAAGCAGCAGCCTTTTATCTGTAAACTGCATTGTCTGATGCAGGCTGGAAAATGTGCACTTTTATTTACAGTTAAAAACATTTTGATGGTTTTCAGCTTCTGTCAACTAAAGGAGCTCCAGTCTAAGCTTTACAAATAAAACCTCGTGGGGGCCTGAAAATTAAGGGGGATTCCAGGGAGAAAAGACAAAACATAAGGGTGGGGGGAGATAGTCTCAAATGCTGGAGAAATCTGGGTAAAGAGGGAGTGTTGGCAGCTATTATCATGATGGAAGCAGAAAATTGTAAACATTAAGCCACCTACACACTGAACGCGACTTTGTGACCTGGGCGACCCCTCTCCATGTAAAGTCAATGTACAGCTGCGATGGGGCGGGGTTAACCCTCCCACAATGCAACAGACGCACTCTGGGCGACCGCGTCGCTCATTGCTTGGTCGCCAAAGTTGAATAGTTTGAACTCTTAAGGTGATGTTGCGTGTGGCTGTGCAGCATCAGCCAACCAGCATCGTGTGGGTGTGTGATGGTACCCATGACAGACTGTTTTTATTCCGGTTCACAGAGTGACAATCCATTAGTTAGTGAGTATATTAGTTCTGCCTAGACGGACCGCAGAGAACTCACAGACGATGCTGCTGCAGGGCCATCAGCTGCAGTGTTTTGTGGTTGGTAGGTGAGTGAAAAGGATACAGTTGGAATAATGTCAGCTAATACATCCTGTTATATGATATGACATGATCGTGGTGAAAGGCAAGCAGACGTGACGTCACTGAGCGATGATGACCAAAATGAGGTTTTTATGGACAGGCAACTTGGGTGGGCAATGTGATTTCAGTCGCAAAGTCGCGTTTGGTGTGAACGCAGCTTGAGTCCGCCCATCTCATGTGGCAACCAAAGCTTTTGATATAATGCAGTCCAGTCCAACACCACTGCAAATTACAACATCAGTAATTAAGTGAAAATCTTTCTGACAGTGTCATGTTCATTTACAATTGTTTACAAAGAGAATCCTTCTGAAAATATAAATCCGTTTTTATTCTTTTCTTGTAATTACACACTGTTTTAAGCATTTATAACATAATAACGACAAATACGTGCCAAAATTGTTTACTTTTACTTCCCTCGAAAAAAGGGTGAAAATTTACTCAAAGGACATTTCCTCACAAATTTATTGACAAAAATAAGGCAGAAAAGACCTGGCGGCATGTTATAGTTATAGTAGGAAGAGGGTTTATTACTTACAACAGCCGGGATTTCAGTCAGGATTGCACAGAGACTGCTCTGGTTTAAGTAGCAAAGACTAATATGGTGTCAGTACAGTGCCAATTTCAGTGCGCATAAAAACCATAATCAGCGCACATAAAGACCACTCTCTGTGTGCTGTGTACATGCCAATCTCTGCGCGCTCGCAGTCTCAGTTTACACACTTGCTGAGATGGATACAAAAATTGTGTTTTTACAGGAAACGCATCTTCTTGATGACAGTCTTTTGAGGGTGAGGAGATAGCGGGGTAATGTGCATACAGCATCATTTTCATCCCAATCTAGAGGGGTCATGACATTAATACACGAGTCAATTACCTTTCAAATTAGAAACATTATTAAGCATAAAAGGGTAAGATACTTGGTTCTCCAGGGTACTCTTCTCTCTGAATTTCTAAATTTAACAAATGTTATGGACCTAATATGGAACGACCCACTCAGAGGAAAGAGGTAGGGGGGCAGACGTGACGACAGCAGGAAGTGACTGCATGTTGAAAACAATGGCGGCATCTGAAGTGGTCTCCGTGGATGCAGCAATATCTGCAGTTTTATCAGAAATGGACTCTATTTCTTCTTTAGAAAAGAGACGTCACTTAAAGTTTTTCTTACTGGAAGTCATGTTCTTGCTCTTCTCCCGACCGGGGATCACTCCCGGGGAGCTGTGACAGATGCAGAAATGTTGCGTGAATGATGCTGGTAGTATGGTAGCCTGGAGTCATGGTTGCTCAACGACACCTGACAAAATCTGCTCTCCTCAGAAGTTTACCGGGAGAACTTGGTGGGATTATCGTTGACAAGGTTCATGTCACATATAAGTTGCAAATGATCCATCAGTGTGGTATAATTTAATGCAAGGCAATAGTCTAAGGACTGAAACGTAGTTTGAGCTGACGGCTAACAACAGGGTCTGGCTGCTACGTCATACTGTGGATTGATCTGTGATGAGTGTGACGAGCAGAACGATCGTCCAATCACCAGCTGCTGTTGTTTTTGAAGGTTCTGCCCCTGAAAACATTTTGAACGGCTCTTTCCCAGATGAACTAGTGAAATATTTCCGTGATGATATATGGAAATATCCATCTGGCGTGTCAGGCTAGTGTGCAGGTTAGATGTGGTGCAGTAGTCATGGTTTTGGTTTATTAACTGTTGGTTCACAAATCAGCACCAGTTTTCGTTCTGCTAGTACTTGGCTATAGGGGGTATTATAATAAGGTATTGGGATTAGATTCTGCAATATCTCATTGTGTTGTCTAAGATGATAAGTGACATAATGGGCGAAACACCCATCCAGGATGTGTATTCTAAATCCTACAGCCTACAGCCAAGAACTAGCAGAGCTCATGCACACAAAGACTTGCTTGTGAACAACTGAACATGTTGGGGATGCTCTTTTTATACCAAAGCATGACACTAATCTGTTTTGAATGAACTTGTTCACCTGAGGAATGTTTCATTCAGGTGTGTTTTTAACATTCCTCAACTTTCCCAGGTCTTTGCCCCTGTCCCAGCTTTTTTGGAACAAATTACAGGCATTAAATTTAAAATGAAAGACAAAAAACAATGAAGTTTATCAGTTTTAATGTTTAATATCTTTGTAGAGTATTCAATTGAATATAAAAGGGATTAGCAAATCATTGTATTCTGTTTTTGTTTATGTTTCACAAAACGTCCAGACTTCTTAATGGGGTTTGTAAATTCTAACTGAAGACCCCTCTTTATCAAAGATGCACTTTTGTAAATTTATGTACACAATATAGAAAACATCAACTGGTGCATAAAGAACAAGCACTTAGAATTCTTTGTCTTTGAATATTCTTTATTGAATGTCCTTTGTTTTCATTGTGGAAATGTTATATACAGTTTCTCAGAGGTATAGCTGGTGTAGATCCTTCAATGGTGACAGTAAGTAGAGTATTTACTAAAGAATTATTTGGTTTTTGAAGCTGCGATTTAGGTCTTTGTGTGGGAGGACGATTGAGTTGAGAATGATCACCTCAGACGGGATGGTCACATTACAACCTGAGCAGAAAAGAAAGTCTGTATTCAGTCTGTGCAGTATATACAAGTACAAAGACAGAACATTTTATTGAAATTGTACTCACAAAGCATTAAAAAGGGAAACAAACAAAGCAAATAATTGGAATTATGATAAAATTGAAATAAAAAATATCATCTCACTAAAGCTAAAAAAACATAAACCAGAATCTATGAGGAAAAAAGACAAACGTCCTCTATTCAAACTTGGCATTTAACAAAAAGGACAAAGACAAAACACAATTTACTGACATTCACTTTTGTGGAAGGTATAATTCAACTTTATTTAAGATAAATGTCAAAATACTTAAATGCCGTTGTCGGCTATGGAGCTGGAGAGTATCTTACAAATATACTACCATAATACAATAATTGCTTAATTGTTTTTAAAGTCCTTATGAACACATTTCACCATTTGTCAGTCAGGATTGTTGTGCTTACCCAGAATAGTTATTGATGGTGTGAGTTTTCCCTCCCTAAAAAGGGTCTCACTGTCGATCTTTGCATAGGGATCATTGGGGTTTGGGTCACTTGGGGTTCCTTCCACTCTTGCCCATTTGCCAATGGTGCTGTCCCATCCAACAATGCTGTTCAGAACACAGCAATGGTCCTTTCAAACAAAAAAAGAAGAAAAGGTGGGCGGCACAAATATTTCGGTTAATGTTTGGCTTGGGACCATCATCAACCATTTTTTACAGGGTTTTTGGTATGTATGTATGTGTATGTAAAAGTACCTACTAAAACTTTTACATACTTAACAAAAACAACTAACATTATTCTTGAATAGCTCATTGTTAGAATGCTTGTTTTTTGGGCTGGGTAAAAATTAGGTTACTTGTTCCCACTGGCTATCTAAATATATAAACATACTTACTGTTATCATCAGTTGGTATTGACAGGTATCTTAATTACTCTACCTCAGATAATCTAAACTGCCTTTTAAAGGGAAGTCCCTTTACATGTGGCTCGTGTTTAATTTGTGAAATGTTAGGAGGAGTTTGACGGTACATTGTGACAGGCTATGTCTGATACCCACTCAGTTTTAAATTGATATTTGAACCTTGTATTTCTATACTGACAGCATAATCCTGCTGAACTTAAACCTGAAAACTACCATATACTTTTTTTTTTTTTTTTATGTGGCACCCCTAAAAACAGCAGTGCTACCAAACTGTCTCACAAAAGCTCACCTGTAGATTTGCACCATGGAGTATAATGGATTCACGTACTCTAACTCCAGCTCCAATTGTCACTCCAGTACCAATGGAGACATTAGGACCCAACTGGGAAAAGGAAAAATATATATAGAGAGTGCTTAAAATGTTATTAGACCACCTGTCAAAAAACTTACAAAACATAAATATTTTAGTAATCCTTCAAACAACCTGTTGAAAACTGGTAAGTTTATTGTTATTTATTTGGCATATAACAAACTGAAACAACTCAACTGTCTTTTTTTCAATTATAACCAAAAGACATAATTTTTTGTATGGCCTCCTTTGGCCTTGATAACAGCTTGCTTTCTTGCAAGACATCAATCTAAAATGTAGCTCTATTGCTACATATATATATATATATATATATATATATATATATATATATATATATATATATATATATATATATGTAGTTTTTAACCATGATTGTATTCATCCAGGAGAAGAAGAAGCAAATCATGATGTAAGGGATTAGCCGTAGATCTTTTTATTTCACTATCTAGGTCATTTTTCATGATTCTGCTAAAAGGTTGACACTGTGATGAGACCCTGTTTTTATTAATGTTGATTTAGTTTTTCATGTTTCAGTGAATATGCTGGAATACCTGCTGAGACATAGTGTAGAATGTAAGCTAATGCCATGTAGGAAGTTTGTTTTGAGATCCCTTACATCATGATATATACATATATATATACATACATATATATATATATATACATATATACACATATATATACATACATATATATACATATATACACATATATATACATATATATACATATATTTATATAAATATATACATACATATATATAATATATATACATATATATTTATATATATATATACACATATATATATATATATTTTTTTTATTCATTGCTATTAGTATTATATACTGTATATATATATATATATAACTTCTTTAGAAAGCATGACTTTAGTTTTGATTTAGCTTTTTATCCAAAAAACCCCCACTGAGTACTACAGAAATAATAGGCAGCTTTGTGTTAAAAGTCACATTGAGGCTAAAGTTGCTCACCATTGCTGTGTGATCAATCTGGGCTGTTGGATGAATATAGACATTACCTTGGAAATGAGAGGAACAATCAATTACTGTTTCTCCAACAATGACATGAACAAATCTAAAACACATTAATATATCTTACCAGTTATCTTGGGCCCTCCTTCTTTGTTGAAGGCCAGTCTCTCAGGGTGAGTTGTGTGGTACTGGTTGAGGTACAATCTACTGGCATAAATGGCAGAACTGAAAAAAATCAAACAAAAAATGTAATTAAAATTGCAAAGGCTAGTGTTCCCTTGGATTGATGTCTAACCTGATGCTCCTGTGCCTCTCTTTGTCTCTCCTAATTCTGTGCTGTATTTACTGCCCTGATCTAAATTCAGGTAAATGTGCAATCATTAAAAAAAAATCCTTAGTTTTAAAGGAAGAGCAGCTCAAGGTATCAAATCTAGAGATGCACTAAAAATGACTAAGTTATACTCAGAAAAGATTAGGTAATTGTGGCCCTGATGATCACACTACAGAAGTGAGTTTTGTGAAGTGATTTAAAAGATATCCCTGATTCTGTACACCTACTCTCCTCGGGCAGGTTGTCCCAGGGTAGAGGAGCTCTAATGGAAAAAGCTTGATCTCCTTTGGTTTTGACCTCGTCTTTGGAACAGACGGGAGGCCTCCTTCTGAGGATCTGAGGCTGCCAGCTGGCTCGTAAGTGGTCAAGTCAGATATGTAATTAGGGGCAAGAGTGTGTTTGTCAATTTTTGTTTACATTCCACTCTTCAATTTTCTTTTATTTGCATAGTAACTGAGAGCTTTTCCAGTACTACGTTGAAGATAACTTTGAAATTGGTGTCGACTGGCCATCAATATTAGTTTTCTGAGTTAAACTCCAAGAACATTCTACTCATCACTCCGAGAACCTGACAGCATCAGTCTTGATCCCCTGCAGAGCCAGATCCACAGAGAGCCAACGCCAAGGTCTCCCCATCATCACTGCTGAGAAACGTCACTTCTGGGAACCAAACCCGAGGGATCTACTGATGCCGGTGCTGGGTGCTGCATCTCCAGGTCAGTAATTTGGCAGAATGCATGTTTTTCAGAGCCAATCCACCCGATGGTCATCGGTAGCCCGGACCCCTCAAATAACCACGCCATACTTCTCAGATTAGGTCTCTACTCACCTCAAATGCTCCAGACGGGTGGATGCGGTCACAAATAGTTCAATTATTTAACTCTGCTTATTTGATCCTTTCAAACGACTCGTAATCCGCTGTTAGTATTCCATCCATAGCCACTCACTATACTTAGATATATCGCTTCACTGTTCACAACTTCCTTCATCATTTCAGGTTTATCTAAGCTGTCACTTATCATTTATTATTGTCATAAACCATCGTTAAATTTCAAGTTCTGTCTGTTTGTATTCTATTCAGAAGATTGACATCACTGTAACAGAACTTTCACTTGGGTTTATGAAACTGATCCAATATAAAGGTTTAACTTCAGGATAAAACATAAAGGTTGTGTATTATTGGTTGTTTGGTTGGTTAATAGTCTACCTAAATACTTGATTTTTGTGACACCGTTTTGTGGGTGGTGCCCCTTTGAACGAGTGCAATAGTAGTTACTAAATGAATATTAAGGCCTTAAATTAATGTCCTCTAATATCTAACAAATTATCACAACATATATTATGATGCAGCTCGTATAAGGTGTTTCCAATAAAACCTTCATGAATTACTTTAGATGTCTTCTTGTTTTGTTGATCTACGTACAAGCAGTGGTGGTTTGAGCTAGCTTTTTAACAGCTCTTTTAACTACCGATTTGCAGTTATGAGTGAGCCGTTCGTTTGCAAGCCAAACTTTTTCCCCCACTTACAGTCCCAAATTATCCTTCCATCATGACACACGTGCCTAATGTTTCTATTAAATTGACATTTTAATATAGCTTTGAAAAGTAAATGAGTCAAGACTGAACATGACATCATGAGAAAACATGGTTAGAAACACATCACTCAGCATGTCAACATGCAATCAGAAAGTCATGTTGACAGTGATCAAAAACATGTCATAAGCACTTACCCTGCAGATTTAATCTGGCTCCAGAAGCTGAGGGTTTTATAAACAAAGAGCTTGCCTTGTCCTGCAAGGGCAGTGAAAATGTCTTGTTCCAGTCTTATGACTTCTGCTCGGTGCCATCCATTGGTTGGCTCCTCTCTGCAAGAGACAGAGGTTTACCAATTGAAAACAAGCTGGGAAAAGTGGCTTCTGTTGAAAATAAACATTATGAACGTTCTGTAATTAAGAAGAAAGGCCCATTACAACATTATTCATCGAATTTTAAAATAGATATTCCTTAATTAAATTTCACTGAATACTGAAAAATAAATTCAGCATCTATCAGGGTTTGCTGCATTAATATTAATTTTTACAATTCATAATTTTACAAAGTTGGCCTCACCAGCAAGAACAAGTTCTAGCTCCTCTCAGGCAAGAGGAAACTAGAACTTGTTGGACTCATTTCCACCACTGCTCTGGTTCTGGGAATAAGACTGGCTGTTCTATGGTAAATGGTAAATGATAAATGGACTTGAGCTTATATAGCACCTTTCTAGTCTTTTGACTACTCAAAGCTGCTTTACACCGCAGGTCAGAGTTTCTATGTTAGTTATCCATCAGTATCAGCTAACACATTCATGCGCTTTCATGCCCATTTACACGCCACTGACGCAGCAGTGGGAGCAACTTGGGGTTAAGTGTGTCGCCCGGAGCAGGGCTTGAACCTGCAACCTCCCAATCACTGACCAGGCGCACTATCCAGCTGCACCACCGACGCCTATGGGCTTATTGACCAAACAATGTAAAAGTATGCACCCATTTTTAGAGTCACAAAGTGGGTTCTTGGAATGGGTCCCACCCTGGAAATCCATACATCTACGAAGGGCTAATTAATACTTTTATCAAAAATAACCAAGAACTCTGAAGGAGACGATTGGGGGGAAACAGACTTCATGATCTGAACCCAAGTGGTGTTTTTTAACTTGACTTCTGTGCAAGTCATGGTTGTTGCTGAGAATGTCATCTAGTCACCTCCCTTCTGGAGGTCTTCCAGACAAGTTCAATTGGGAGGAGACCCTGGGGAAGACCCAGAACATGCTAGAGAAATTTCATATCTTTTTTGGCAATAGAAAACTTGGTATTCCCCAGGAGATGCAAGAAAACATTGCTGGGGTGACTTCTTGCTTTGTTTGGTCACTTGGACAGACTTTGTCATTTTTTCCTGCCTGTTAATATTAAGTTCATATAAAACAGAAAGTGTAATTAACAAATCACCACACTGTGAAACTGAGCTTTCTCAGTGCAGGATACTTGTAACCTTGCAACTTTTTTGCAAGGTTAACAATCATATACCATAATCATTTGTAATAACAAAACATGATCAGTTAAGATATTCTAACAAGTTTGTATTCAGCAGACACAAATATGACAATGACAGGTCTATGATTGGCCCATGGATCTGTCTCTAACTTTAGTTCTTACTTTAGTCCACTTGTCTCCCTCACCTCCCTTCCTTCACCCACACACCAACACAGCATGGTGTGGATTTGCTGTTCATCATGAGACTGGGGTCCACATTCAAGATTTCCTGCTGCTTAACAGAAGGTTTTTTCTTGCCACCATGATGGAGGGATTCATGATGGGCTATATGGATTCATGTTGGGTGTTGGATGTATATATTTGTATATATATGTATATGTGTATATGTATATATGTATATAAGTATATGTATCTATGCATATATGTGTATCCATAATATGAAGAGCTTTGTGCTCTGTTGTGAAGTGTCTTGAGATAACACTTGTTATGAATTGGCGCTATACAAATAAAGATTGATTGATTGATTGATACAACAACATGATAAAAGCCACAGAGTAAATTTCTCCAAAAGCAGCCATGTGAAGAGTTAAAGCTTAACCCTTGTTGCATACTTGTTTTAACACATTTGAAAAATAAGCTAAATGAGCTATATGATTTCGTGGAAAATCGCCCAATACGAAGCTATGATCTTACAAGGGCAGAATGGATGGAAGAAGGGAAAAATGCTCAGAACTTTTTTGTCTTCAAAATAGAAATTACTCTAAAAATATTTACAAAATAGTTTTAAATAATGGAGAATTAGAGTGCAGACAGATGGATATTATAAATGGAATTGGTAACTATTTTTTCTCAACCATTACCTCAACTAGAAAAAAAAACTGAAAACATTTTTCCAATTAATTATGAAAGAAAGCTAACTGCTACACAAGAACAGTCATGTGAGGGTCTGATCATGGAGGAGGAACTTAACTCTGTTGTAAGGCCTTTAAACCAGGGAAAACACCTGGAATAGATGGAATACCTATGGAGGTCTATAAACAGTTTTTTGGTTTGGATAAAGGACCACTGATCTCTTGTTTCAAAAAGACTGAAGAATGTGTTGACAAGTACTGGACATCAAGTTCAACCAGGATTCCTGCAGTTATTTTTCTGAGTCAATCAAGAGGAATAGAGGAATCAGTTGTGATCCCAGAGATCTCTGCAGATCTTTCTATGACTAATTACAATAATAAGTTGAGAAATATTGACAAGATTCTACAACCATGGAAGAAGAAATCATTAACAATTTCATTAGAGAATAGTCTGGTTGTATCACAATTTATTTATCTTTTTATGTCCCTTCCTTCCCCTTCACAATCTTTCTTTAGGCTCTATGAAAGAGGATTTTTGAATTTCTCTGGGGTAAAAAAACAGAAAACATTAAAAGAGGAGTTATTTAAAGTAATTTTGAATGTGGTGGTTTACAGTTATTACATTTGGAGGCCCTGTATTTCTCCCTGTTTTCTCCTCCTCCATTCAAAAATTATATTTTATTGAAGATTGGTATTCATGCAAATTACCGGAGAGCTCTCACAGATTCTTTAATAAAAGATTATTTCCTTTCTTACAGATCCAGCCAGAACCAATGTATTGTGTGAATAATTTGATTGAAGATCCTCATTTCAAAAGGAAGCAATCAAATCTTGGCTGTGTTTTAGTTTCACCCTCCTGAAAGTTGGGAAGAAATCCTGCAGCAAATAATTTGGTTAAATTCAAATATATTAATTGAAGGGAAACCGATATTTTGGAAAAAAGTTTTTGATCATGGTGTTTTGTTTCAAAGTGGCATTGTAGATGTAAATGGGAAAATTATGGTGTATAACCGGTTCATTGATATATATGGTCCAATCTGTTCTCCTCACTGTTACAACCAACTGATCTCTGCCTTACGAAAAGACTGGAAACAAAAGATTAATAGTGGGGTGACTATGCTTTTAGTATGCCAGCCAACAATAAGAAATACAGCATGGCTGACAGGTAATATGATAAACAAAGGATTTATAAAATGTATTTAAACTCTAAATCCTGAAGTGTTGTTCCTTATGCCACCTTTCAAAAGTGGAACGATATTTTTGACAGAGTTATACCATGGGAACATGTTCAAGTTAATGTATAAAACAACAATAAACACCTTTTTTAAAAGCTTTTCAGTTGAAAATAATATATAACTTTTTGTGGTACATCTATTTTGGTACTGCCCATTTGTGTCCACATTTTGGAGGGAGATTCAAAGGATGTGAATTGCAATGAAATTATGCTTCCAGATAGATTTTTTCTCGGTGATACTGGGTGATGTAAGAGAGAAAAAGCAATGATATTATTAATCTAATCATTTCGTTAGGGAAAAGATTCATTTTTAATGCGGCTGATTTGGATTCCTTGAATATATATCACTTTAGAATGTTTACTAAACGATACTTTACCTTGGACGGTTATATTGTGAGGACAAAGGACAACAATGAATTTTTTTTTAAAAAGGCGGGAAAAGTTTATTAAAGTGGAAGGCTGGTAAGCCAAGTCATTTTGCTTACTCTTTTTGGTAATATATTATGGGTGGTAAGGCCTGATGATGATGATGAAGTTCATGATGGCATAAGTGTTTCTGTTTATGACTGTCTTTTTTTTTCCAGTGTCAATTCTGTGTTGTGTGTATTCTTGTGATCTGTAATGTTCTTTAGTTATGTGTTTGTTTAATTTGTCTTTTTCTGTTTCCGTAAATTAAGTTTAATTAAAATAATAATAATAATAATAATAATAATTGGCCCTAATTTGACATGTGAAGCCTGTTGTCTAAAAGTGCATGGCACATAGTGGTTTAGAATAAACGATCCCCAAAACATGTCAGTGGAGCAAAAATATCCTTTTTATCAGGTCAGTTTCAGTGTTGTTTGTTTTTCATTCAATAAAGCACTGTGGTCCAGATCTGACAAAACTGCTACTGAAGCTGTTAGCATTTATGCTAATCTCTGTATGAGAAGTCACTTCCTGCCGTTGTTTTGCTCACATCTCTAACCTACTCCTGCTCCTGCTAAAGGACTCTGGTTGGTCGTGATGCTTTGGGCTACTCACAATCGTTGTAGACTGAAGCTTGGCATGATGGATCTGTCCAACTAAAGACTAGATACATTATATGTGATGTTACTCAAATTGCTTTTTAGCTCCACATCTGTGAATCTGCCAGCATATTAATGCACAATAAGTACGATATAAAGATTCCTCTTCTCCACAGACAGATTCTATGCACTGCAGTCTGAGTACTTACAACTTGTGTACACAAGCACAGACCTGACATGGAATCTGAGAGTGTCAAACACCTGCATTAAAATCTGGTTCAGTTAGATAAACGCCTACTGGTGTGTGGAACTGACCATACCCCTACTTTTTATTCATATGCATATTTGATAAATGAGGGACAATCGTTCTAGCTTAAAGCTTTGCAAGATTGATTGACTGATCCCCTGATTCATATCAGGCAGATCCAGCTGAGCTGCAAAGTCACCATCAGTCTGTGAACTTGTTTAAGCAGACAAGACACAACAAATGAGCAGACCACGTACTACTGCAGATTCATTGCATTGCCTCCTGTTTTTCATACGTTACTTCCTAAGATTAGTCAGTCTCAATAGGACATCTTTTTAAAGTCATAAAACCAGACAGCAACTTTCTCAGCATCAGTTGGAGTGCATCACACTGATGAAGAAAAGAAAAACTGTTTGACTTTTACTTGTGTAAATGGTTGAGTCTCAGTATTTCACTTGCTGCCCACTCCATCAAAACAGTGAACCCTCCATACTATAAATAGAGCACCCTGTTCTGCTGCTAGCCAAAGTAACAAGACATGCCTTCAAGCATGTTAGTTCAACAAACAAGGGCAAAACTACACTTTGTGGTTGAGGTGGCCCGGGCCCTAACTTGTGCAGAAAATGCATGTAAGTTTGTGTCACACAAAGAATCAACATGTATTATTACCATTTCTACCTTGTAAATACCTTCAAATTACCTAAAAAATATATGAGCAAAGAAAAAGAGACACTGTCAGGCCACCAGAAAAACCTAGGGAAATACCTGGGTGCTGTACAATGTGGGATTTGGAGTAAAAGGGACACAGGCAGCAGTCAAAAGCAATCTCTACAACTCAGCCTCATCATAGGTCACTTTTTCACAGCTCACACAATTCATTAAGTGCTTAGAAACTACACCATGCAGCCTACATGTACCCACTTACCCATCATAAGGATATCTGATGTTTGTTTGTGGAAACAGACATCAAGGCAGAAAGAAAGGGGGAAGGGGAAAAGACAAATGAAAAACGCAAATGAAACAAATGGTATCATCAAGCAGTTAGAAACAGAGCCCCATGTGGGATGGTTTCAACTCACAACAACATTTCCTGCTGATTCTTTTGAAAGATGGCGCCAATATGGTGGAAAATGTCCTGGTTGAAAAGGTATATACCACAGTTTATGATGTCGCTCACAAATGTGCTTGGCTTTTCAACATAATGCAAGACCTGAAGAATAAAGAAGGGAAATACTTCAGAAACATAAAAGTAAAAGAGTTCATCAGTTACTATCAGGGAAATAAGCTGACATGCTTGAATACCTCATTCGTTTCCTCATTTTCAACAATACATCCATAATTCATGGACTGCTTTCTGTTTGACTGAAAAAAGAAGAATGGAAATACCATTTAGGATCCATGTAATACTGAAACTGAATAACTACTGTGGTGATTAAGATGACATCAAAACAGTCTTTGCCATTTTACGTTGACTACATATTTCAAAATGTATTAAAAAAGTAACAACTGCCAGAAATGAAATCTCACAGTTGTTGCGAGTATAACAAAACTGTTTGGTTCTCCATGTTCCTTCTGGAAGTCAAGCATCTCTTTAAGAGGAAATGCTGAGCAAACATCAGCATTAAGAACAAAGAAAGCCTCTGGACTGCCAGACACAATCTGATCTCGAAAGTGATAGATGCCCCCACCAGTGCCCAGGGCTGCATACTCCTGCAAGTACCTATAGCAAAAGTAAAAGTAAACAATAATTACTAATACATAAAAGAAGCAGGTTGTACTGTTCATATGTATTTATGAGACTTGACACTGAGGAGATCAATGTTTATATTGTAACCTCTATCATTTATCCATTTGCAAAAATGAATTGATAGGAGTGTGGGCAAGAAACTGCACATTTCTGCTCGTTTGATAAGGCTGGAAGGAGTTTTGTGGTTTGCCTGTTTCTCAATTAAGTTTTTGTTTTACCTGACAGGAATTTTGAACTCCTGCTGTGCATTTAACAGGAATCTTGTCAGTTCTTCATTTGGCTGATAGAAGCCGATGAGCAAAATTTCCTTCATATTTGGGACCTTGCAAAAGAAAATTGGCACATTATTCCATTAATCTTATTAGAATTATTCCATGAATCAAACAGAACACCTGGAAAGATTTAACATAGTAACCATGCACATGGGATAACCACTTTTTAGTATTTGAGCAACTAATTTATTGGAAACATACTATTGACAATTCCAAGTTTTAGAGTGGTGGGAGAAAAGTTAGAACTATATCTATATATACATATATATGTATATTTCACATTTAAATAACAGGGAATTGTAAACAGGAAAAACTGATTTCAATCGGAAACTCTGAACCATATTTAAACAGTCATAATGAAAAGAATAGTTAAAACAACAGTCCTAAACTAACTGACTGTCAATGAAGATATCATAACTTGGAGAGTACAATGCCTCCCACCTTGGCACAAGCTGAAATATGATGCTGCAGCATGGGCACGCCAGCCACAGGAAACAAAGGTTTGGGGACTTCAAATGACAGTGGTCTAAACCTTGTACCTGCAAAGCATAAGAGATAATACACTCAATATATTAATTTAAAGCAAATCGTGATTATTGGAACATTTTACACAACTACAAATGGCGCTGAACTTCTACGAAAAGCCATTGCTTAAAGTACCAAATATGATTTTACAACAATAACATAAGGCAAATCGTTATGATGATGATGGTAACTTGGGCAAGTGAATATCAAGCAACACTGAATAAAACACAACTATGTCCAACTTATTTGACACACAGTGACGGTAACATTGGGGGTAAAGGTACTTCTTTAGTTTTGGGTAATCACATTAACAGTTCACTGCGCTCCCATAGGCGTCACTTAATGTTGAGCCACGTCAGTGAAACAAACAGGTTTCCCAAGATCCGAGCGCCACAGACATGGCCTGGTTTTTCCTCTTTTTGACTCCAAAGCAGCATACGGCGGACTCCTGACACGCAGCAAACGTCAGTTCACTTTCTTACCTTTCTGGGGTCCTCCGATTAAAATAACAGCCTTCAACATTTTGCTTTAGTGTTAAGAACTGTCAAAGGAGAAAGAGCTGGCTGCAGTGACAGGAGCGGATCAGTACTCTTCTTCTTCCATTGGGATTCAGGCAGGCTGTACAGCGGACAGTGAAATGCTGCCCCCTGGAGGTTCGGCTGATCCCTTGGTGTTACATTTCCCGGTACAATCCAGATGACCCCACACACAGGATCAGATGGTCACTTTACCAACTGACTGAAATTCAGAAAAAGAGGAGATTAAAGATTAAAAGTAAAAAGAAGACAGAGCTAGATCAGATAGATCTCACTATGCTCTCACTGTATGTGTGTGTGTGTGTGTGTGTGTGTGTGTGTGTGTGTGTGTGGGGGGGGGGGGGGGGGGGGGGGTGTCTGATATACTTTGCCCGTTTGCCCTTTTTCCTTTTGGTGCTCTTTACTTAGAAAAGTTCTGGGGTATTTTACAAACATGTTTTTTTGTAGCTGCAAAAAACAATGCCGTTTTACTAAAAGTAATATATGTATAGATTACATTTGTTTTTTTTATTATTTTTTTAACAACCTCCATTTCTATCTATCTATCAATCTCTCTCTCTCTCATATATATATATATATATATATATATATATATATATATATATATATATACATATATATATATATAGACACACACACACACACACACACATATATATATATATATATATATATATATATATATATATATATATATATATATATATATATATATATATATATATATATATATACATATACAAACATATATATGTATATATATATATATATACACTGTACACTACAGGCCAAAGTTTGGAAGCAAGATCAAATTTGTACAAAAAGATCACGGTTTAATTTGCAATAAAATAAATATGAATATTATACTAGAGTAGTAAGAGTAACTTTTGAAAAGACATCTTTACTATAATTATCAGGTATTTCTTGCTTAGACTTTGCTTTCTTCAAAGGAACCTCCCTTGGCTTTAACAACAGCATGGCATATACGAGGCATTCGTTCCACAAGTTTTCAAGGTACTGTATGTGCCAGGAATTGCATTCCTAGCTTTCTTAAAGCGATAGTCCAACATTTTTTTGTTTTGTGGTCTTTCCTCTCTCCCAAGTCCAGGACAAGCAGATAGACACCATTCTTTCGATTGTGCATGCAGAAACAAGGAAGAGATGAACAAAGGTCACCCACCGCTAACTAGCTTAGCTCAAATGGCTGGAATTAAATGGGATGTATTAGCCTGCCTCTGCCTACAGTCATCAGATAAACTCTTCAGCAACTCTAAACCGTCCTGTGTGCCTGTTGTGAGTCATTTTTACTGCGTTATGTTATGTTATCTTGTACTATCATTCTATTACCTTCTACTCCTATACAGAGGCTTTGCTTTGTTGACCTACTTGCGCAGTGGTTTAGTGAGGTCGAGTCGAGTCTTTTAAATGGCTCTTTTAGGTGAATGATGAGAACCTATTCGCAGTTGTGAGTTGCTCGTTTGCGAGCCATTCTTAAATGCATATTGCCTGTGTAACTGCCTCTCATCATTATTCTAATTCTAAGTTTTTGGTTGTCCATCTATTTTTTTGTTTTTCATGAAGTCGCTTTCAAGCAGAACTAATGTTGGTGAATGAGTTTTCACAAGCATCAAAAATTGGAACACCTCAGAGAAGAGCAACAGATGCATTAAAGCAGACGAGTTTCAAGAACCAAAAAGAAGAAAGGAAAAAAAGGATGATCCAATAATAAGCCCCCTTTAATTACAACCAGCCTATGAGGTATGTTTGTGTTTTCGTTTGTAGTTTTGTTTCATGATTTAGACTTCCTAGCTTAAATGAATGAACTGCTAT
This sequence comes from Cetoscarus ocellatus, assembly GCA_037902135.1. Taxonomy (NCBI): domain Eukaryota; kingdom Metazoa; phylum Chordata; class Actinopteri; order Labriformes; family Labridae; genus Cetoscarus; species Cetoscarus ocellatus. Next base: position 21,269 of record JBAMNC010002068.1, read on the forward strand.
GTACTGCTCACCCAAATTACTATGCAAATGAGAATGTCACTGTTGCATAGTATATGTGTATTCCATACCGTTTTTTATATGCATGGATTATAAAATTTTTAGTATGAACTGAAACTTTGCACACTATTTTGTGTTGTTTGTAATGAAGTTGCCTTTTAAATTTGTGTTGTATAACTTGGAGGCTACATTTGCGATGACAACCATTTTATTAAATTATTTTTTTCTATTTGTTTTCTCTTTCCTCTACCCAGTTTTCACAGGTTTGGCCTGAGAATAAGTACCCCATTGTTTAAGCAAGATCTCATGACTCTTGTTATTGGAGGGAGCTAGCTTGTTTTTTAATTTCTCTTTCAGTGTGTCCTTTTCTCAATATGCAGTTCTGTATTCTTGTTTCTTTACTCAGTTGCTTCTTTCTAGCCATTTCTGCAGCAGTTTGTCAGATCTAAATGTGGTTGAGATTTATTGGGATTTTTGTATGCAGACTCTCAAAAGCCAAAGAGTAAAAGTAAGTAATGCAAACTGTAATTTGTTTTTACTTTTACTCCAAAGTTTTGATTCTTGCAAATCTTCTCAACCCTACAACTAAGCCCTTCTTTTCTTTTGCTGACTTTTATTTAGCAATGGTCTACAGAAAAAATATACCTAAAGGTAAATTGAGGAAAATGGTACATGTCAATGTAAGCAAAGTCCGATCATGCAGTAAATGCATCCCAAAATACAAATAACTCATGCTGGTTTTTAAGAAAGGCATTGGGAACAGAAACTTGAAGTTGCTTTCGAACTTTTGGCCTGTAGTGATATATGTATATCACAATTGATCTTTATTTGTGTAACACCAGTTCATAACAAGTGTTATCTCAAGGCACTTTAGAATAACAGGCTGAAGCCATACTCTTGATTTTATACACATATATGCATGTATACAAAAAAATATAAATGTATATACTGTATTTGTATATACATTATCCATCCAGGCTGAGACAAAGGGACTGAAAACAAGAATTTATGATGGCGACAGACCTGCGGATGCCCAGATCATAAAGCTGTCTTTATCACATTTGTCTCTGCTGGATATAGATTCAATCAATCAACCTTTACAGCACCGTGTCTTAAACTGACGATGGGCTCCTGTTACCAGACTCCCTGACCAGAGCTAACCCAACACACACACATTTAAATTTGAATAAACATAATCTTCATTTCATCTTCTTAACTTTTAATTACTTTTTAATTAATTTTTATTGCCGAGCTGGAAATGTCACTGGATTATATCTCAGAAATCTGGTCACCTTACTAGAGGTCATTGAGAAACAGTCTAAATTAGATTTAACTATATTTAATGGTACGGCAGGTCCAGGTGAAGGCAGGGGGTTGTTAATTTTATCTCTAATTTTAAGAATTTTATCGTTAAAGAAGCTTATTAAGTCCTCACAGCTGAGTGCTAGTGGAATCACAGGCTCAAAAGAGCTCTGACTCTGTCAGCTGGCTACAGTGCTGAAAGGTACATCACTAAAGGAAGGAAGGAGGGGTAACTGAACATCTGGCACACCAGGCAAGATAGAGCATTAGACAGAGCAGGAGAGGAGAAGGAGGAGGCAGAGAGAGAAGCCATACTTAGCAGCTAAATGTTAGGCTATGCTAGGCTAGGCTAAGCCAAGCTAAGGTAGGAGCAGAAAAAATTAAACTGAAGTCACTCAGCCTCTGAGAAGCAAATGTGTTTTTAATTAACCTTAGTACGTTTGAATGTAAATTAATCAAACAGAACAAGTATGTTCAAGGCTTAAATATAAAATATCAAGTAGCTGTTATTAGCATTAGCAGATCAGTACAGACTACATTCTAAACACTGTTTCGGTGGCAAAACACACAGCACCTGTGTCCTTGTGCAGGCCTTTTTGCTCCTGTTGTAGTTTTGCTGCTCAACCTTGTGGCTGTGAAAGTGGACAGACACCTGAGTGATACTGATCCTGAGTGTGAGGAAAAAAAAAACAATGGTGAAGGTTGGCTAGGTTGACTTCTGTAAAATATCTCATGTTAAGGTCAGTTTTACTGCTCATAGTTTCTCTTTGCAGAAACTTTCAAGGAGCTGTGTTGGCTGGTGATTACGGAGGAGTATTAGGGCCATTTTAGATAGAAAAAATAATTTTCGGCAGGTCGAGATTAAAGTTGAAATGACAACAATAAAGTGGAAATTTTGAGATAAAAGTCGAAGATGAGATAAAAGTTGAAATGTCGACAAAAAAGTTGAAATACAATTTCGTGATAAAAGTCAAAATGATGAGATTAAAGTTAAAATGTTGAAAAAAAGTTGAAAGTTGAGAATAAAGTCTACATACAAGGTACTTCGACTTTATTCTTGACATTTCAGCTTTTTTTCCTCAACATTTCAACTTTTTTCTTGACATTTCGACTTTTATCACAAATTGTATTTCAACTTTATTCTTGTCATTTCAACTTTATTCTTGCCAAGTACAAGCAAGGTCAAGCTAATGTGATGTCCCTGTTTCAAGGGATGCTGACCTCTGCACTGTGGGAAGATATAGTAACTGATGTTTGGGGTCACCAGTGACTATCTTAAGTTTTCCCTGCCTGTATGAGCAACACATTTTCAAGATTTATCTATTTAAATGTGATTGATTATGTGACATGCGCCCCCGCTGTTGATTTTAAGAAATTCATGTTTGTGGTGAATTTACTATTAGTAAAATAATAATAAAAAAGTATAGATAACAAGTTAATTAAGTGCAGAAATTATAAAGCCAACTAACAGACAAATTATACCGTTATCATCCTCACATAGGTAACCTTAACTCACTGTCAACGCATTATTTTCTCTGCTGATGCTACGCCACCTGACTCCCTGAAGTGTTTTCATCCTGACTTTCTTTAGCCTTTACATTCATACATACAGTGTTCCCACAACAGAGCCAGGTCATCAGCAGCTAACCAAAGAGAGGCAGCTGCCTCTGGAGACCGGTATAAAGTCACAATCACCGGCAGGTTGGTGTGGCTGCTGCGGCATCTGAGGCTGCCGTTGGAAATGCCACTGCGAGCTGCCGCTGCCACATATTGAGCTTGCTGTCTCTCGCTGTATGTGTGTGGTTCCAGAGCAGCAGCACTTTTTGTTTGTCTGTGTGTTTGAGCTGTAAAACAGTTAACACTGATATGACAGACTGACTTTCACAATTTTTTTGTCCCGATCTCACTTATACAGTGTGAGCACCCAGGTCGTTCCTGACCATTGTATTGTTTAGTATGAGCACACAAATCATGCGCGTCGATCATGCGCCGTAAACACTTCAGTCGTACAGTGTGAGTGGAAATTCCTCCACAATAGATGCACTGTCAGCTTGGAATCGCATAGTGTATGCCTGGCTTTTGGGAGGTTAGTATGGCATCAGTAAACTGCCAATTTCAGCGTGCATAAAAACCATAACTGTGCACATATTAAACCATAATCAGCGCGCAAAAAGACCACTCTCTGCACTCTCGGCGTCACTCTCTGCACACTCGCTGCCACTCTGCGCGCTCGCGGTCTCTGTTTACACACTCGCTGCCACTCTCTGCGCGCTCCCAGTCTCTGTTTACACACTTGCTGCCACTCTCTGCATGCTCGCTGTCACTGTTTACACACTCGCTGTTAATCTCTGCGCGCTCGTGGTCTCTGTTTACACACTCGCTGTTAATCTCTGTGCGCTCGCCGTCACTGTTTACACACTCGCTGTTACTCTCTGTGCGCTCGCCGTCACTGTTTACACACTCGCTGTTACTCTCTGCGCGCTCGCAGTCTCTGTTTACACACTCACTTCCACTCTCTGCGCGCTCGCCATCACTGGTTACACACTCGCGGTTACTCTCTGCATGCTCGCAGTCTCTGTTTACACACTCGCTGTTACTCTCTGCACGCTCGCAGTCTCTGTTTACACACTCGCTGTTACTCTCTGCATGCTCCTTGTCACTGTTTACACACTCGCCGTTAATCTCTGCCCTTTCTACATGCTCACCTTTGCAGAGTTTTGGCACTCAGTCAAATCTTCGTCAGGTCAGAGCCAAACCAAGACAGAGTTCGGTGGGTCATCATGGCAGCAGAATTTGGGTAAAGTTAGAAAGACATCCACAGATCCAGACTTTCTGGTTCAATACCTCATTAATGAAACAACGTAGGTACAAACTCGACCCCTTTTTAATCTGTGTCATAAAGACTGTAAACTACAACCTTGTTTTCCCCAAAATGAGCCATCCTCCGAGTCTGACAACTCAATCGGTCTCAATATATATTTTGGTTAAGATCTACCTTTTTTTATATATATATCTTTAATAATAATAATTAACTGCTACTGAATCTCAATTTCCCTGAGGGAGTTTTTCCCAAGGGGATTAATTAAGTACTATCTAATCTAATCTAATCTAATACGCTGCCGGTGTTGGCTCGATGGTGAAGGGACCAAAGGCAAATTACCATAGCAAAGAAATGCAGTGAAAGAAAATGTATTTAACTTCACCCTAAAGAGATGTAACGTCTTCAAAAAAACATTACACATTAATGACCTTATGCTATTCATACTTGGCCTTTTATGCTGAATTCTTTGCAGCTGAAATTTCTCCACGCCAAAATTTTTGGTGTTGAATTTTTTTAAGCCAAATTTTTTTTATGTTTAATATTAAAAACATAATATTTTGAAGCATAATTTTTTTTACACTGAATTTATTTTATTATTGAGAAAAAAAATAAGTGGCAGAAATAAATATGCATGCTAGAAATTCAGTTGTTTTGAAATTCAAAGTCTGATTTTGATGCTAAAAAAAAAATTCAGCTTTAGAACAACTCCACCCATTAGTGAATGGATGTGAGAGAGAATGGGAAGATGTGACCTGCGGTGTAAAGCAGCTTTGAGTGGTCAAAGACTAGAAAGTGCTATCTCAGCTCAACTTACATTTAGGCTGCACCATAGTGAGTATCATGGTGGTGTTTGTTGTGTTTCACCAGTGGTGAGTAAATTGAATTTGTTTACAACTTATTTTGTTACTTTGGGGTTTAGTATATTACTATTAATCCATTTTAAACTTTCCTAATAGGCCTTTTTAGAATACATTAACCTAGACAAAGGCTAATTTTAACTCCCCTTTAGTGTTTTTGTGTAAGACCCCTCCCCCCTTACTTAATTTTCTTCTTGACTGATTCAAATAAACATAACTGCATTATTTATAATACAATTTCCCTGCCTCATCGTCAATACTGACCTGTGTGCTTTATTTAAAGGAAAACATTCAAAGTTTGGTTTAAAGTCAATTCTGGGGTACAAGACCCCCAAGTGGTGTTGGTTCTCTGTTAAACATATAACCTATTACTCTTGTCACATACATATAAATGTACATAAGTGTGCAAATGTCGAAGAACTGCTTAACACTGGAATTTAGACAGCTTATTTCTTTTCTTTTCATATAGGATATAATTATTAGTAAGGCTATGTTATGCTCTTGTATCTGCATTTGGTTCATTTAAAAGAGGGATATACACATTGCCTGGCCAAATAAATCACCACCTGGATTTAACTAAGCAAATAGGTACGAGCCTCCTGTTGGATAATTACTGCATGGACGATCATCTTTCAGCTGGAAACAAGTTATTTAACCCCAGCTGATGTAATGAGTAGCTTCTCATTTCTTAAAAAACCATGTCCAAAGACACATCCTGTGGTCGTGTAAAAGTTGTTAGTCTGTTTAAGAAGGATCAAATCATTGGCATGCATCAGGCAGAGAAAAAATCTAAGGAGTTGGAGGAAACTACTAAAATTGGGTTAAGAACTGTCCAACGCATTATTAAAACTGGAATGACAGTGGAACCATCGTCTTTGAGGAAGAAATGTGGTCGGAAAATAACCCTGAATGATCGTCATCTGCGATCACTTAAACGTTTGGCCAAATCAAATCAAAGAAAAACAACAGTAGAACTCAGGGGTGTGTTTAATAGTGAAAGTAAGAGCATTTCCACACACACAATGTGAAGGGAACTCAAGGGATTGGGACTGAACAGCTGTGTAGCCTTAAGAAAACCACTAATCAGTAAGACTAACTGGAAAAAAGGCTTCAGTTTGCTAGGGAGCATAAAGATTGGACTCTGGAGGACTGCAAGAAGGTCATGTGGTCTGATGAGTTCAGATTTACCCTGTTCCAGAGTGATGGGAGCATCAGGGTAAGAAGAGAGGCAGGTGAAGTGATGCACCCATCATGCTTAGTGCCTACTGTCCAAGCCTGTGGGGGCAGTGCTATGATCTGGGGCTGCTGCAGTTGGTCAGGTCTAGGTTCATCAACATTATGGCCCAAAGAATGAGGTCAGCTGACTACCTGAATGTACTGAATGACCAGGTTATTCCATCAATGGATTTTTTCTTCCCTAATGGCACGGGCATATTCCAAGATGACAATGCCAGGATTCATGGGGCTCAAATTGTGAAGGAGTGGTTCAGGGAGCATGAGACATCATTTTCACACATGGATTGGCCACCACAGAGTCCAGACCTTAACCCCACTGAGAATCTCTGGGATGTGCTGGAGAAGGCTTTGTGCAGAGGTCAGACTCTCCCATCATCAATACAAGATCTTGGTGAAAAATTAATGCAACACTGGATGGAAATAAATCTTGTGACATTGCAGAAGCTTACTGAAACAATGCCACAGCGAATGCGTGCCGTAATCAAAGCTAAAGGCAGTCTGACAAAATGTTAGAGTGTGTGACCTTTTTTTTGGTTGCGACTTTTTTTTTGGCCAGGCAGTTTATATATGAAATATAAAATGTTATTGTCGTCAAATGAATCAAAACATAATCATTCATTAATTTAATGCTTGTGCGTAAACAGGGACATTTTTGTCCTTTCAGGCAATTTTTTGCTCAACTTTTTGCCATAATTTTGGTTGTGCTACTCAATATGCAATAATTTTTTGAAGGAAGGTTTTCCATGAAAAGTCTTAAAATTCAAAGTTTGATTTTTTTTTAAGAGGTCAAAGGTTAACTGGGGCAAAATTAACGACCCTTTAAGGTCATCAGAGTCCTCTCCCAAAAACCGCTATTAAAACACAACAGATAAATACTTTTTGTACTTTTTTTGCCCAAATCATTCATTCAATCAACTTCAGTCCTGATCAAAAATACTAAATATTTAATTATTTCTTTTATTTTAACCCTTTAAATGCCAATTTGATTACATGATGTCACTGTTTTTATTTAACAAACTCACAAAAAACAAGTTATTTTCACTTTAATATATGTTTGAGGGCTGGGGATTTTAAAGATCAGGCTTAAATATGCATAAGATTTATTTTTCAGTGTCTGATTCCTAATTTACGATTTAATTATCAAATATTTAATTATTCCTTTATTTTAACCCTTTAAATACCCATTTGTTTATATGATGTCACTGCTTTTATGAAAAAAAAAAAACATAAATTGAGGACATTTATGTCCTCTGGTGACCTCAAATTGTCGTAAATTAAAGCGACCCACAAGGGTTAATAAGGTATAACCCTAACCCAGCAGCGGCAGTGTTTTGTGGTTGGTAGGTGAGTAAAAGGGGTACAGTTGGAATAATGTCAGTGAATACATCCTATTATATGATATAATATGATCGTGGTCAAACTTGAGCAGGCGTGACATCACTGAGCGACGCGACGGTGACAAAATGAACTATGGACAGATGACGAGAATTGGGCGGGCGATGCATTCTCAGTTGCCAAAGTCGCGTTCAGTGTGAACGCACCTTTAGGGTTACTCCATTTTCATATTCATTTAACCTTTATTTAAATCTCGAGGAATCATTGAGTGAGAGCCCTCATTTACAATGATGTCGAGAGCACAACAACAATAAAAAATCACAAGAAAAACAAGCCAATAAACAACCGATAGAACACCATTAAAAACAGTTACATTCAAAGGTACAGTAGTCGATAATCATAGTTTTGAACTGAGTAATAGTAACCATTTTGTCGAGTTTCAGTGTGCATTGCAAGATGTTCCAGGAGTATGCTGCTGAGGAACTAAAAGCAGCTTTACCAAATTCAGTCTTAGTCCGGGAACATCAAGCATCAGACAAGCTGTTGATCGTGTGGAGTACTTATTATTTGACCAGTTCAATAAAGTGCTGAGGTATGGTGGCATGTTGCCGTTCAAAACTTTATAAATAAACAGTAGCCAGTGCTTATCTCTTCTAACAGATAAAGGTGCCCATCCCACCTTCTCATATAAGACACAGTGATGGCTGGAGTAACTTGAACTGGTGATGAATCTGACTGCAGAGTGATAAACTGAGTCCAATGAAGTGAGAGTGGAGGTAGAAGCATGTCTGTAGATAACATCACCGTAGTCTAAGACAGATAAAAATACAGCCTCAATGATCTGTTTCCTACAAAGCAAAGGAAAATTTAATTTGTTTCAGTCCAACCAGATGCCCAGATATTTATATTCAGAAACCCTTTCAATGTTGTGTCCTGTTAAAGTGGTGATGTGATGTAAGCTGTCATCTGTAATATTTATGGATCTTGAGAATATCATGTATTTGGTCTTGTCTGCATAAAGAACTAATTTCAGATTGAAGAGTGAATGTTGTAGTTTGTCAAAGTCTTGCTGGAGGATTTCAGTAGCTGAGTGTGCAGTGTTAGAAATGCAATACAGAACTGTGTCATCAGCATAAAGATGTGCATTTGAATTTGTTATAGAGGATGTAATGTTGTTGATATAAATATTGAACAGGACAGGACCCAGTATTGAGCCTTGTGGCACACCCTTTGTTAATGGTAGAAATGTGGAGCGAATGTTTCCTAGTGTAACACATTGCTGTCTGTTGGATAGATAGTCTTTAAACCAATTAAGGGAGTTGAGGTTGAAGCCAATATCACTTAGTCTTTGTAGGAGCAGATCATGGTCAACTGTATCAAATGTCTTCGAAAGGTCTACATAAAGAGCGGCAAAATATTTTCCTTTGTCCAGAGCACCCGTAATGTCATTTGTAAATGATGTGACTTTGGTGATGGTGCTATGTTTAGCTCTGAAACCAGATTGGGTGGGACATAATACAGAATTTTGTGACAGGAATGACTTGAGCTGGTTATTGACAAGTGATTCTAGAACCTTGGCAAGACAGGACAGTTTGGAGACTGGTCGGAAGTTGTTAAGGTTTGATTTATCACCTCCCTTGTGAAGCGGGACTAAGCGAGCCAATTTCCAGACCTGAGTAATAACTCCAGAAGTACCTGAGAGGTTGAACAGGTATGTGATGTGATTTCCAATGAATGGAGCACAGAGCTTTAAAAAATAAGGGTCAATACTGTCTTCACCAGTTGATTTCCTGCAATCTATACCCTGAAGAGCATCTGTAACTGTGGAGCAAGTGAAAGACTGTGGTTTAAACAGTGAGGTGTGGTTGGATGATATGTGAGACAGTGGCTGACTGTTAAAAACAAACCCAGAACCAGAGTACAATGTATCAAATTGATTTCCAGCAGCAACAAAATGTGCATTAAAGCATCACAGATCTCAGATGGTTCATCTACTGGACAATTATTATTCATGATAAAAGGAGGAATGGATGCACATGGCTTATTTTTCTTTATATTTACTGCTTTCCAAAATTTTGATGGGTTTGTAGTAGAGTTGGAAATTAATTCTCTATGGTAATTGGATTTTGCCTTTCTTGAGGCGGATGTGCATTTATTTCGTAGTTGTTTAAATGTTAGCCAATGAGCAGGTTCACCGGTGAGTCTTGCTAAGGCCCAGGCTTTGTCTCTTAACTTGAACATCTGTGATTACTCAGTAGTGAACCAGGGACTTGATCTATTTTTGACCCTAAGTTTTTTGAAAGGTGCATGTTTATTGATGATTGACAGAAAGCAGTTTGTGAAATAATTCAGAGCCATGTCAATATTTGGTGAGTCAGATGTGTGATGTATATTACTGTTGGCAAGGTCGCTGAGAAAAGCTTCCTCATTGAAGTGCTTAAAGTTTCTTTTGATGATGATTTTAGAGTGTGATTTTTGTTTTGGTATTTCTGACGCAGGCTACAGGGCAGTGGTCACTGACGCCAGGGCTAAAAGCGCCAGAAGAAGTTATTTTATCCCTCCTATTCCACAGGACCAGATCTATCAGTGAAGATTTTAGGGGGGTCTTCAAGTTAGGTCTGGTTGGCTCGTTAATAATCTGTGTCAGGTTTAAATGAACGCACATCTCTTTTAGACCATCTGAGTCCGGTGATAGCCAGTTTAGGCTGAAGTCACCTAGAACCAGTGTTTCTGATTTACTGAACTGAGAGAGTACGTGTTATGTCATTGACTGCATTTGGGATAGCTGAGGGTGGTCTGTATAAACCCACATTAATGAAGTTATTACCAGATAAAGTGATGAGTTCAAAGGAATGAGGAGTACTGACAGTTTTTAGGACAGTGACAGATAAACATGAATTGATGTAGACAGCCGTACTACCCCCCTTTCCTCCAACTCTGTTCTGTGTAAATTATAGCAATCTATGGAGGTCTCTGAATCATGGATGCTATCTTTAAGCCATGTTTTTGTAATTACCAGGATGTCAGTGTCAGTCTGGGAAATTAAAATTTTTAGTTGGTCCAGTTTAAATTGATTACACAGACTTCTCATAATTAAATGTATAAATCCCAAGCCATGCCTTGATTTAAAACCATCAGGGTTAAATAGCTGTCCCATGGGGTCGTCAGTGGCAGTAGCTTAGGGTTTTGCATTGGTACATATTTTGGGATTGGGTTCTATTGTTAAGTTGTTTGGCCTATAGTTTCCATTGGAAGTGGACAGGCAGTGTCTAGGTGGACCATTTGTGATAACAACAAGAATGTTGTAGATGGGAGCAGAGACAGAGAGAGGAGAACAGGGAGTGTTTTGGTTGCCATACCTTCATGCACTGGGTGCCTTGCAGGAGCGAAGTGTTAGATCAATGTTCATTGACAGTAGACGTGAACCTGCATGATTTGGGTGGAGACGATCATATTTGAATAGATCTGGTCTATCATGAAAGGTGGTGAAGCTGTCGACATAGGGGATGTTTGTAGTGCAACAGTAACCCTTCAGCCAGATGTGCAGTTGCCTCAGACTGCTGAATTTCTGCGGTTTTTTGACACCTGGACCTTATTTTTAGGATTAAATACGCTCGTAGACTCACCCAGACAATTTTGGCGGAGCTTGGATCCGTTTTCGAGCAATTTAGATCCATCCGACGGCATTTTTCTCTCATGCCATAGTAGCAGACGGGGCCAGAAATCGTATTTTGGGGGGCATCAATACGTGTTTCCTCTGGTATCAAGTCCCACTCTGAGCAGCAAAGGCACTCCTCCTCTGTTGTGTTTGCCGTGCAATGTCCACAACAACACCACCAGTTAGCCCCCATTCGTGGACGTGCAGTGGTTGCTTGTTCTCTGGCCAGCTGTTCAGCTCTTTCCCTCTGCATCCTCCTTCAAATAGCTCCTCGTCAGTATATTCTGGCTCAAAACGATACGGGCATCCATTATACTCAAAGTCGTTGTCAGACACTTCTACATCAGATAAATATTCTGCCATGTTGCACAAAAATAGCCGTGTAGCCGTGTAGCCTAGCAACAACAGCGGCTCTACTCATGTTCTTGTCTGTGACGTCACCAAAAGTTACCCATCCTTGTAAAGCCCCGGATGACCATAACAACAAAGTTGAGCTGACATGGTGATAACACTGGCCATTCATTTATAAAATGTAGCTGAAATGAGCGAGTTTCACAGCAGATAATGTCTAATTTAGGGGCTTCGATTTCTGGCCCCGTCTGCTACTACGGCATGAGGAAAAATGCCGTCGGATAGATCTGAATTGCTCGAAAACGGCTCGGAGCTCCGCCAAAATTGTCTGGGTGAGTCTACGAGCGTATATAATCCTAAAAATAAGGTCCAGGTGTCAAAAAACCGAACTTATCCTTTAATGTCACCAAAACGCGGGGGTTGGGGGTGGTCCAGAGATGATGCACTGAGTGTCTGTGTGCGTAATACTGTCTATGAGGCGGACAAAGTCATCCTTGAGTTTCTCAGACTGTTGAAGCTTGAGGTCACATGTGCCGACGTGCAGGACAGCTGTTGACACTGACCGGGGATGACGTAGGAGCTGTTTATGTCCTTAAGGAGCGCACCTGGGTAACAGGTGTGGCACCCTCTGATGTGCACGTGTCGAACCATGGATGACCCGACAATAAGCACGGTCGGATTGTTCGGAACCGTGTCGGTGGATGTACCCGGGCGTGCAGAGGAGAACGGAGGGGGTCCGGAGCAGGGCTCGTTTCCCTGGACAGTCGTGGGAGTCAGGAGCGGCTGTGCGGCGTCTCCCGGTGTGACGAACCACCTGCTCGGGACCGGTGAGAGAGGCGGCGGCAGCTCCAACAGCAGAGCGCCGCGGAGCCGGAGGGAGCGCACGCGCCACCCTGTGGCTTAACAAAGCAATGCATCTGACACTTAACGTGAATTAAAACGGCGTAAAATAACACTGCAGCCATCACAGTACAAACAATGACAATATGTACTTGAATAAGAAAACTCTAGAATTCAGCATTTGAATATGAATGAACAAAAACAGATGTGTACCGGTCACTAAAAATAAACTTACAAAAACGAGAAGACAGACCCAAAATGCAGATAAAAAGAAAAAAGGCTTTATTGCAAACTAAAACAGGATTAAAAAAATAAAATAAATAATCCTTAACAAAAAGTCAAAGTACAAAACAAAAATCTTTAACAAATTAACAAATCAAAACTGGCGAAACAAAGAAAGACCGACACTAGAAACTAAATTTAAAGTACAAATCAAAATCACTAAAAAATTCAACAAAAGACTACAAACACTAGAAAACACTGATGGAGACACAAAAGACTTACTGAGATGTGGCACATGGAAGACGAATGACCCAACAAAGACAAAGGAAAACACAGAGGCTAAATACACTGGGGAAACATCAAGCACAGGTGAGACAATCACACAGGTGGAGGAAATCATCACCAGAGGCACACAGAAGGGAGGGCAGGAAACACCACATGAAACAGAGGGATTTCAAAATAAAACAGGAAACACAAGAGACAAGGGAAACAAGAGGTCTAAACACCAGGGAAAACATTCTAAATGAAACAGAACTGAACATACCATAACAACTTATAAGGTTAACTGGAGACTATTAACCAGAAATAACATTCAACAGTTCAACTGGTAGGAGGCCAAGATGTGCTGCACAAAGTTTATGGCTATTGTTAATTTACAACTCTTGACCCTAGTTGACCTTCTGAATGTGAAGTTCTGAAAATACAACATTCCAAATTTATAGAGAGCACTGCACATGGAAATACAAGAAATGCAAAATGTAATGTAGTGAGATTGTCAAGTCAGTAACCAGTGGGCCCATCTGACCATATCTCTCCACAATCGTTGTAGTTTGTCTGTGGGTCAAAGTGGACATTTGTAGAAAGTGAAAGGACAATTAAAGTAATGTAGCAGGCAGTAAACAAGATGCCCAAAGATCTTGGACTTATGACCTCCAAAATTAATGTAGCTCATCTTTTACTGGGAGAAGAAAAATGTGCCACCAGATTTTGTACTTGAAAGCCAGTGAATTTTAAGCAGTCCTATCTATTTAAAGACATTATGTATGATTTATGCATCTGAATTTTACTAGTGTTTTTTTAAATAAAAAAATAAAAAAATAAAATCATGGCTTAATGTTTTTTTTATTTATAGACATGACTGACACTTGAACAAAGAATTTATTGGTCAATTTTTAAACTTATAACTATGTTACTTCTCGCAAAACTGTGTTCATTTTTATTCCTTTGTTTTAATAGATGTACTGTTACAGTAATACCACAACAAATCTGACCAGAAAAGTGAAAAAGAAAAAAGGACACCACTGCCCTTGTTCAATAGTGCTACAAAAATCAAGGTCACAAGGTCCTGAAAACATCCATTTAAAAATGTTTGTGAGACAGAAAATGTTATGGGTATTTCTTTAATTAGTGTACCATTGGCATTTACTGGACATAAGAACCTACGTTAACATTTTCATGAAGTACGAACCTTAAGGAAGTAATTATAGAAAATGTAGCTCTGCTATGAATTTTTAATGCTTTAACTCTGCTTTGATGTCTAACTTTATATGTCCTCATTAAAACTTAGCCTGAAGTCTCCAAGGCAGTGGGAAATGTTACTCAAATGCAATTTTGACAAAAATCATCAAAAAACATTAAAGTGCTAAAGTCAACCAACACCCCAGGACAAGGAGATTTGGTCCAAACCCTGCTGCATGATAAGAGAGTCCCTCTCTTATTTGCACTTTGCTTACCTCCCCTTAAAACAGAGGCTTGATTACATTTTCTATTCAAAAACATCCAAAAAGCAACATAATCAAATAAGCAGGGAAAGAAGAAAATAATAAGTATGTCCATTGCATTGTCACTTATCTTCCACATTTAACTAAAAAAGAACAAGAGCAACTAGTCACAAAATTGTATGTTAAAAGAAAAATAATTAATAAAAGCAATAATGAAGCTCTCTAATAGACCAACTATGCAGGTTGTTGTAAAATGAGTCAATCACTATTCTGAGCTTCAGATTTTTCACAGGGTCATCTTAGTTTCCAGTCTTAATTCATTGCTATCACATCACATTCCAGGGCTCTCGTCAACCATGAGCTTAATCAACATTTTTTTTTACTTATTTGCTCATTCAAAGTGATCGCAAATAAATCCTTCAACAATTAAAGTAACCTCTACACTTTTTTGAAAGACATAATTGACATACTGCAATAACATTCCTTGTTTGCTCCTAAGCCTGTCTCAGACCAAAGGTTTGCAACGATAGGAGTCAAAACTTGAAACTGCCTTCAGCGTGCCAACATTCTAAAAGCCGGTGACTTCCCACGACTGCAACTGGGAGAGACAATAGCCCTTTTTCACATGTGCAATAGTGTTACCCTCCTTACATTTAGTGATGCATTAATTCAAGGATCCCCCCCTCACTCGGCTAACTAGCACATTACGTGGATAGAATACTAAGGGGGCGCAAGGAAAATACCCAAGTACAGACCAACCGGTTTGAGTTCACATATGTACAGTATTTCACAAAAGTGTGTAAACCTCTCACTTTTTGGCAGATATTTTGTATCTTTTCATGGGACAACACTGAAGAAATTACACTTTGATATAATGTAAAGTAGTGTAAATTTACTGTCCCCTTAAATTAACTCAACACACAGCCACTGATGTCTAATCCGCTGGCAACAAAAGTGAGTACACTTTTGTTGCCAGAGTGAAAATGTCCAAATCCAGCACTGCCTTAACCCTCCTGGGCATGGGGTTCACCAAAGCTTCACAGGTTGCCACTAGAATCCTTTTGCACTCCCCCATGACAACATCACAGAGCTGGTGGATGTTGGGGACAAATTTATGTTTTGTCTTTACACCCCCAAGGGACACTTTGACTTAGGGGTGTACTCACTGTTGTTGCCGGTGGTTTAGACATCAGTGGCTGTGTGTTGAGTTATTTTGAGGGGACAGTAAATTTACACCGTTATACAAGCTGTACACTCAGTACTTCACAGTGTATCAACGAGTCATTTCTTCAGTGTTGTCCAATGAAAAGATATAAAATATTTGCCAAAACGTGAGGGGTGTACTCACTTTTGTGAGGTACTGTATACGGCTCACCTACGTAAAGTCCAGATAATTTCAGGGTTCTTTTTGCAAGCGTGAATAGGGTAAATGCGTCATTGTCTTTGTCGTAGCGGTGACCCTGAACTAGGACAGTGACTTGCTTTCTACAGCTGCAACTCTGCTCCTGTCAAAACAGCATCAACATAAAGGCTGTCTTTGTGTTTAAACTGGATACCTAGTTGTTTAAGATAAATAATATATTGAATTTTAAGGCTGCGGATATCCCATTTTTTATTTACTTATTCTGGTCACTCTGGGAGTAGTTTAACCATTTAAGTAATTTCCACCAACTACAATGTTCAGAGCTGACACTTAATATAGAAAGTTATTTCCCAGAGAGAAGGGCTGATTATGTAGTTGCACTTTCAGGCAACAGGTGAGCCTTGACCATTGATACACATGTACTCTGATGATTATTGCAAATGGTATATCCAATTTTACACTTTTTCTTTATTGACTGAGGGGCCCTGAGAAGATGTGCCTTACATTAAAACCAGCTGCTGGCAATATGAGAAACTGACATTGCAGGCAACAGTCAGCCAGCGTGGATTAAGCTACAGCTCTTAGACCGCCAGTTTATAAAGTTTTGGCTTTTCCTTGCAACATTCTAAAACAGTCTTACGTTATTACAAATCTTTGGTCTGAACTGGACTTTAAAAATGTAAGAAAAAATAGCTAGCTCCTCTTTGCATAAATTGTTTGCTTCGTTTACAGCTGCATTACCTTTGTACCAATATTGTGTACTCTGTTCCTTCAAACCCAAAGTTCAAGCACTATCTCTTGTTGTAGAAATCCTTGCGTTTTCGTAGCTCCTCCAGCACCCGAGCCCTGAACTGGGTCCAGTCTTCATCCTGGGACTGCTGGAGGCCCAAGGCAAGATGAAGCTCTGCAGAGTGGCTGCGCAGAAAAGGGTTGTACTGCCTCTCCTCTCCAATTGTTGAGGGACTCTAACAAATGACAAAAAGCAGTCATCCTTAAACAAATGTTCCTTTCTACCTGCACTTGCACTTCTTTCACTTGCAGAGTAGAAATTTGGGTGATACATGATTTTTGTCCTTTTTGAACACTTTTGCAGCTTAATTATTTGCCAACTTCATTCCTTTTCTATACCACTTATCCCTTTCGGGGTCGCGGGGGGGCTGGAGCCTATCCCAGCTGTCATTGGGCGAGAGGCGGGGTACACCCTGAACCGGTCACCATCCGATCAACAAGGCCACATAAAGAGACAGACAACCACTCACGCTCTCATTTATACCTAAGGACAATTTGGAGTCACCAGTCAGCCTAATGAGCATGTTTTTGGTCTGTGGGAGGAAGCCAGAGTGCCCGGAGAGAACCCACGCATGCACAGGAAGAACATGCAAACTTCACACAGAAAGGCCCTGCCCGACCTGGGGATCGAACATGCGACGTTCTTGCTGTGAGGCACGTGCACTACCTGCTGCGCCGCCGTGCCGCCTTATCTGCCAACTTAAGTAGCTAAATTGGCATTAAAAGGATTCTCATGAACAAATCAACATTTTTCAAAAACCCACTCGGTCTTTTACCATGATCCTCAATCCAAATCTAAAAGTCAAAAACCATGATCATCAAAACTAAATACAGAAAGGGGTACAAGTGTAACTGACTGTATTCAAAACTCACACGGGCAAAATGCAAACTAAGGTAAAGTTTGATAACCACAGAGCCAGGTAAAAACAACTGATATTTTTTTGTTAGAATCAAGCATGAAATAATAAATCTCTATGACAGGACTTGTTCACAATGGGCATATTGGTGTAGAACTAAGACATGTATACACTCATTGGCATTTCCACACTGAAGACCCTTAATGTGTATTCCTTTTTTATTTACAGGAAAAAAAATGTGGTCACAGTTGGACACATCATGCAAAGAAAGTGGGGTACAGAGAGAACAAAAGAAAAGTGATATAAATGATGCACTCACAAACTGGTGCCGCTTTTTTATATCAATCCCTGATTTGATTCCAATTCTGCTTATTGATTCGGATTCAACGATCCATGAAGAGTAAAACATGAGTACTTCAGGATCAAAAATATGCCTTCCGTTACTGTTGGCTTAGTTACGATCTGAATAATGAGGTGTCAGCTGCGAAAGAAATTTTATTTTCCCCTCCATTTGAACAAATAAACAATTTAATGAGGGCAGATGAGACAAATAGTTATGGGATGAAATAATCAGAGGTGGAATGAGTACTGAAATATTCTACTCAAGTAAAAGTACCTGCTGCTTGGATGAAACTTTACTTTAGTACAAGTGAAAGTACTGACCTAAAAATGTACTGAAGTAAAAGTAACTATTTTAATTGTGGATGGTTTGCCTATACTACCGTCAATATCACATTCCTATTAAATTGACAGTTCAGGCAAACTTAGTAATACCACTTTGAGACAACTTTATGGTCAACACAGTTGATTGTTGATGGACCCTGGCCGGCCCTGGAAACCAACAGATCAGCCCCTGATCAGGACAGGAAAGACGCCCTGTGCAGTCGAAGAACCCCTTTGACAGCTCATCTTAACATCGAGACAAAAACAAAGCTAACTCTACAAAGTTGCCAATTTGTTTTTTTATGTGTTGGTACCTGAAGATGGATAAAAACATTAGGGCTTAAAAGCATTACCATATGCAGTAAAAAATAAGTATGGCTTGAGAGATTTGCTGCCTTGATTTATTACAATTCATCCTTCAAACGAGCAAAACCTTCTTCATATAATGTGGGCCAACTTTTGGAGTTTGCTGCGGGCCAACTGAAAGTGGTCCAAGGGCCGCATTGGCCCCCAGGCCCTAGTTTGGACACCCCTGCTGTACACTGTCACTTCATGGTTTCACAGGGCATATACACTATATTGCCAGAAGTATTTCGCCTCACTTGATCTCGCATATGAACCTAAGTGACACCCTATTCCTAATCTATGGGGTTCAATATGATGTTGGTCCACCCTTTTACAGCTAGTAACAGCTTCAAATCTTCAGGGTAGGCTGGTCCACAAAGGTTTAGAAATGTGTTTAGGGATTTTTGACAATTTTTCCAGATACACACTTGTGAGGTCCTATTTTGAGATTGCACAAGAGTCCTGGCTCTCAGACTCTGCTCTGATTCATTCAAATGTGTCTATCGGTTGAGATCAGGGACTCTGTGCAAGCCTAGTCAGAGTTCATCCAACCAGACTCTCATCCATGTGGTTATGGACCTTGCTTTGTGCACTGGTGCACAGTCATGTTGGAGAGGAAGGGGCCAGCTCCAAACTGTTCGCACAAAGTTGGGAGCATGGAATTGTCTAAAATCTCTTGGTATGCTGAAGCATTCAGAGTTCCTTTCACTGGAACTAAGGGGCCAAGCCCAGCTCCTGAAAACAACCCCACACCATAATGCCCCCCTCCACCAAACTTACACTTGGCGACAATGCAGTCAGACAAGTAGCTGTTCTCCTGGCAACGCCAAACCCAGGACTCTTCCATCAGATTGCCAGAGTGGGAAGCACTTGACTCTCCAGAAGGCTCTCCACTGCTCTAGAGTCAGCTGTGTGGTGCTTTACACCACTGCATCTGATGCTTTGCATTGCACTTGGTGATGTATGGCTTGGATGCAGCTGCTCGGCCATGGAAACCCATTCCATGAAGCTCTCTACACACTGTTCTTGAGCTAATCTGAATGCCACATGAAGTTTGGAGGTCTGTAGTGATTGACTCTGCAGAAAGTTGGCGACCTTGCGAATTATATGCATCTGCTTGATCCTGCTTTGTCAGTTTACATGGCCTGCCACTTGGTGGTGAGTTGCTGTCATTCCCAATCGCTTCCACATTGCTATAATACCACTGACAGTTCACTTTGGGAATATTTGGAGTGAAGAAATTTCTCGGACTCGACTTGTTGCACCAGGTGGCATCCTCTGACAGTTCCATGCTGGAGTTCACTGTGCTCCTGGAGCATCCATTCTTTCTCTAATGTTCATAGAAATAGTCTGCATGCTTAGATGCTTGATTTTATACACTGTGGCCATGGAACGTGATTGGAAAACCCGATTCTGAAACACACACACACACACATATATACATATACATATATATGTGGTGTGTGTGTGCATATATATATATATATATATATATATATATATATATATATATATATATGTATATATATATGTATATATATATATATATACATATATATATATATATATATATATATATATATATATATATATATATATAGATAGATAGATAGATATATGTATATATATATATATATATATATATATAGAGAGAGAGAGAGAACACACACACACATATACATATATATACACACACATATATATTATATGTATATATATATGTACATATATATACATATACATATATATATATATATATACACATATAAATACATATATATATATATATATATATATATATATATATATATATATATATATATATATATATATATATATATATATATATATATATATATATATATACATATACATATATATATATATATATATATATATATATATATATATATATATTTGTATATATGTAGTCCAACATTTTAATTTTTTTTGCAATTGTGGAAATGACTTAATTTCCTTAATTTACTAGAAGCGGTCTGGGAGTGCAAACCCCTGCCAAGGCATTTCCAAACATAATCAGGACAGTTATTGTCAAAAACTTGGGGAACTGTCCTATCTTGCATTGTTAAAATATCCTACACAAAAATTCCTGGATCCACATCCAGATTTAGATCACCACAAAAATCTAATCAGTTGTCTTTTGTGACATGACCAACATTCCCTGAAAATGTCATCAAAGTCTTTTGAGAACTTTTGAGTTAATAGAAAAAATGTGGAAACTACAATGCAGAACTGTAAAGAACCATAATCAATAGCAGAACTGGATTTTAAACCATATTCCATAAAATCATTTCTGTTTACTGACATTTGTTTCAAAACACAAGTAGTAGTACACCATGCTCACCGTGCACAATCTTTGGCTTCGCTGCTGCAGCACCCACTGATATTTGTTTTCCCGGGCAACATTGCTTGGCTCAACCTCGGCAGCAAAAAGCAGGTTGTCCTCTGCATATTCATGACCTGAGGGATAACAAGCAGTTCACAAAAATAAATAAAACATGCCGACGCATATTTCATCACTTAGAAGTTCAAAATCAAAAAGAAAGCCAAAATAAATTCAACTTTGAATAAAACCCCAATCATTGGGAGAGACTAATTCTAAAACTCGGTAATGCATAAATAGGATTGAGAGACCAAACTGTCCTTTGGTTTATCAATCCTAGACCAAAAGCTTTTTACACTTATTTTGAAAGCCTAGTGCTTATCTCATACGTGTTCAAAAACCTGCCAGCCAGTATTATTCGAGCTAATTTAGTGTCCTCCAGGCCCTTATTCTGAATTCTAATCCGAATTCTCTGAGTTTTTATCTAACTTAATTCTTAGCACTAATAAAATATCCGTTGTAGGTAATTATATTGTCCATGTTGCCATCATGTCCCTAATACACACGTGGACAAAATTGTTGGTTCCCTTCCACTAAAGAAACACCCACAGTGGTCACTGAAATAACTTTAAAGGGACACAAGTAATAATAAATAAAAAATTACTGAAATTTAACTAATGACAATCAGACATTGCTTTTGAACTGTGGTTCAACAGAATCACTTTAAAAAACAAAATAATGAAACTGGCCTGGATAAAAATGATGGTACCCCTAGAAAAGATTGAACATGATTTGACCATAGGGACATGTTAAACTAAGGTGTGTCCTGTAATTAGCATCACAGGTGTCTTCAAACTTGTAATCAGTCAGTCTGCCTATTTAAAGGGTAAAAAGTAGTCACTGTGCTGTTTGGTATGGTGGTGTGTACCACACTGAACATGGACCACAGAAAGCTAAGGAGAGAGTTGTCTCAGGAGATTAGAAAGAAAAATATAGACTTGCATGTTAAAGGTAAAGGCTATAAGACCATCTCCAAGCAGCTTGATGTTCCTGTGACTACAGCTGCACATATTATTCAGAAGTTTAAGGTCCACAGGACTGGAGCCAACCTCCCTGGACGTGGCTGCAAGAGGAAAATTTATGATGAATTGAAGAGACGGATAATACGAATGGTAAACAAAGAGCCCAGAACAACTTCCAAAGAGATTAGAGGTGAACTCCAAGGTCAAGGTACATCAGTATCAGATCAAACCATCCATCACTGTTTGAGCCAAAGTGGACTTAATGGAGGACACCACTGTTGAAAGCAAATCATATAAAAGTGAGGAAAACTGGAATTTGTCAAAATGCATATTGACAAGCCACAAAGCTTCTGGGAGAATGTCCTTTGGACAGATGAGACAAAACTGGAGCTTTTTGGTAAGTCACATCAGCTCTATGTTCACAGACACAAAAATGAAGCATACAAAGAAAAGAGCACTGTACCTACTGTGAAACATGGAGGAGGCTCAGTTATGTTCTGGGGCTGCTTTGCTGCATCTGGCACAGGGTGTCTTGAATCTGTGCAGGGTACAATGAAATCTCAAGACTATCAAGGCATTCTGGAGCCAAATGTGCTGCCCAGTGTCAGAAAGCTTGGTCTCAGTCACAGGTCATGGGTCCTCCAACAGGATAATGAACCAAAACACACAGCTAAAAACACCCAAGAATGGCTCAGAACAAAACATTGGACTATTCTGAAGTGTCCTTCTATGAGCCCTGATCTAAATCCTATTGAACATTTGTGGAAGGAGCTGAAACATGCAGTCTGGAGAAGACACCCTTCAAACCTGAGACAGCTGG
>JBAMNC010002069.1:0-134148 GCA_037902135.1 Cetoscarus ocellatus
CATGTCCTCAGAGTTTGTGAAATGGTCTATAAAGATATAAAGAGAAATAAAACACAAGGAAGTAAATCTACCAGAAATTATTTGCTATGGAGGTGTTTAAGCAGGGTTTTGATTTTTGTTGTCAGATCAAATCTTTTAAATTTGCATTTATGATTTATCTTTATACATGAACACATATCCAAAATACAATTGTCTGTTAATTCCGAAGAGAAGTCAGACTAAATACTGATAATGTTCAAAGCAACACATAATTGAATAAATAAATAGAAAAGTAAGATGGGAAAGTTATGATTAGAAGCAGCTCTGATTCTTCAAGAACATAATTAGATTACTTTTAAAGGTGCTTTCTAACAATGATACACAGGTTTCAAGATTACATATTTAAAGCGCAATAAAAAACAACAGTAAGTGCAGAACAACAGCTGGTGCAGTGAGGCTGGGTATTTCCAGCAACCTCACGATACGATACATATCCTGAACACTGAGGCCATGATACGATATTCATATCCCGATACACATAAACTGTGAACATTGACTATGTTTTTAACAGAATTCCCGAAGTTTTGTTTTTTATTGCAAGAAGAAAAAGAACAAAGATTAGTTTATTCTACCATTCAAGAAAATTAAATTCAGGTCCTCAAAGATGGTAGACCTAAGTTCAAATGTGGAACATGTGCTTCATTATGTTGTTTGTTTTATACTTTAAACAGTGCTATTGTTAATATTACCCAAAGTGTACTGACAACTGTCAAAACATTAAGGCTATATCGATTCTGTAGAATCTGTATCAGTACACGTATCCACAAGGAGTGGGTGACGATATTTTGCCGTATCGTTATTTTGAGCACAAGCCTATGGTGCAGTCTAGATGTTCAAAGTAAAATACAGTAACATACAATTTTTAGTGTTTTTTTATTCCAAAATAAGTGCCATGGCCTTTCTGCAACCCCCCAACATGAGAATTATTCCATCATTTCTGTCTGTTTCTTGCTAACCTTGCACTGCAGTGCAGTGAGATGGGTCAGCCTGGTTCAATGTCTGTCATCAGACAAATCCATCTAGCCAAGCTCCAATCTACAATGATTGTGAGTGGCCCAAAGCAGCACGGCCCCAGCATGTCAAAAGCGCTTGTTTTCAACAACATGGTGAGGCCTTGTGTCTTTGCACATAAAGTTAGTCATGGATTGGGCTATTTTCTAAGCTTGCTCTAAACTGAGAGGCAACTTTGACAAGCCAAACATCTAAAGTGTTGGCTGGTTTATCAGAGGAGTTAGCTTTGCATTAGCTTTGCTGTCATTGGCTTTCACTTCCCCAGGGTGGTGCCACATAAGACAAGCCATATTTCCACAGTATGTCATTCTATTTACATATCCTGTGAGTCATATCCATCTCTTATGCCCCTTTCAAATTCCAACATAAGTCAACATAACCGAATTAAAAGCTCTCCTACACATTGAACATCACCTTAGCTGACCTCACAGGCAATTGGCTCAACGGCAGTACTGTGTGGACTCAAAGAGTACTTGATTTTATTTCTGTATAACCAAATCTTTATTGAATTTTGGAAATTAACACTTAAAAAATATCAATACTTGGTGGCCTTGAATCAATTCAATTTATTGCCACACCAACTATCACATTACTTTTCTGTATCAATTTTTTCTCCCAGCCCTACCCTGCACCGGCTTTCACAATTTGATATGTCCTTGGGCAAGACAATTAATCCCAAATTCATCCCACTGCAACGTCAGTGGTGTGTATATGGATCTTTATTATTCCTTGGAATAGAAATTACATTCACACAGTAGGAAACAGGGAACATCTTTGACCATATGAAGATGTATCCACGCATTTGAGTATCAGAACACAGAATGAGTATTCGTGATAAAGTGCTGGCAAAATGACTGTGCCATTTTTAAATCATTGCTTGTCAGAGATGTCTTGGAAGAGTCGCTGCTGTATGCAATCAATCAATCAATCAATGCCAAACAAAGTTAAAGTTAGCTCAGCCTTCTTTTGTTCCTTATCCATTATTAAAAGTCCAAAAGCATTCATGTAACTGAAAAAAAAAAAACCTTAGTGGTGTATTTTTCACCGCATCATCCTTCTAAAATTAGGTTGCCACCGGCTGACCCAGCTCACAAGGAGCAAGTGTTTGAGAGTTCGTCTCCACCCTGGAATTCCAGGACCTGCTGACCCACAGGGATCAAGTAAGAGCAGCAGGAAGCTCCAATCCCTCGACACCCACACTCACCCAGACCAGTCCCCCCCAAACATACTTCTGTTAAACTGTGTTAATGTAGGATGCATACTTTACTGCAGTTTTTCCAGCAGTTTCATAATGCAGTTCATGTCTGTGAAAACCCTGTTCAAGGGTTTGCACTGACATCACAATTTGTAAGACAGACCAGCAGTTCCATCAGCAAAGACAAACATGTGATTGATGTCAGTGGTAAGAAACAGTGAAATGCTTTATTTCACGTCATTGTCAGAGGGCCTAATTAATTTTGATCATTTTTATCATAGATTCTTGTTGGATTCATGTTAAAATTGACTAAACTTATGGAGCCATAAAGTTGTGTTAAAAATTAAACATGTTTAAGCCTGAGTTATAGGATAAAGTCCTGTAGTGACTATACATTACATACAACAGTTTTTATTATCAAAAGACAAAGTTGTTTGTTTAGACATTTGTTTTTCAGTCATCTTACTATGCTTTACATTAATTTGTCATGACTCTTAAAGGGAACATAGTATGTGAAAAACACTTTTTTTAGACTTTTGAACACATTTTTGGGTATTTGGCCTTCACCCAAGCTCACAAAATGTGATAATAGACAACAAAACCTGTATTTAGCAGGCTGCATGAATGTAAACTCATGGTATTTGGTGAGCTGTTGAGTCTGTGGATATACTGTTACGTAACAGTATATTTTTTTGACTTGCATACCTAACCTGATTGGTCTACCTGAGTATCCCCTCCCCCCTGCTAGAGAGATTCCTCTGCGAAGTGCAGCCATGTTGTTTATATTCTTAGTAAGAGATCGGTGTTCAGCATGCCTAAGCTCAGAAACTATCACTGCTCGGTTGTTGGCTGTAAACAGCCACATTTATCTTCACATATAGGCTACCAGCCTCGGAGAACCAAAGGGCCCAGTGGATTAATTTTATTTTGAAGGGAATGAGCAGCTACAGTCGGCTAAAACCTGTATGTGTGTGCCAGTTACTTCACGTCCAACTGCTTCTTCAACTTCAGTCAGTTCAATACAGGACTGGGAACTAGACTTTTCCTGAATCCGGGCTCAGTTCCAACAATCCGTCGCCAATCCTGATGATGGAAATATGAGTTTTTTAATGCTGCGTAGTATTTATTTTACTCATTGCTACAATATAATGCTAACAACTGGGGGAAGTGAACCAGAGGTAACTGCACAACATGTTCGTCAGTGTTCACGTTACTTGTTGAAAGTCTGAAGGATAAACTTCAAAGTATGAACATTCTTACATTAGTCAAAAGTTTAACAGTTGGCTGAATATAATCAGTCCCACTGTGGTGACTAGGCCGAGGTTAGCATGTTGTGCGTTAGCCTGTGATGTTTGGGAGAAATGAGATCACTGTTATATGTTAAATGGCATGAATTTGTGGTTCGTGTGTGTTCAGAAAGATAAGTTTAACAGCTGGCTGAATGTAATCAGTCCTTTACCCGACCCCAGGTCCCTCTGTTTGTGCTAACGTTAGCCTGGAAGGTAGGCTAAGTTGTGGCTATCCCACTGCGGTTAGCATGTCATGCGTGCGCCTGTGATGTTTGGGGGAAAAGATCTTTACTGTTGTAACCGTGTGTGTGCTAACCGGCATGAATTAAGGGTTTGCATGTGTTCAGGACTGTAAGTGGTGCGTAGCTGGAGCGTCTGCTTCGCTCGAGTTACGCTGAAGGTCTAAAGTGAATTCCTGTATGTACACTGCTTTGCTCTTGCTCAATAGCATATGAGGGCAACTGCCCTCAAAACCAGCCGTTCTGAACAGAGTGGTTATGTGAGCCTGGAAAGAATGCAGCTGTGCTTTATTCATAGACTTTTTGGACCAAAGCATGTTACTAACGTTTCATGAAGACAGCAAGGATCCATGTTAAGCTGCAGAAAAGGAGCAAAATATGGGACCTTTAAATTGTAGAACACAATTTTGGTTGTTAATATCGAATTATGTTTGATACAATAAAAGACTGAAAAAATAAATCTCACGTTTTAGGCCCATGTAGTATTTAAGATTATTGTCCCATATGACATGTTACCCTTGTTTCCAATTTTCCCTTCCAAAATTACCAGATCTTTGTATTTTTTCACAAATATTTTCATCTACTGCTTGTGTTTCAGTGTTAAGAATGTTGTTATAATAGCATTTAAGGTCAGTGACTGATGTGTTGCATGTTTTAATATCAATGCGTTCTCATGTTTTCAATCCATACATCATCTATACTGCTTAACACTGGAGCCCCTGCTGTCATTGGCTGAGGGGTGGTACATCATAAATATCTTTGAAGTAGATTCGTACATGAACATTTTCAGCTGTTCAATTCTGACAGGCAAAAAAGTTAAGACACAGTTTTGGCCACTTGGGGGAGGCAGAGCTAGCTGAACTTGAAGATATCATCACACAGTAGATGTAATATAATAAAGACATTCTTGCTTTTTGTATTTACAAAAAGCAAGTATCAAAAGATTGATACTACTTCCATTCTACATTTTAAAAGGAAAATGGATTTTGTCTCAACTTCAATGTGGCTCTACCACTTGCTAGTTATACATATTTTAAGGTTATTGCTGTTTCAGATTTGGGCTGAAGGTAAATCCTCTCAAATATTAGAAACATCACATTTAAAAGGTAGAAGCTAATACATCCAAGCAGTACTAAGGTAATGATATTCACTGAACTCTGTTGTTGATGACTTACTCTAACTCAAATGCCTTTTGCATTTACACCATGTATATCCATATGGTTATTTGACAACAGTTTTAAATGCCAAACTTTATTGATAAGGGGAGTCCTTTGTATTTTCTCTCATTCTGAACATATTGTTCTTAAATCTGGGTTTTCCTCTTTTTACACATGTGCATAATGCACCAGAGCACTGAGACAATGGCAGCTTTTGTTGGCTCACACAATTCACACTGCCTCTCTTTAGTCCTGCTCTCTGTTAATCAGTCTTCAGACAAAGACGGTGCAACAGCAGCAGTAGAAGCACACACACACACACCCCTGGGGGTAAAAAAAAAGAGGAGAGATTCAGCCTGGCTGTCTCCCCCTCCTCCCCTCCTCTTCTTCTCTCCCCTGCTCCTCCTCTGACTACAAGCCTCATCCCTCTCTTAAAAAAACACTCCTGTGTCTGTCTCTGAGGCTCTGTGGAGATGAAAGGGAATATGCAATGTGCCGCCTTTGACTGTGAACTGAGCGGTGTTATTAAGGAGAAGTTTACTGGCCTTGTCTGCGTTTGAACACACATGCTTGCTTGCACCAGGCAGCTATTTTGGTGAGGAGGGGGAGATATCTGCGGCTTTTTGCGAGGACTCTTAAATACCTGCAGATTACAATCCATGAAAAGCGCAGAGACACATCTGCCTGTGAATGTGCCGTCTGTGTGAACCACGCATGAGTAAAAACAAACGTGAGAAGACACAGGCCTTTCACTCTGCTCATGTATTCGTCTTGTCATATAAATCAGTCCTGCAGGGGGCGAAAGAGACCACTCCAAATCAAGCTGTCTGCATTGTCTCTCACAGCAGGGTTATGTGGGAACACAACAGTGGGGCTTTTCAAGGCCAAACTGGGTTATTCTAGTGCACCAAAATAACCCAGAATGTACAGTGGAGAATGCACAGAGGAGATAGTGGAGGTAGATGGGATCAGACGCTGTTTAATAATGATACCCCAGTGAAGAATACATGAGCATATTTCACCTCAGACACCAGAATCAATTTATATGCAGGACTAATCTGTCTCATGAAGATTAAACCACAATGTAAAAGCAATGTCTGATTTTCATTAGTTAATCTTGAGTAAAGTTTTATTTATTATTACTTTTGTCAGGTTCAAGTTATTTCAGAGACCATTATGGGTTTTCATTTCTTTAACGGAAGGGAACCAACAAGTTTGTCCACGTGTGTATACTCAGTTGGGTTTACTCAGGCTGTTGGTGAAGCCACCCATCATTTTAACCACACTCGATCTTGTTCTAGCATATGGCCTCGTTTTAATGAACTGAATGTCTTTCCTGAAAATCTTCTGTTATCGGATCATTTCTTAGTGACTTTTAACACTGTCTTATCCACTTTGGACTTAATTGCCCCACTAAAACCTATTAAACATCAGAGGATAGCTCCTTGGTTTAGTTCTGAATCTCATGCAATTAAACAAGCATCCTGTGAATTATAGTGAATGTGTTGCTCCAATAAATGAAGGAGTCACATATACTTTGGCAGGAAAGTCATGATTAATACATGACAGCCTTACAGCCTGCTTGAGTTGCCTACTACTCCTCGCTAATTGAGAAAAATAAAAACAAAATTCTGTTGTCTCCTCCGGAGTTAATTTTGATGGCACTTTTTAATTTAGTTTTAGTTTTAGTCTTTTGCCTAAAATATCTTTCAGTTTTAGTCATAATTTAGTCATCTAAATTGTTTTAATTTTAGTCTAGTTTAAGCTGATGAAATTTCACAACATTTAAGTTGACAAAATTTTCTGCAAATTTAGTTGACTAAAAAATGAAGTGTGAAGTGTAAGGCATTTTTTATGTTTCCTTGAATTTCTGAAGTCATGTTTTACACCATTTGCATATAGATAAAATGACATATCTAATAACCCTTTATTGAACTTTTGTGTGAAATGCAGTCACCTTTATTTAGGCTACCTGGCAGAGTATCTCAGTTACAATACCAGAACTGACAACAAACAGTGAACCTGCTCTACATGAATATATCAATTCATAAAGAGAGGAGCTCTGATTGGATCGCTCCACAACTTATCCCACCACCATGAAGCTAAGGCAGCTGTGATTGGATTTTATCTCTGTCAAACATTTTAGTCTAGATTTTATCTGTTGACGATAATGTCAGTTAATTTTGTTAGAGTTTTAGTCCATGTGCACCTTTTTTTGTTATAGTCTAATTTTCGTCTGGAGAAAAAAGCTTATTGACAAAAACTATGAAGAAAATAATTAGTCAACAAAATTTACACTAGTCTCCTCCTCCAAACCATCAACCTGCCTTTTAGACCCAATTCCAACTAAGCTGTTTAAGGGGGTCTTGCCCCTTAGTTTGTTCATCCTTGCTGGAAACCAGCAATATATCTTTATCAACAGGTGACGTGCCACAGTCCTTTAAAGCAGCTGTGATCAAATGAACTGACCAATTAATTGTAATATTGAGGTAATTTTATCCTAAAGCATTTTCAAACCCCATCAACTTAAAAACAAACAATAACATTCTTGAAACTGAAACCCCCATATCTGAAAAGATTTTCCTACCTGGCCATACTAAAGTATCATCACTTAGGGAGGCAACTACGTCTAAAGAGGACAGCATTGTTGAGGAATTTCCTTCAAACATCCTCCCTGAAAAAAAAGAGCATTTTCAAATTAAAAACCTGAAAAAAGATGTGGGTTTAAACCTTCACCATTATGTTAGTCAAAAAACTTAAAGCACCTTTACACGAGGGTAATTTTTTTCTTTGTGTTTCAATAGAGATTTTACATTTCAAACAGGCTTGTATTTAAAGTAATAAAATGAAGGTTATAAATGTAATCACAGTTCTATGAATCCCAGATCAAGCACTGGATATCTCCGTCTCATGCATGCACGGGTCCAGTACGTATACCAACAAAGTCACATGTGACCCCCGCATGACCCCAAGAAGCTATAAGTTCCAGTGTCATCGGAGGATCTGTTCCTCTAGAATCTTCTTGCGAAACCACAAGGATCCTGAGGGACCAAGCGCTCTGGCGGTCATCCGGGATTCATAGAACCGTAGTTACATTCGTAACCTTCGTTCTATTTCATCCCTACTGAGTCCAACCCCACCTCAACAACTGGGAGCAGAGCGTCCCCGGGCCAGGACCTGACCCAGCAGAGGGGAGGCAGCAACATTCATCCTATAGAACCGAGAAAAGGTGCCCAGGATGCTGCAGCACAGATGGCATCGAGGGCCACTCCCCTAAGGGCAGCTCATGACACAGACACGCTCCTAGTAGAGTGGCATCGCACCCCAGATGGCAGGGGGCGGTCCATAGACACATAGGCGTGTGCGATGGTGTCAATAATCCAGTGGGACAGTCTCTGCTTGGACAGACTGCACACCCTCCTAGGACCACCAAAACAGCCAAACAGTTGATCATACTGTCGTATGGCAGCACTGGCATCAATATAAGCCTCCAGTGCCCGCATCGGGCATAGGAGCTGCAACCCACTCTCCTCCGGTGGGGTTGGGGGTACAAATCAGGCCAGCCGGATAGGCTGATTTACATAGGATGGAAACAAGGCCTTGGTGGGAACATCACGTTTGGCCACAATGTAACCCTGGAGCAATCAGCGCTCCACCGCAAGCATGGGCTGCTGACGAACGGGCATGTGACTCCCCCACTCGCTGTGAAAAGACGATAGCGAGAAGGAAGGCAGCTTTAAACAATAAATTATGTTATAGGTACTTTTCAATAAAGCAGCCTTAAAGTAGTTTAACTACAGTCTAAAAATGACCTTTTTAAAGTTATTCACAGCAGTAGAAATGGCATTGGCCTTTTTAAGGACCCTCATTAGGCACAATGGCCCATTTTTTCTTTTCTTTTTTTTTCTTTTTTTCAATTTCTTGATGAACTTATTTGCTTTTACTGCAGATTATAATCAGAGGTTAATTAATCTCTATTAGGACTAACACTTTTGATTTTTTCATTCCTTATATCTGGGTGTAAAATCCCCCAGTATACAACAACATCATAGTGAAGTAATGTTTGAACTAACTGATCACATTCAGCATCATTAATCTGAAATCTAACAAGTTGAGCTACAAATGTCATAAAAACGCAGTGCAGTAAGGAAAAATAAAAGTAGGCCTGTGATAATTTGGACTATTCTTTTAATTCACTGTCAGGAAATGCAGCGATGCCTGTTTAAAATGTGATTCATTTGTGGAGCGGATGTTGCTGTGTGGCAGGCCAAATGATTCAACACTTTCTTATCATGATCGCATAAAAAATGTGCGATGAGCCTCAAAGAATGCTTTTGAGGTGATAAATAAACAACTGTGTTGTGTCACCTGTTGTGTTCCTTGTTATGGCAAATTTGTCATTATTAATAAAGTCCAAACAAAGGACAAGTCCTGACATAATACAGCCATGCACTTTAATGTTTGCTGTCAAAAGATCTCAATCATCATGGCTCCAACCTCGGCTGTCACAGGGTGGATGCAAATAAAGTCTCTATTGTCTAAAATCAGCTTGATATTAGTAATGTGCAATACCACTGATTTCTTTTCCGATTTGATACCAAGTAAAATTTAGGCTAGTATCGCCAATACTGATCCGATACCGATGCTTTGTAAAAAAAAAGTTTGAAAAATTACACTAAAGAGAAGTGTATTTAAAATGATAGCATTATGATGAATGCAAGGTATCAGACTACTTGTTATTGTTTCATTATGAAGAATTCTCATACAAGTTACTTTGAAATTGCCAGGTAAATACATAATTTAATAAATAAATGCAACAATAACAGTGTAACTTTTTCACTATTTACACTTACAAATACTAAGTTAACTGTAAGTCAAAACAAATGAGACTGATAGAAAATAATACTACAACTGCCTAATATTTTAGAGATACAATGTTACGGTCTATCTTATTCATTAAATGTTTTTAAGTTGTATTTATATTTTTTTAAAGTCCACAATGGCTGTTTTATTAAAAGTATTCTGTACATTTTAATGAGGCTTATAGCCTATGTAATCCACTTTACATGTTTTAATGTACAGGCAGGCTTACCTGATTAAATCTAAGCACTGATGTGAGGTGATCTCAGCAGCTCACACTGAACTTCAAGCTGAACTCATGCAGATATTTATTGTGGCGTCTAATAAGTCACTGCTTATTTAATAACCATATTTCATAAGGTACATTAATATGACTTCGAAGTCTTAAGAATGCAGATAACTCCCGTTGTTTTAACAATAATGGACAAATCACTTTCCCAAAATTCAGGAATAGTGATACAAATCGTCAACAGCTCCTGATTTTCTCTATCATTGACCTATCGTTTTCTCTCTCTGTAACTGGATCGTGCTTGCCTGCAACGCCTGCAGTACTTAAGGACTCAGAAAGTGACGTCTCTCTCTTCTCCTCTTCGGCTTGCCTCATCATCACCACATTATATTATGTTTATAATATATCCTTACGAACTAAAAATGACGGAAAAATGATGGAAATCCACTGTTCCCACAGAGAAATTGTGAGTCCAGAGCTTACTGTAGTGTATTACTTTATGAAATCCATGCAAAATATTTTTACTAAATTATTCTCCAACATATTGTTTCTTTGGGGTTGCCAACCTGTTAATTGCTCATTGAACTTCATATTTTTCTTTCTGTCGCTATGGGAAAAATATGTACTAAGGTATTTGTTGAAACAGAATACAGTTAAAATTTCAGCACTGTTTAGTACCATTTCACTAATGTGAGCACTTTTCAAGCTTTGAAAACACAGCAAGTTCTCCAGGTGCCTATACAAACCTCGTACCCTCATTGATTTTGTTGCCCTTTTAGAGTGAAAAGAGAGACCTGGCAATATGTGCAGACAAATTCCACTTTGAACAGACATTATAAAAAGTCACTGTATTTCCTTTGTCTCTTCTTTTTTGTTCATAAACATGAGTCTAGTTATCGAGTTTTAGTCTCAGTAAACTGTTAATAAGGATTTATTTATTCATATACTTCCCACATCCTGAGAGAAACACCAGGTCACCAGAGAAGAGGCAGGGAGGTGCACCCACAACACGGCCGTCCAGGAGGTAGATCATATGACCAGCTGTGTGCCCGGGGGTAAAGAGGGCCTTAAAGTTCAAACACCCGACTGTTATTGAGTCCCTGTGAAAGAGGGAACTGGAAAGACAGGATAAAAAAATGACTAAGACTCAGCAGAAGAGGCTTCAGAGCCTTACATTCTACAGTGTTAAACCGATCTGAATAAAGAGACACTTGAAAATTTAAGAGCAATTGGGCAAGATAAAAACCAAACAAAAAAAACAGGCAGTTACTAAATGAGCTGAAAGGGACTGTAGGCGACATTTTTACACTTGCAGTTACAGATAACGTTAAAACAAAGTTAAAAATATATATATTTTAAAAACTCTGCTGTAAGAAAACATGTTAAATAAATATCAATACAGAGGTTTGGATGTTGACCTTGGGCCATAAGACCAAGGCAACATTGATCAATTTAACGTTCCATAACTATACACTTTAAAAACAGGTGCTCTGAGAAAACACGAGGTCTCTGACCAATGAGACATCCAGCAGAACGTAAAAGGAGTGACTTACTGTGTAAGGCCTGGAATGTTATCAGCAGCATTTCCAAAGACTTTGCACGAACTGTGAAGCCTCTTCAACTCTTTGTTTCCCCCACTGTGATCCCTACAGATAGTAAAAACAGTGGTCATGAGAACTATGGGTTAATTAGAAAGATACCAACGTTTTACTATGTAAACTCTGAAGACTTTGATGTTTTTTTAAATTAGCATCCTTTGAAAGTATCTATTTAAATTTTTTTTACTTTACTTTTATTACAAATCGTCGACACACATAAAACATCCATTACAACATCTGTGTTTTTCCTTTTACAATTTCCAGCTGTATCCAGATGATTTAGAGGCATTTTTAGTAAAAATATACAAAAACTAAGTAATTAAATAAATTAATTACTTAAAAAATATATATATAATAAAAATACATAAATAAAAAAGGATAATAGGCAATCAAAGATCAAGAAATACATGGTGGGAGGAAAATGGAAAGAGAAGAAAGAGGCGGTTGTGTAGTGTGTCCTGGTATAAACTCTCTGCAAGCTTACACACTGTAGGTGTCTTGGCGCACAGGAGGGGTGGGAGGTCTTATTACAGTATTATGGCCATAACTGGGCTCCATCTTTTGATGAAGATGCAGGTTTGGAGTCTCAGAGAGTATGTAATCTTTTCCATTTTATATATTTTCCCATACTTTTCAGCCCACATATGGTATGTTGGGGGTCTGGTTTCAACCATGTCATCGTGATGCAATTAATGGCTGCTGTTCACAATATAAGGAGTAAATATATTCTAGTCCTTCTCTCTATGCCATCAGGTATCACCCGCAGTAGTGCCACCCTGGGATCCTCCGTTATATCCAAACCAAACAACTCCCTCAAGATCTCAAATACCTCCCCACAAACAATCGTAATTTAGGACATGACCAAAAAATATGCGTGTGATTTCCGATACCTGTCCCTCACTCCCTCCAGCATTGAATGTGTTGGTCTGAATGTGGCAACTATGACTGGTGTCTTAAAAAAATTACTAAAGACCTTCCACTTAAACTCCCTCCAAACATCTGCATTGGTCACCAGATGGGCTTCAGTACATATTTCTGTCCACACATCTGGCTCTAAGTCAATATTCAATTCAGCTTCCCATTTCTCTTTCATGTGTACGATAAGACAAAATAACTCTCTGGCTCTGTTGGTTGAAAAGGTTGCAGACCCCGGCTAAGTGATAAAAAGATTACATTAAAGTACAAGGCAATCGTGGAATATGCAACGACTCGGCAAAAATGTGTGTTTGAGAAACATCCATGGGCCGCACTAACATTAAATTTGATGTCAAGTAGGGGGCCACAAAATATCGTCCTGCAGGCTACAATTGGCCCGCGGGCTGCGAGTTTGAGACCCCTGCTCTATAGACAGATGCCTCAACACACCCCCCATTTTAGAGAGGGGACTTTTGGAATTGGTTGTCCTTCCATACGTTGTGATATAACACAACTGAAGTACCCTCCCATCAATAAAATACCAGAGCTATGTTGTAGAACTACATTAAATATTGTTTTAAAGAATTCAGGTTCATCCTCGGCAGAAGCATACACATTCATCCGAGATACTTGTATCTATTTACAGTAATGATGCAACATATACATAAAAGCTTACATGTTTCACTTTTCAACCAGTTCAGAGATGCATATAGAAATACAGACAGGCATTTATTAAAAATCTTAATACATTTTATAGTGACCTGAAACAAAATGGTAAATAGACTTGAGCTTGTACTACACTTTTCAATTCAGTAGGCTAATCTAAGTGCTTTTACATTGCCAGTAAAGCTGTCCCATTCACACACTGATAGCTGACATGCCTATGTATGTAAGCTAAAGGGGATTAAGTTCTTTTATATCCATAACACTATACTGACGCAGGAGTGGGAGCAATTTAAGGTCCAGTGTCTTTCCCAGGAGCTACGCTTGAACCCTGGTCTAGTGGTTTTCAGATATTTTTGTCCAAGACACAACTGAAACCAAGCCAAAGACTGAAGGCACACCTTATTTATATCCATGTGAAATAGACAAGTTACAATATCATTAGCCCCATTCATGCTTCCAGTTCAAGCTGTAATATTTACGCCCTGTAATGCTTTGCCCTACACTCTGAACATGTGGACTCTTAATGGGGGGAGGCACACCAGTGTGCATCTAAACAACTTTTGGGAACTCTGCCTTCCTATTGGCAGATGAACAAGTCTCAAAACTGAGCCACCAACCTCCCTTAAAAAATCTTGTTTTCTTGCCTATCTGATGAGTTGAGCTGAATTTTACTTTGTTAGTTTTTAAAGTAAACCAATTATATAATTAGTATGACAAACTCACCAATGCTTGTGTGTACAGAGTATTGCCTCTAATGTCACTCCTTCTTTCTCAAGAGCACCCTGTAAAAAACATAATCGTCATATAAAACAACACAAGCATTCGATTCAAAAGAATACACAAAACAGTGACCAAAGCTGATACAATATGCATTAAAATGTCTACTTAAAAGCATATGCTTGCTTCAGAAAATTAATTTACAGCTTACATAAACCAAGTACTTATAGCAAATCAAAATAAAATATTTAACCATCTTGACAGAAACTGAACTTTACACCAGCATGCTACACACATAGGCACAAACAGGACCTGTAACCTTAACATGTATATATCTCTAAAGGTGTGAAGTGTGAGTGGTCTGCTCAGAAACTGATGCCCCGAGTATTTGGAGGATCATTTGTGGTGCTCAGGGGATAAACACTGAGAAAACTGGACAAAGCTATACGACATCAGCCATTTGATTATTAAAAGGAGGCAGAAACATTGCTGATGCCAATACATGGACGTAGCCATACTATATTCTCTGATTCAAACACATTTGCGTCCAAACTTTCAATCAAGGGCCACATGCAGAAAAATACATGGAGGACACAGCCAATTTGATGTGCATCACCTTCAAATGTATCAAAGCTGAAGATTTTGCAATGGCCAGTTACATTTCAGTCGGCCCTGCTACCACATGATTGGCCCCCAGTCAGGATGCCTATGACCCTCACGTAGCAGAGAGAGTAGATGGCTGATCTTCATATTCAGAAACAATAACAAATTGAACAAAGCAGAAAAAGCTTTAAGAGTGTTGGCGCTTTAGGATGATTTGAAATAATTCACAGCACAAAAAATGAACGATTGGTGCTGTTTTGTTGTCACAATCAGTTTGTTTTTATATGAAAATGGGCCGCAGCATTTCACCCCAAGGCTAAAGTTTGGACATCCCTGCTTTAAATAAAGCATTTATTGAGACAGTGGCCATTTCTTAAACTAGAGTGTAGAGTATGTTTGTTTAGGCCAGCAGTCAACAACCTTGATGCATGTGGCTCTTTTGCCCCTCTCTGGTGGTTCTCTTGACTTAGAGAAAAAAAGTGAAAACATTTTTTTCTTTGCATTTAAATACTCATAAACAAAATAACAAAGAAACCCGGTTCAGATCCTAATAACTTCAATAATTCCGCTCCATTTCTCACTTACCTTTCATCTCCAAAACTCTTGTGAAAATAGCTGCCAGCCAACTTCACTCACACCTAACCCACAACAACCTTTATGAGCCTTTCCAGTCCGGTTTCCGCCCCCAGTACAGAAACAGTCCTACTCAAAATAAGCAATGACCCCCTCCCCCAAATTGGTACAATTTCTATCTTACAGGCCACTCACAGTTCATACAGTTACAGTCACTCCCCCAGTTCAGGGGCTCTGTCCTGGAGCTGCTCCTCTTCATCACTTACCTCCTCCCCCTTGGCCATATCTTTTGCAAAATTTAATATTCATTTCCACTGCTTCACAGGTGACATCCAGCTCTACCTCTCCTACAAACCTAATTCCACACTCCCACCCTCCTCCCTCATTTCTTGCTTATCAGACATAAAATCCTGGTTCACCTCAAATTTCCTCAAGTTAAACAGCATAAAACTGAATTCCTTCTAATCAGCACCAAATCTACACTGTCAAAAGTTGACAGCTTCTCCCTCACTATCGACAGCTGCTTGATCTCCCTCTCCCCTAAAGTTAAGAGTCTGGGTGTCATCTGCGACAGCACACTGTCATTCCAGCCCTACACCGATAACATCCTCAGTCTGCTTACTTCCACCTCCGTAACATCAACCGTCTCCGCCCCTCCCTCACCCCCCACAGTGCCCTCCATTCTTGTTGACAGCCTCGTTACCTCCAGTATTGATTACTGCCACTTAATCCTCTTCGGCCTCCCCCTAAAGTCCCTCCATAAACTCCAACTAGTCCAGAACTCAGCTGCCTGCATCATCACAAAGACCCCTTCACACCATCACATCACCCCCATCCTGCAGCAGCTCCACTGGCTCCCAGTCAAGCAAAGAACTGAACTCAAACTCTTCCTGTTCACCTTTAAGGTCATCCACAACCTCGCCCCTCCTTATCTGTCTGACCTCCTCCACATCTCCACTCCAGCCCGCTCCTTCAGATCCTCCTCGAAACCCACCTGTTCAGAACTGCATACTCCCTTTAACAACCTACACATTTACATCCCCCCAGCTGTTATTGTCTGTTGCGTTCCAGTGATTTTATTGTTCTATTGTTGATTTTATGCTGTTGTGAGTTTTTTAACCTTTGTACAGTGTCCTTGAGTGTCATGAAATTTTCTGTAGAAAAACACTAAATAACACTAACAACAACAACACCAATAACAATAATAACAATAAAAGCTAATAATAAATTACTGAGAGCTCCTTAATAAAAATAAAATATACACACAGTTGTCTTTATATTAGTTCCAAATCCCCAAACAAACCAATATATGGTATAACGATAACGCCGAGTTGAAGTAATTCAATAGACTGATGATCACGTTAACTGGTAAAACAATTTGCTCTTTGAGCCAATGTAATCAATGGGCTACTTTCATTTTAAGATCCAAATGGGTTTTTTGGGTCCAGACAGAATTTTTTGAGGAAGTACAGGGTAAAATAGCTCTTTTGATAGAGAAGATTTCAACCCCCGGTTTAGACAGTAAAAAAATAAAGTTCCACAACAATGAAACCAACAGGTGTCCCTGAAGCCAGCCTCAAGCCGCACTTCCACATTGGCATAATTTTTCAGCCCAAGTCAGTCCCACCCCCCCAAGTTGCCACCTGGGCCACCCAGCTCAGACATTCAATGTTATTTCTGAACAAGAACAGGAGTTTAGTAAGTTTATCTAGACATCGTACATAAATCTGACAGTAAATGAATTTACCTGAACAGTCTGAGGGTCTGCAGGGTCTACAACAACTGCAACACTGGAGGCTGTGTCAATTACAAGATAGCTGTAGTTGTCAGACAGCACAGGGATGGGAATAATCTTGATACCTGAGGACAGACAGAGAAAGGCAAGAGGGAAGTTCCAAGATAAATAGTGTGTCTTTCTGTAATTGTCCAGGTAAAAATTCATGGCTACACAGAGTCAGTAAATTTAGTTAAAAAGAAGGCATATTTGTTCTTGAAATGTTGAGAATTACTTTTACATCCTGTGCAAGTTGTGAAGCCATGCGTCATTTTACTCAATCCACAATCAAATTCAGGTTTATTATGATTACTCACTGCATTAACCAACTCTAACAAAAAATGAGTGGTGTGGTAGGAACCTAGAAAACTTAAAAAAATAAAATAAAATAAATAAGCCGATGCATACCATTGGAGTCCATGGGCTGAGACGAGGAATGTCCAGAGGGGTAACGTTCGCGAGCTTTCTTCATTTGCCTTTTATAGTAAATGTGACCAAGTCTGGTTTTAGTGTATAATGTGTACCTGTAAAACAGTTAACACGATGGAAAAGATGTCAGTAGAACAATTTATGAGTTATTTAAGCTACTCCATGGTCTGAGCCAGGCAACAGGCCAATAGTTCGCTTCACTGCTACAAAATCGGCTGAAATGTACGTGATTATTAATAGACTTAAAGAACAGGTCCGTCTCCTACAGATAAACTATAGAAATCATATCTTCCATGGTGAGATGATTCTATAATGTTTCAGCAACTTCTGTGCAACGGCGTGACTCAAATATCATCGATGCGTCAAATGAATGTAACAGACGTCTTCATCTTACGTCGATGACTTAGCCACCACCTTTTTTCATTTTATCGCCAAGATTCACTTCGACGAAAAACTGAAATCTGACACCAGAACACAGAATACAATCCACTGCTT
The DNA here is from genome assembly GCA_037902135.1 of Cetoscarus ocellatus. Classification (NCBI taxonomy): domain Eukaryota; kingdom Metazoa; phylum Chordata; class Actinopteri; order Labriformes; family Labridae; genus Cetoscarus; species Cetoscarus ocellatus. The sequence goes on from JBAMNC010002069.1 coordinate 17,790, forward strand.
AAGGTTTACATGTATTGCAAATTAATGATCTGAAATGAGACTCCAGTGATTCTCGCAGCAATAACAAAACGCCACACCATACGGCGGAGACTACATGCACAAATACTGCAGTACTCACGCGATACGGAACAAGGACTTCTCTGAGCGGTCCATTATTTTATGCACCAGTGTTCTCAAGCTGGTTGAAGCGTTGCCTCTGTAAAAAAAAGAAAAATATGAGACAACAGTGAAGAGTGTGGCGGCAGCAAGAAATCCAGCCCAATCAGCAAACGCCATAGTACAGTGAGCGATATGACGCTCACACCGTCACGCAGAACCCGGAAGGGAAGAGAAGACGGATTTGTTCTTCTTCTTCTGTTTGTCTTATTGGCGGTTGGCAGCCAGCTTAGGGAGCATTACCGCCACCTACTGGATTGAAGTGTGGCACAGGAAATTAAGCAGGAAAAAAAAAAAAAGTATATATATATATATACATATATCCATACATACTCACAAAACTCCAAAGTTAAACTCTGTACCAGTCCCCCTCAAGTACTTCATTAATGACTTGAATGCTTTGTCAGATGCTGACCCTAGCAGATTCTCTACGGTGAGAGTGTTCCAATTCTCCAAAAGTTAAGGAAAGGAAGTTTGTTGCTTCCTTTATCGTCTCCTTTGGCTTAGGAAGCACTGGACCATCCTTTACGAAAGGAAAGGAGAAAGAGTGCCCCATAATGCCTTGCGGCAGCATGTATAAAAATATGGTGCCTGCCGAACGTTTACGGAAACTTACGAAGGAGAAAGGACGAGTTTTGTGGGACTATTAAGATATGTATATAATACTGAGTAAATATTTTTTGGCAGGTACAGAGAAAAAGATATGCTTCCAAGTCAGTACTTTAAAAAATATAACCTTTAGTTCATTTCTTTTTTAATCATTTTTGCACGTTGGTGTGAGGCGCTCTGTTTTACGACTGCACAGTTACACTCAACGACCATAGAGGCCACTAGAGAGCTAAAAAGCCGGAATCTTACTTAGTGCTGCTTTAAACTCAATAAATTGGCCAACTGATAACTGTGATACTAGCGATAGCCCCTCTCAGCTGGATCAGCTTGTTGATAGCTCTGCAAGTCTACTAAGATCCACTTTGGACTCAATTGCCCCACCGAGACAAAAACTATTAAACGTCAGAGGACAGCTTCTTGGTTTACTTCCGAAACTCGTGCACTTAAACAAGCATCCCGTAAATTAGAGAGAATATGGCGCTCCAATAAAAGGGAGGAGTCTCTTTGGCGGGAAAGTCATAATAACTACATGACAGCCTTACAACAATCTCGAGCTGCCTACAACTCCTCACTAATTGAAGAAAATAAAAACAACCCTAGGTACCTTTTCAGCACTGTAGCCAGGCTGACACAGAGTCAGAGCTCTATTGAGCCTGTGATTCCTCTAGCTCTCAGCTGTGAGGACTTTATGAGCTTTTTTAATGATAAAATTCTTAAAATTAGAGATAAAATTAGCAACTCCATGTCTTCACCTGAACCTGCCATACCATTAAACGTAATCAGATTTGACTTAGACTGTTTCTCTACAATTGGCCTTCAGGAGCTAAAGTCTGTTGTCTCCTCCTCCAAACTGTCTGCCTTTTAGACCTGATCCCAACTAAACTGTTAAAGGAGGTCTTTCCCTTAGTCCGTCCATCCTTGCTGGAGACAATAAATATATCTCTATCAACAGACTACATGCCACAGTCTTTTAAAGTAGCTGTAATCAAACCTCTCCTTAAAAAACCTAACCTCGATTCGGGAACATTAGCTAACTACAGGCCTATATCAAACCTTCCATTTACTTCAAAGATCCTGGAGAAAGTAGTGGCTAATCAGGTATGTGACTTCCTTCAGAACAACAGCCTTTTTGAGGACTTTCAGTCAGGATTTAGAGCTCACCACAGCACAGAGACTGCTCTAGTTAAAGTACTGTAAAATACCAAATAATAGCTGGGGCGTTTATTTTCTTCAATCACTGAGCAGACCAGGCGTTTATTTGGGACCAGGCAGCTATTTGGGACAGGCGTTTAATTCCTTTCTCACAAAAATCTTGCTTAGAAAAAAATAAAAGATATGGTAAATGTGATCATATTATTTATTTACACCAGTATGAATTGCACCTTTATATTTTCAAGGCAAGATTACAGCACTGTAGTTATACTTTTGCCTCCCTCTTTAACTCAGCACTCTCTAAACAGTCTTAATACTGGTAAGGAACTGCCAGTAGTTGGGTCTTACTTTTTTTTTTCTTGCTGTACTGGGGCCACCTTTAAGGTTAGACTTAAAACATTCCTCTTTGATAAAGCTTTCAGTTAGGGACCAGCTCATAGTCCATAGATTAGACACATAGTTAAGATGCAATAGGCTTAGACTGCCGGGGGGATCTGGCACACTGGGCTCTATCCCTCTCTCTCTCACACTCTCTCTCCATATCTGCCTCTGCCCCTTTCTGTTTGCTCCTGTACTCGTCTCTGGCTCTGGTCTTGTAGGTGGCCTGGGATCCTTGGTGGAGACTGCCTGCTGCTGTGGAGTCACGAAGCCTCAATAACTACAATTACAGACATAACACATATTTGGCCATTTCTTTACCCCATTCCAGTTCGTAATCATTATAGCTGTTAATGTAGACATTAGCATGATCTCTCTATGCATGGTTGATTACAACTATCTCTAGCACCACATAGACATGAGGTCCCTCTTTAAAATGGGATGTCACATCTCAAGAGGTCTACCTTTAATGCATTTATACTTAACAGAGACAAATATGGTAGGGACACATTTGTGGTCTGGGCACCCATGAGTTCGTCACTACCATAAATTCTTATTTTCAGTAAGACTTTTATTGATTATACTTCTATAAAATTATCACCACAACCACACAGACATGAGGATCCTCCTGAAAACAAGTTGTAGCATCTCAAGAGGCTAACCTCTAATAAATTTGTTTTCAGCAGAAACAAATTTGACGACGACAGGTCTATGATTGGTCCATGGATCTGTTACTAACTTTAGTTCTTACTTTAGTCCACTTGTCTCTACTTACCTCCCTCCCTTTGCCCACACACCCAACACAGCATCGTGTGGATTTGCTGTTCATCATGAGACTGGGGTCCACATTCAAGATTTCCTGCTGCTTAACAGAAGGTTTTTTCTTGCCGCCATGATGGAGGGATTCATGATTGGCTATATGGATTCATGTTGGGTGTTGGATGTATATATTTGTATATATATGTATATGTGTATTTTATATATGTATATATGTATCTATGCATATATGTGTATCCATAAAATGAAGAGTTTTGTGCTCTATTGTGAAGTGTCTTGAGATAATACTTGTTATGAATTGGCGCTATACAAATAAAGATTGATTGATTGATTAATTGACAATTACATGTTATGATTTATAGAGCACTTACTTTAAAGCATTTCTTTTTCTCAATAACAGCCTACAATGTTGATGAATATTAAATATAAAATTGTGGTACTTGTTACCTATAGAGGCCACTAGAGAGCTAAAAAGCCAGAATCTTACTTAGTGCTGCTTTAAACTCAATAAAATGGCCAACTGATAACTGTGATACTAGAAAATAAAATTAAAATTAAAACCACTAAAATTGTGGTACTTGTTACCTATATTAATTTTTACATATTAACTACCACATCTCCATCTATCTTAATTTCTGAAGTAAGTCATGCCAATAATAAGACAGAACAACGGGGTCTCTGATAACATTTGTTAAAAACAATCAATAAAAGAAGGACAAATGAGGCTTTTTACAATCCTTCAAATATAATAACAAATTTAAATAATGTTCACAATGATGTATGTGAATGAAACAGGGAGAATAGTGCTTCTGAAACATTCTGCATATAGCAGGCTTCAGGTTTTCAAGGTGCAGTGTGTAGAAATTGGCATTTTAGCGACATCTAGCAAATTCAGATCAGATTTTGGAATGAGCCCATTCGTCACTAAAACATCACATCACTAAGCGTCGTGAAGACCAAAAAGGATCTTGAAAGAATTCTGCTGCGTTTCATAGTGTTTTCTTTCCTTAGACGGAAATGTTACAGATTGCATCTAGAGTGATTTCGAATATATATGTGGTCATCCATGTCTCAAGTTTTAATATCAACAGGCAATTTAAATCCTTCAGTTCAGCAACAACAACACGCTATCTTTCCTCAACAAACACTACGCTGTCTTCTTCTCTTGTAATTCTTCTTCTTCGCATGCCATCCAGGTAGATTTCAGGACCGGCGGCCAGACTTTTATTCAAAAATTGCGTTTCGCTCTTTTTGTCCCCAAAACCCACCAGTAGACAACATGGCGGATCGTTATGTCAGCCTCCACAAAGGGGAGACCCGCGGTACATAAATATTAAAAGCTTTTCTAACTTAATAAAAAGAAAACTAAAGTTTTATGGGGATGATTGTGCACCTATTTTGACGGACTTTACATACAAATAGAAACATTATATCCTATATTCACCATTTCTGTTCGGCGAATTGCTGTCACCTTCCTTTAAAGGGAACTGAGATCTTTAAAAGCCGAGGTGTAGAATGAAACTGATGGAATATTGCATCTCTGTGAGAGGAATCAGTTTATGAAACAATCCTGACAGAGAGACCAAAGAATCTAAATCGAAGTTCATTTTTAAAATTACAACAACAACCATCATGTTAAGAAGATTTAATGAGATTTGAAAGCCAAGTTTTGCTCTGTCTGTGTAGTATTTTGGGGTTATTACTTTTTTTTACCTTCTTGTTCAGATTCAGTGTAAATTGAATCCTTGTTTCTTGTAGAGGGAAGTGAGGGCTTCCTTGGCTCTGCAGCTATTTGATATAAAGTTTTTGTATTGTATTATTTACATTGTTAATCAGTTTCTTGTAAAAGAAGGGGGAGATCATATAAGATTATTCTTTTTTCTGCTCCTTTTCATTTATTATTTTAGCTTTTTGCTTGTTTGTATTGGAGTACTTTCTTTTATCAATAAAGACATAAACATGAAAATGAAATGATTGCCACATAAAGGTTAAGCCTGTTTGACTGTTGCTCCATTTGCCTGAGGAAGATCTTGCTGATGGAAACATTGCTTTGTATTAAATCAAGTTTCTCATTAGGAGCTGAAAAGTGTGTGGACATTTTTCTTTTTTCAGTAGACGAGGATTTCTCTGTCCTGTACCTGTAGAGATATTGCCTGGATACATGCACAGTAACAAAACATATGTAGTCATCTTTATGTGTTTTTGCATTTTTATGGCACCATTCAAAGTTCTAATGCACTAAACACATTGCCTTCATCAATTCTTCTGTCCCTGAGAAGTAATCATCTGCAACTGCCATTTCTACCAAAAACGAGTTGCAGTTACATATCCACCGCTGCAGGTGTCATTGTTGCACTATCCTTGCTGACTGTGTGTTGTCTCCTTACATGATGAGGAAACCGGCTTTGATTTAACATGTATCCCACCATATCATCCCCCTGAGACTGTATTTGTTTCCTTTTTTACATTAAAGGGTATTCCATCAGAGTGGATGAAGTCTTAAGCCTGGCTTACTTTGATAAGTCTTGCCATGTCATCTGAGCTGGCCTGCTCCAATGCAACTGTCCAGCCTGATCAAGCTGTGTGTCACAAAATTGCTGAAAGCTGAAACCAGAATGTCATTAGAAGGTTCCTCTAAGCATTGCTGAACTTACTTTTAAAAATCAGTCAGGCTAAAGATTTCCACTGTTCCTAAAGAACTGTGACCATGTTTGGAGCATTAGTTGTATAATACAAATGTTGCCCTTTTTCTCCTGATGCCATCCATATTAGTGCACAGTTTAACCCGAGGGGGGTATTCCATCAAAGTAGCAAACAAACACTGAGCTTACTTATTAACCTGGATTGGACTACCTTCAGCCTACCTTAAAACTTCAACTGGTTCCAGCAGTGTTCAGTCAGGGGTAACTCTAGTGAGGCCTAAACAATCAGCATGTGTGCTCATAGACTGGAGCCCAGAACAGTAGATTGAAGAGAAGATGATGCAGTGTCTCATAAATTGTGAGCTAAACTATTTTCTGAGATCAAACATGACAAGATAACAGATGATTTCATGGTAAAATGTCATCAAAATGCAGTTCTACAAGCCTATTTATTAATTCAGTGATTTTTAAATAAATAGACAATTAATACCATTGATAAAGTGAGATTGTGGCTACTGTAGGCCTGGTAATAAGCTAGATAATATTAGATATAAAGGGACCACACAAGCTGTTTGAAGGAGCTGACTTAGTTAAACTCAACCTAATATTCAGGTTCATCTACGACCCACATCACTTAATCTATTGGATTCTAGCCATGTTATACTTTCCAAACTGCATTACATGAGTGATCCACTTTAGGTGCAATCAAAGAAAAATGTGTATTTTTAAACATAAACATAGTTCTTTTTTAACTTTATTTTGCTGAATGTTGAATAACCTTATGTATGACTTAAACTAAAACAATACATTTAGCTACCTCTGGAATTGCTTTTATTAAAACAAATCTTTGGTGATAATGAAAGTGACATAATATGTTTAGTGGTCAAAACACTAAAATCTTTTGGTGTTCTCACAAGAGTCAGTCCTTTATAATGGACGTCCTGTAAAAAAAATGAACTTCTTGCCATTATTATGACCTTTAAACATGATGCCCTTTAAGTTTATGAGGCGCTGCAGAATTGAATAGTTCCAATATTTAAAGGGACATGCCAACTGTTTTTTGTTTTTGTGTCTTGTCTCACTCCTGAGTCAGGCACTCCAGGCGCCATTCTTGTGTAAACAGAAAGCGAAAACGCAGCAAAAACTCTCAGTTTTCTGCCGTTTTTGTTGTCGTGTAAATGGGGCCTAGGGACTGAAGTAGCCTGTTCATGGGAATCATTTGAACAGCACTTAGTATGGACCCTCCTCCAGGACCAGTTTGTCATGGGAGACCCACGGGGGGCTCAGCCCTGGGCCCAGTTCAAAGGTAATCTGATTGGATTTTGGATAATGGATTGGATCAAATCTTGAAAATGGGTTGTTCAAAACCAAAAATGGATTCTGAAACCGGATTAGATCACATTATTCAACCTTGGTATTAATCTGAATCAAACCCTCAGTTTGTGTTGTTCAAAACTCTTTAGTAGGATTGGGATAACTTTGATCCAAAAAATCGGGAATGTTCTGATCCCAGCAGTTTGGTGGATTCAGAGTGGATTTCAGGAACAAAATTTTATTTAAAGGTAGGGTCTGCAGGATTTTCCTTAAAAATAAAATATCATCTTTTTCAGGAGAAATCCTGCTCAATCGTCTCCTATGGGTCTCTATGTGTGATGGTGTCTTTGTTTACCTAAAGGTAGTTTACTGTCCACATTCTTCCTTTCAGAGGAAATTTCAGCAATTTTAAAAGCATTATCGCAATAATAATTTTCCTACACAAGCACATAGAATATGTACCACGTTGGAATTTGCCTAAATCAATGTATGAATGTAAGAAACTGAAAATATTGGTTAATAATCACCAGAAACCGCGGCTCTGCAGTTCATTTAAATGGCCCGCCAAGCTTTGTTTGGAACTATTCGGCCGCTACATGAACCACGTGACCCTCTGCGTTCTGAACCCTCAATGACGCCACTCTCTCTTTCAACCGCTCAGGTAGTGAGGAGTTCAGGGGGAGGGGCTTTGTTTGAATGTTGTATTTATAAACAGTAAGGAAAAATCCTGCAGACCCTACCTTTAAATCAAATTCTAACTGGTCATATAAATAACAGTCATCATGCAGTAGATACACATTTATTTTTTAATATTTTTTCAACTGATTTTCAGACCATACAGTTTAAATTATAGACAACTTATCACTAAAGACCAGTAGGGAAGAAATACTAAAATCCTCTCAAAAGCTGTCAAAATCAAACAAGTATTAAAATCTAACTCTGATTGGAAACTTGATATTTACAGACACATCCAAAAAATCCTTGTTCAAAAATAGTTTCTGACAATGGCATCCCTGACTGCATGTCCAGTCTCTCTCTCATTCTGAGAGAAAGTCGCAGGTACGTCTTCATTTTCAGCAGCTCAGGTGCATCATTGACCTCATCATAGAGAGGGACAGTCTGCTTTGTAGAAATATTGTGCAGGACAATAACAGCAAGTATTATGTCGCACGCTCATTGGGGTTCCACTCGCAGGTAATTAAGGCATGCAAAGCTCCTCAGAACTCCATTTGAATGCTCAGTAGGACCTTGAGATCTTTCTCCTGAAGCAAAGCTTGGTCATCCCACAGAAGAAGAAGAAGAAGAAGAATGTCTGTGTTGTTGTTTTTAATGTTTAAAGGCTGAAATTTTAAGTTTGAATTTGAAGCACATGGAATGTGTATTTGTTTGACAGATATGGTCTGTCTGGTCAAAAGATATTGAAAATGGGGTGTTTGTACTTTCTGTGCTTTCTTTTTGTTTCTTAAAATAAATACACTTTGAGTGACCCCAAGCCGGCTATTCTACCATTTTTTTTACACACCTAGCAGCCTTCAGAGTGATATGAAGTCTAATTTAGAGCACTCATTATCTGGATTTGGTAATCTTGAAAAGCTTGGATCCGTATCAGACTGATCCAATCCAACTTTGCTTTGAACAACTGGGATAGAAGTAAGACGGATTATGTGATCCTGGATAGCAAAGAAAGGGATTTCAAAATCCGGATAATTTTTGATCTGGATTACACCTTTTGAGCAACTGGGCCCTGGACAACAGAGCTACTGGGATCACAGGGTGACACAAACCCTTCCACCACCATAAGGTGGTGATATTTGGAGGGGTACACTTATAAACTTTTTGTTAAAGATTATTTTTTGGGCATTTTGTGCCTTTATTGACAGGTGAGGGAGAGAGAGGGACAGTGGATGGGCTTTTGGGCGGGGTGGGCTGGGGGGCATTGTGCAGGTTGGTCACAGGCTGCATTTGAACCCAGACTGGTATAAGCATGTACATGGGTTGTGCCTGGTTGCTCACCACTCCACCAAACAAGCACCCATAAATGTGGACCTTTTGATTACAAATTGATTTATTTTGTAACTATATTCTGTTTTTCATTGTTGTAAAAGTCTGAAAAAGTTCCATTTTACTCATTAATTCAATTTGACAGGGTGGACATGTCAAACTTCATAACATCATACTCCATTTACAATTTGATAAAATAATATACAGTATATATGGGAATACAACCTCCTCCAAATTGATATGGTACCAAAACTTCTTGCTTTAACTTTTTTCAGTACTGATACTGAAACCTATACCAATTATCTTTTACATGCATGCATATGTTTTAATATATCTATATATATTTTACAACCAAAAGTAAATTAAAAAAACATTTACTGTTTAAATGTTTACTGTTAATTATTTTATTATTATTCATTAAAGAGGTACATATATACATTTTCAAAATAAGAGCACAGATATACTGTACATTTTAACCTTTTGACCTCTATTAAGGAGGAACCAAACAGTGTAAGTTTTTTTTGATGCTTGCATTAACTGTTTCTTAAGGGGACATCATCCCATAATGACAGAGTGGAACAAGCAAAGTGCCTAATATGTCTAGGAAAATAGAACACAAGTTATCAGTAATAAGATATAAATGATATAATAACACCCTTCACTCAAATATTTGTTAAGGAAAATAAAAGCAAGGTTTGAAATTCAATTAAAAAAAACATAAATAAAAAAGTCCAAAGTTCATAAATCTAAAAAAGCAGGGAAAGATATTCAATATTTAAATAAGTAAAAAAAAAATATAGCTAGATAGCACTTCATAATTCAAAGGTGAATGTGTGTGAATGTCCTACCAATCATAGTAATAATGGCAAAAAGTTCATTGTTTTTATAGTTGTAAGATGGGCCTAATTCACCAAAATAGTTTTTTTTAATTTGTTCTTTATGTTAACCTTTTTTGTCTGCTAAGACACCTGTAAAGATTTTTTTTTTTAAATGCAGAGGTTGATTATGTCAGTTTCCCTGAGATAGCATTAAAATCCCTTGGGATATACTGTATATCTTACATTATCTATCCTATTATCTGGGTAACTTTAACTAAAGCCCTACCTTACCAACAGTATGTAATTGTTCATTAGTTAAAAATCACCGCTTTAATAAATAGGTTAATAAAACTTACACATTATGATAATGTTTAATGATGCCATTTCCTTTGATTAGTTAATGAATGCCATTTTGCAGGTCAAAATGTCTTTAAATTTGTTCTGCTTATTCCTTTAAAAGTTACATTATCAGGTGTTTGGCCTCAGAAAACAGCTCAGCTCTCAGTTTTTAAGACACTACATCATCTTCTCCTGAATTGATTGTTCTGGACTTCTATTGATGAGCACAGACACTGATTGTTTAAGCCTCACTAGAGTTTCCTCTGACTCAACACAGCTTAGACACATTAATGGAACCAACAAAGGCTTAGGAGAAAGTTGAAGCTAATTCAAGACATGTTAACTCAAGCAAGCTCAGCTTTTGTTTGCTACCTTGATAGAATACCTCCATGGTGTGCTTTCAAACAAAATAAAAACAAGTTGTTAAATTATGCAGCATCACCATTGTTGGGACTGACCCTTGTGCAGAAGGAATCGAGGTCCATATGCATTCTCATAGGTCTAAACTTTGGAAGATTAGGGAAGGAAGACCAATGGGCTTTGTTTAGGCCTGAAACTCCCTAACCCCAAAGGCAACACCTTACACAAACACACAGGTGTGTTCACATCAAACGTGACTTGGGCGACCACTCTCAATGCAAAGTCAATGTACAGCCTGCGATGGGGCAGGGCCAGCCCTTACGTGATGCGACCTGGGTGACTTGGTTACGCTTGGTCGCTTTGGACGCGTGACCAGGTCGCATCGCTCGGTCGCCAAAGTTGAAAAATTTGAACTTTTAAGGCGACATCACATGTGGCTGTGCCGAGACAGCCAGTCAGCATTGTGTGGGGGTGTGATGATACCAGTGACAGTTCACAACAACTGTTTTATTCCAGATCACATTAGAGTGACAATCCATGTCCGTGTGGGAACATTAGTTAGTGAGTACAATAGTTCTGCCTCATTCAACAGAAGTGGAGGTTCTCTGTGGTCCTGTCTTTCCTCGACCTATTTATCAGCCCAAGGGAGACGAGCAGGGCCATCACCTTCAGTGTTTTATGGTCAGTAGATAAGTAAAAAAGATACAATGGGAATGTAAGCTAAACCATACAAATTTATGATATATGATATGATATGAATGCGGTGAAACTTGAGTGGGTGTGGCGTCACTGAGTGACTCAATGGTGACAAAATGAGCCATTTATGGGCAGGCAACGCGACTTGGGCGGGGGACTGAGATCATGTCACCCACCCAAGTTGCGTCGCCTGTCCATAAATTTGGTTCTGTGTAGCACCTTAAGACTGTGAGAAGCCAGTTTCATTGGAGGACATCTCACTGATCCAGAGCAGGTCTCAAAACCATTGTGACCTCTTTGCTCTTTGTCTCTCATGCTGGAGGGCACACTACCCTTTCCTGCCTTAATTTGGTTGCCCAGAGACTGTTCTTCATCTTTGGTCTCAAGTGCCGCAAGTTTGTTGCCAAGCAAGTCAATCAGCTTGAGGAGTAAAAATGTGTTGAGGCCCAGCCTGCTAGTCCCTGAAGTATCAAACAAAGAATTAACAACTGTGCTTCATTTGCCCTCCTAAGGACCTGGCTAAAGACATGTTGCTCCTGGAAGAAGAACTCGTTGATTCTGCCCTTGAGTGTATTTTATAGATACACACTCAAGTGCGCATGCACACACACACACACACACTCACACAATTTGCACTTAAAATGCAAAAATTTATTTATTTATTTATTTATTTTACATTTTTTTCATTAGGTCTGTGTTTGTACATTTCAAATTGGCATTAAAAGGGTTAAATTCTGAAAAAAATGTAAAAAATTATCAAAAAAATTAAATGTATGGTCAGGACTGATGTAAGTCTAACAAATTACATTAAAAAAAGTGGGATTATTTTTAAAAAATTTTTGATTGCAATTTCTGTACAGTGACCATTTTTGGACACACAAGGGTGTGTAGTGTGATTTTTCAAAACTGCATAAAACATGCAACAAGTGATTGAAAATTAACATTTTAATTAAGAATTCACAATGTAAATAGAAAAGTGAAGTAACTAACACAGTTACTCTGCAGACCATCTTAGTTGATTGAAAAGTTAGGTTTTTTCAATCTTTCATCAGAAAATAAAGTGACAAAACATGAGAGATGTGTAGTTAAAATAAAAATAGTATGTTTGGATGTGCAAATTTAACATTAAAGTGATTTTTAAGCTAATGAAAATAAACACAAAATGGCTGCCGAGTTCCATTGTCACATGACATATGTGCTCATGATTAGTTAAACAAAATGGCCGTGCAGCATTCCATTGGGTAGTTGCTATGGATACTCTGAAGGTGCATCATTTCAATCTCTGTGGTTACCATGGTGGTGTCTGAGGTGCATCATTTCAGTTTGATCTTCACTTGAAGCCAAACAAGATCAGAGACAGTCAGAAAGAGTTTTTCTCCTGCTGAAATCTGTGACTTCTTGACACTCAAGCTACAAATTTTCCCCAACCCCAGAAGGAATTAAGATCTCCTGATAAAATTCAAGCAAAACATCAAACTTCTGACATGGAAAATGTAAGATACTCACTTTTCGATGGTAATAGGTGGCTAAGCTAACTAATGCTAACATTTCAGAGTCAGGTGAACTAATATTGATAACATTTTTGTCTGGACATGGTTTGGTCTGAGTTTTCAAAACAGTTTAAAACATACTACAATTGATGGAAAATTAACATTTTACAAAAGAATTCACAACATAAAAGAAATAGTTAAACTCTGAGCATACAGTTACCCTCTATAAGAGGAGACATGATTGAGTACAATAGCTATACTTCTTAAATTTCAAAGTATATTTGGAGCCAAATATTTTTGGGATTGCAAGGTACATAAATGTTTAACATTTTAAATCATATGATGACGTTTTAACAATCATGGGGGAAGATTAAATCTCTGTGTTCATGTTTGTCAGACTCATCAGTATGTCCCTCTGCAGACTGTCTTAAGTGTTTTGAAGATTATCTTTTAAAGTCTTTTATCATAAAACAAAGTTACAAAACACAGGTGCTTAGTTATAATGAAAATAGTATGTTTGGATGTGCAAATTTAACTTGAAAGAGATTGTTAAGCTAATGAAAGAAAACACAAAATGGCCGCCGAGTTCCATTGTCTCATGACACATGTGCTCATGATTAGTGAAACAAAATGGCCGTGCAGCATTCCATTGGGTAGTTGCTATGGATACTCTGAAGGTGCATCATTTTAATCTCTGTGGTTTCCATGGTGGCATCTGAGGTGCATCATTTCAGTTTGATCTTCACTTGAAGCCAAACAAGATCAGAGACAGTCAGAAAGAGTTTTTCTCCTGCTGAAATCTGTGACTTCTTGACACTCAAGCTACAAATTTTCACCAGCCCCAGAAGAATTAAGATCTCCTGATAAAATTCAAGCAAAACATCAAACTTCTGACATGGAAAATGTAAGATACTCACTTTTCGATGGTCATAGGTGGCTAAGCTAACTAATGCTAACGATTCAGAATAAGGGGAACAAATGCTGATAACTTTTTTGTCTGAACATGGTCGAGTCTGATTTTTTCAAAACTGCGTAAAACATACTATAAATGATTGAAAATTAACATTTAATTAAGAATTCACAATGTAAATTGAAAAGTGAAGTATGAACTAACACAGTTACTCTGCAGACCATCTTAGTTGATTGAAAGGTTAGGTTTTTTAATCTTTCATCAGAAAATAAAGTGACAAAACATGCAAGATGTGTAGTTAAAATAAAAATAGTATGTTTGGATGTGCAAATTTAACATTAAAGTGATTTTTAAGCTAATGAAAATAAACACAAAATGGCCGCCAAGTTCCATTGTCACATGACAAATGTGCTCATGATTAGTGAAACAAAATGGCCGTGCAGCATTCCACAGGGTAGTTGCTTTGGATACTCTGAAGGTGCATCATTTCAATCTCGGGGGGTGGAGCAAGATTGCGGAGTGAGCGGTCTAACTTTCTGCAGGCTCTGAGACCTAACTTCCAAAGACCTTCAAAATACATTTAACCTCAGTCAAATCTTAAAAAAACTACTAAGCTGGCATTGTGCTAAGAATCCTTACATCAAGTAAGTTTACTTCAGTGTCTCATAAGTTTAATCTTGTTACATTACCGAAGCAAGGATGGCCGGAGCTAGCAAAGACCACTGCTACTCTTTAGCCGCTCTTAAACAAGCTTGTGATGATGACGATATAGACTGGATGGACCAACAAGAAAGTGAAGAGGCGTCCCAAAGTCAGGCTCCTGACGGACGACCACCCAGGCAACATACCCCGCTAAAAAGCCCAAACCCAAAGAAAATGAAGGAGATGAAAACTCAGGAAGAGATCTCCAATAACGTCCTCTTCAACGCCATTCAGAATCGACCATATTCAAGCATTTCAATGGCAGCATAAGGAAAATACTGAAGCAGTTGTCAAAATTAAAGAGTCGGTTGATGCGAACATGTCAGCCCTGAAAGGAATAATTGAAGACGTGGATAAGCTGAAAAAACAGATGATAACACTTCAGAAAGAGAATGCAGCTCTGCGTGAATCACATCTGGAGCATGCAAGATACAAACGGAGATGGTCGCTACGACTGAATTGCGTCACAGAGAAAGAAGGGAAAAACACTCGAGAAGAAGTGATTAAAATCCTGGCCAAGGTTGTCCCTCTCCCTGCTGAACATCTGCAAAACACGGTGGATGCTGTTCACAGGCTGGGTCAGAAAATGAAAGCCGACAGACCCAGGCAGATTATCTTACAGTTTTCAATGAGGACTGTCCGCGATCAAGTCTGGAGGTTGTCCAAGAATGCCAAGATGATGATCAGATGATGAAACACAGTCTGCATTCATTAAAGGGAGACATATCCATAACCATACCCGACTAGTCTTAGATATGCTTGACTATAACTCACTGACCCCAGATGATAGTTTCATTCTATTTTTAGACTTCTTCAAAGCTTTTGATACAATAGAGCACCCCTTTTTATTTAAAGCTTTAGAAGTGTTTGGTTTTGGCACAAACTTCTGTGATGTCATTCGAATGCTTTATAATGATATAAACAGTTGTGTCACTCTCAGTCACGGCTTCACAGCGAGGTTCCCGGTCAAAAGAGGTATTTGGCAGGGATGCCCAATAAGCCCCTTATTATTCATTTTAGCTGCAGAGTTAATGGCAATATATCTTAAAAACTCCCCTGAAATTAAAGGTATTGAAATATTAGGAAGAGAATTCATAATAAGCCAGTTTGCGGATGATACAGCACTTTAAAAAAACAAAACAAAAACTATGGTTTCAAGAGTGATTGATAAAATAGTTTTTTTCTCAAAAGCTTCCGGTTTAACTTTAAATCTTAGAAAATGTGAACTCCTAGCTGTTCATGGCAGCAATCTAAATAGCATAGCCAATATCCCAATCAAAAACGAGGTCAAGTACCTTGGCTTAGTAATTACTACGAATATGCATGATAGAGAAGATTTGAATATTATTCCCAGAGTGAAAGCAGTCCAAAAGGTTCTAAATCATTGGCTCACACGTGACTTATCTTTACTGGGTAGGATTCTTCTGTCTAAGATAGATGGTCTCTCAAGACTTATTTACGCTTGCCATCCTCTGCACACTTCTTCAGAAACGATTAAATCTGTTAACTCTGTTATATTCAAGTTTGTATGGAAGAATAAGACTCATTATCTCCGTAAATCACAGCTGGTTAAAGACTATGCTGATGGAGGTTTGAAAGCCATGGAATTTGAATCTGTAATTGCATCTTTCAGAATCAAATGGTTAAAAGATTGTATGTCTCAATCCCATTCTATATGGTACCACATTCCTAACAAAATTTTTAATAAGGTTGGAGGGATTGATTTCTTGCTGAAATGTGACTTTGAAGTGTCTAAAATTCCTCTAAAACTATCTAATTTCCACAAACAGGCATTACAGTTTGGAAAGATGATTTTTACCCATAATTTTTCACCACATAACTCTTTGCTGTGGAACAACAGGGTCATTACCATAAACAAAAAATCTGTATTCAAGTCTGAATGGTTTAACAATGGTATAATGTTTGTATATGAGCTACTGAAACCAGATGGACATCTATTCTCCTTTGAAGACTTCAATGCGAAATATAATATTATCATTCCGAGAAGAGAGTATGAGAAAATTTGCAAAGCAATCCCAACTCCATTAATTTGCCTAATACACAATAGTATGCAGTTGTCTTCAATTACACCCTCTCTGCCCACTCTAAAGATTGGAAATGTCAACTTGTTGGATAAGAAATGTAACAACAAATTGATAACTCTGATTTTAAACACATTTTTTTTTGGCGAATTTAATACATTCCCAGTTCAGGATAATATTGAGGTGTCATTAAAGAGACAAGCTCTTTCCTTTTATATATCTTACCCTGTTGCTCCTAAAGTCAAAGAAACTCATTTTAAAATAGTGTTGGGAATATACCCAGCCAATGATTTTTGCATAAAAGATTCAAATTTGATGTTGACCCATGTGTCTTTTGCTCTTCAGAGGCTGAAACTGTTGAACATCTATTTTTCAAATGTCACCATGTCACTCTGTTCTGGTCTGAAGTCCATAACTGGTTGTCCTTGAAAATGGATAACATACCCTCATTTACTTACAAAGATGTTATTTATTTTATGAAAAATCTTGATGTGAATGTTTCTGACACTGTAAATCTTGTGATCATTATGGGTAAATATATTCACACTTGTAAATGGAATGGAAGCCTTCTGTCTCTCAGTGTTCATATGTAACTTTGCAAATTACTTTAAGTCGCTAAAAATTATGGAAAGGAAAACCCACAAGACTGACATGATCTACACATCTATTTCTCAATCCTTGCTCTTCTAATATCTAATGCCTTTTAAATCTTTGCCTTTGTTTCTTTTCCCATCCTTATTTGTCTTTCAATATGACTCCTTTGTTCTCTTGTTTATATGGTTGCTGATTTCCACCATTGATTGTTCCTTGTACTTCATTTTTGTCATATTGTCCCTACCTTGCTATGTGAAATAAACACTTAAATTAAAAAAAAAAAAAAAATCATTTCAATCTCTGTGGTTTCCATGGTGGCATCTGAGGTGCATCATTTCAGTTTGATCTTCACTTAAGCCAAACAGAGACGGTCAGAAAGAGTTTCTCTCCTGCTGAAATCTGTGACTTCTTGACACTCAAGCGACAAATTTTCACCAACCCCAGAAGGAACAAAGATCTCCTGATATCATTCAAGCAAAACATCAGACTTCTGACATGGAAAATGTAAGATACTCACTTTTCGATGGTCATAGGTGGCTAAGCTAACTAATGCTAACAATTCAGAATAAGGGGAACAAATGCTGATAACTTTTTTTGTCTGAACATTGTTGAGTCTGATTTTTCAAAACTGCATAAAACGTACTATAAATGATTAAAAATTAACATTTTAATTCAGAATTCACCATGTAAATAGAAAAGTGAAGTGACTAACACAGTTCCTCTGCAGACCATCTTAGTTGATTGAAAAGTTAGGTTTTTCAATCTTTCATCAGAAAATAATGTGACAAAACATGAGAGGTGTGTAGTTAAAATAAAAATAGTATGTTTGGATGTGCAAATTTAACTTTGAAGTGATTTTTAAGCTAATGAAAATATATGTGCTCATGATTAGTTAAACAAAACGGTCGTGCAGCATCCCATAGTTGCCATGGATACTCTGAAGGTGAATCATTAAAATTAGCTCCTCAGTTCAACTTTTAACAGAATCACAGACAGAGTTTGCCCCCTGCCAACTTCTTCATATAATCACACTCCATCTACAAAAATTTACAGCCGACTCATTTATTACTTAACTTGACTTTCTAATAGTCATGGAGGAAGATTAAACCTCAGTGTGAACATTTTTCAGACTCATCAGTCTGACTCCCCGACTCTGTCATGTTGTTTTCAAAGTTGTGTTTTTGCATTTCACTCAATAAAATGAAGTGTAAATACTTTGGAGTTGTTTTGCGGCTTTAACAGTTGTATATTTATGAAGCTGATGGAAATATATAAAATGTTCAAAATGACCTACAGAATCTCGTTACCACAGGTCATTGGTTTAGTTCATCAGTGATTTCACACAAAATGGCAGTGTAGCATGGTTCCCCATTTTAGCCCAAACAAAATCCCAGACAGCTACAAAGAGCTTTTCTCTTGTTGAAATTCACCAATTTTTAAGAGGGATTTCTCTTTGGCTAAAAATATTTACCATCCAGAGAAGGAATGTAGATTTCCTGTTAATTTTCAAGCAACACATTAATATTCTAAGATGGAAAATATAAGACAGTACCTTTTTATGATTATAGGTAGCTAAGCTAAGTGTAGGTAATGACTGAGAAAAAACTAAAGTTATCAGCATTCTTGTGACCAAATTTAGTTTAAAATTATCAAGCTGAATATACAATTATTTGAATAATGATAGTGTTTTATGGGAGAATTTGATAGAAGAAAAAAAAATCAACCTCCTAGCTAACACAGGTCTGTAAGAGTAGAGTTTAACATTTACATCATGAGTCAGTAAACGGCAAAATAAGAGTTTGCTGCAAAATAAATGAAAATATTTCTACATCAAGATATATAATGACCTTTTCAAAACCATGGTGGGAGTTAAGACCACTGTCATGTTGTTATAAATGGATTAAACATTAGTGGTGCTTTGTGGTTATAAAAGCAGTATGTTTTTGTGCCTAAATGTACTTTTGAAACACTTCAACAGTTTATGGAAACATGTTTTTGTTGTATGTACAATGTGACTGCCAGAGTACCCAGTTGGCATAATGCATGAGGTCAGATCTGCATTTCTGCATAATGCAAACCTCTAAGTCACATCATCAGTATTTTTAGTTTTAACATGAAGATTTCTGCAAAAAAGAACATTTTTACTGAGGATTTAAAACCTAGTAAGCATTTAAGACTTCTTGAGGATAAAGAGAGTATCTTTACAAATTTCATCATGGTGAATGGGAGATTTGACCTGTTAGTGATCTTTTCTTTTCATTGTTATGACTTTGTGATGTTTTCATGGTGCAGCCATATGTTTCATGCATGAGCAAAAAGAAAACCCTTTAATAAAGCTACTGTCAAACTATTTAAAACACAAAACTATGAAGAGGGTGAACTTATCCTGAAAATGCATAAATACATCATTATCAACCTGAACATATTTGTGTTTTACATTCATTTCCTAAGATTTGAATCAAAGTAAATGTCTCAGAAAAATCATCTGTCTGTATAGATAAATATATATAATAATATGAATATGTGTGTATATATATCTATCTATATATATATATATATATATATATATATATATATATATATATATATATATATATATATATATATATATATATATATATATATATATATATATATATATATATATATATATAAGATAAATTCATATATGGTGCTCATAGACAGTTTTGGTAATCTTGATTTCAATAGCCATCAAGGTGACTACCTTTTGTCCATGACAACAAAAGAGAAGCTCTTGATTCAGTTTGTCATGAAGTTCATCAGTTTATTTTGAATTAATTTAAGTATTGATGGGAATACAGGAGTAAATAACAGTCATTTTAATTGTTACATGTTGGCCTTTAAAAAACCTTGAACAGAGAGAGTATATTGACTTTTTGCCAGATGAATAATAAGTTTACAAGTTACTTAGATAAATAATTAAATATTTGATAAGTATAAACAAGTCTAGATATTCTCAATGGAGTCTTGTTTGTAAAAAAACAATTATAAGACTGTTTTTTAAATGCAAGGTAACCTACAAAAGAAATACTAGACCACAACTGAGCCCCTTATAAGATAGTCCTTATTTTCATCACATTTATTTGAATTATTGATCATATTGGAGGTCCATTAAAGTGAGTAAGAACGATTGAATAATATTTCACAAGTGGGCTCACCACATCAGTATAAGTGAATGACTTTGCATTTAAATTAGACAAAAACTTTCAAGGGTAAAAATGAAAAAAATGTGAGTAATAATGATTCTAATTATTAGTCCAAAGACAAAGACTTGATCTAAAACAGCTGGCAAAAAACATACTTCACTCCTAAGAAAGTCTGTTATTAAGTTTGTCATGAAGTTCATCACTTTATTTATTTTAAATTTAGCATAGAATTGATAGGTCATAAACATTAGTGAAATGTAGTCATATTAATGTTACAGTATGACTTTTTGATTAAGTAATGTGATGGGAATGATTTTGACCTTAGTGTAAGAATACATCAATAAATAAGACTGGAGTGAAATGTTGAAAATTTCCATTGACCCACACTATGTTATAACAAGCAGAAAAGACTCAAATGTGACCAAACTTGTGAACAGTTTTTAATAAGACTGTGATTAAATATAAAAGTTGAAAAAGCAGCACTCATCTGTGTTCATTTCTAAAAATATATAAAACCATTTACGTTTTTATGCTGTTAAACACCTCGAGTATGTTTCACAAGTTTTGCAGTGTCATTTAACAAAGTCGTGTTAAGAGTGCAATTACTGATGTCCCATCCATGCAAAGTCTACAGGATTGAAAACAAACAAAAATACAACATAGCACACATACTCTCATCACAGATGTAATGAAACCTACTGCAAAATAATTTACTTCTTTTTATCCTGGTGATACTCAGATTTAATACTCAATCACTTTTTACACACTTTCAAATCTGATTAGTTCTGTTTGTCATATTTTTGTAACATTTATGTCTGATTATTGGTTTTATTTTTAGAAATCAAATATGCTTTTTCATCTTCCTGTAAAAAATGTTGACTGCCACTGACTGGCCACTTTATTAGGTACTTCTGCTAGTATTGTGTTGGACCCCCTTTTGCCTTCAGAACAGCGTCAGTTCTTCATGGAGTAGACTGAACATGGTGCTGACACGTTCCTCAGAGGTTTTGGTCTTCTTTGACATGATAACATCATACCGTTGCTGCAGATTTGTGGGCTGCGCATGAATGAAACTCTAGTGGATTGAGATCTGGTGACTGTGGAGGTCACTGGAGTTCAGTGAATTGTCATGTTGAAGAAACCAGTTTGAGATGATTTGAGCTTTATTACATGGGCCGTTTTCCAGCTGGTTATAGTCAGCAGCAACACTCAGGTTTATCCAATGCAGGTGACGAGAGGCACCTGGACTAAGACCTATGACCCGGAGGACTGAGAGCCTACACAGACCCGACTTGGGGAGGCTGTGGGGTTTAACGATGGTCAGTTGGTACTAAGGAGACTGAAGTTTGCCAAGAAAATATCCCCCACACTATAACACAACCACCAGCCTGAATCTCTATAACCTCTGGCATCAACAAGGCAATTTTTGCACAGAGAACATTCTTTCTCTTTTTTGGACCATTATGTGTAAACCATGGAGATGTTTAAAAACCCAGATCAGCAGGTTCTGAAATACCCAGACCAAAAACAATGCAACATTTAAAGTCTCTTCAATCACATTTTTCCTTGTTCTTATAATTAGTTTAAACCTCAGCAGATCATCATGTTGACATGCCTAAGTGCATGAAGTTGCTGCCATGTGATTTGCTAATTATCTATTTGCATTAATATGCAGTTAAACTGGCATACCTAATGAGGTGGTTAGTGAGTGTATACATACAGACGTACATCACATTCCCATTAGAAATAAAGCATTGCTTTGTTTATGAGGTGGAACTCATCTTGATCCTGATGGGCTCCTTTAAGACGAGTTCAAGAGACTAAGAGGCTCTTTAAAATGGTCAAAATACTTTTTTAGGGCATTTTTGAAAATCTATACATTTATAATTTAGCTAAGTTAGCTATGTTGCCACCTTAACTGTTTTTTTTTATTCATGTACAGTGTTGCTGATATCTTGTTTTGTTTTTTTTTGTTTTTTTTACAGATGCTTGACCTTCATCACCTCACCGACCACAACTACTGTCGGACTGTGAGAGACTCGGCACGCCTGGCTAAGAGGAAGCCTCGAGCTCCCAGGTGTCCCTGCTGTGAAAGTGGAGTGGTAAGACATTTAACCTCCATGTTTTTGGGAAATAACCCCCATCTTTACAACCCATAACTCTCAAGCTGAAACTTGAAAGTGTTACAAATGGGCAACCAAAAGTAGACAAATGTTCAATATTAATATTTTTCATGGACATTACCTTTAAACCTGTAGAAATCTGTATATGTATTCAATCTGAAAATGTTAACACCCTTGTGGAATTTTTTAAGAATGATATTTTTACAGACAAATATCTCATTATCTGCTGCTAAAGTTGGTTTTAAATTGATGAGCACAGTGTACAAATCTGATTCAGTTATTGAATTAAATATTCAGATAAAGATTAAATGATCTGCTGCTTAAAAGAATAAATCTTCAATAACACTTAACCTTCATAAATAACCCTGGATGTGTTACATGGTGTGTTGAGTGTTTAATTCTCACAGACTGAAAGATGTGAAATTCTCTGCTCTCTCCGTCTGAAGGTCGAATTTATCTGATCAGTGCTACAGCAGTTTGTTTTCATGGTACTGAAGACAAGCTCTCCTGCTCCCTGTTGTTCTCTTATATTTTCTTATGTTAAACGTCAGAGTGATTTAATTATCAGATATAGATAATTATATTTAAATGTGCATGACAATAAATAACATCAGATTTTATTTTATTAGCCATAGTAGAACATTTTCTTGGATAGATAAATAAAGTCAGTGTTGAATTAATAATGTTATTATTTAATTCTTAATTGTATAAAATAAATTTAAATTATAAATGCATCAGTCATTAATCTTGTAAATCTTTGAAATTTTGCTTTGAAGTATTTAATCGCTCTTATTTGTCAAAAATCTGCAATATTTCACTCATA
Organism: Cetoscarus ocellatus; assembly: GCA_037902135.1. Classification (NCBI taxonomy): domain Eukaryota; kingdom Metazoa; phylum Chordata; class Actinopteri; order Labriformes; family Labridae; genus Cetoscarus; species Cetoscarus ocellatus. Next base: position 40,883 of record JBAMNC010002069.1, read on the forward strand.
CAGAATCTAAACAATGGCATAGTATTTTCAATAAAATTATTAGAAATTACAACAATTATCACAGTATTTAATATTTAGGACAAAAACAAATGTTAATATAGTGATTGTATAGACAAGGCATAGACAGAAACTCAAATTGTATCAAAATAATCATTTACAGTCAGGCTTAAATACTGACAAATAATCAAGATCATTTCTTCGGCTGTGATTGTGGCATCAAAATCCATTATCGCCCCATCCCTGTTTTGTATCAATGATTCTGGCCAATGGCTTCTCCGTCTGCTGACTTTATTACAATATAGTCCAGCTCTCAGCTCGAGTCGGTTGTTGTGGAGAGCAGACGAGCTGCCTGTGAGCACCACCCTGCCCTGTTCTGACAGTTTTTTTACTAAACAGTAGAGCACATGTTTATTGACTTCAAGGTTTACTGTTTTTATATTTAAATGCAGGATTAAGACTAAATGAGAGAGAAATGCTGTTAAATAAATCTTACTAACCACCCCCAGCTCTGGCTGTGTTTCCCTAAACATTTGGTGACATTAAGCTTCACACTATGGGCCTGATCTACTAAGATCCAAATAACAGGTGCTGAATTGTGTGTGCAAACTAAGAAATTGCACGTGCTATTAGTGGGCATGTTGCGGGTGATCTACTATGACTGCATGCGCAATTGATAACAGGCGCAAAAGTGGTGTGGGCCGCCCCCTTTAAACGAGGATCATGGCTGTCACCATGTAGCGCTCGGGAAAGCAGAGTGGCCGTAAATGAAAAAACGAAGTTTGGAGCCATGGATCTTGAAGACAAATGAACACATTTGCAGTAATCTTTTTTTGTTGTCTGTCACTTTGACGGACAAAGTCGTCACTTTTCCCTCATGCCATATTTCTATCCGTCATTTTTTTGTTTTCCTTTTGTGATTACAATAAAACATAATCTAAATGACAGCATTCACATAGGTTCACAGCTTCATCATCAATAACCTCTCATGTGAAGAGCAGTCTTACAGTTACACACACAGACCGCTCGTGCCTTTTATGTCTGCATGAGCATGAAGCCACAGTGGATCATCCCTCTTTTTCCAGTCTTTCATAATGACAGACAGCCTCCAAATCTTTCCGTCATTCATCAAAAAATTCAGTCAATGATGGAAAAAGTTCAGTTAATATGAACCCTATGTCTCGCTACTATGACCGTAGCCCTCTGTGTGTAACGCTGTGCTTTTTTGCACCTGCCTTTTAAACATGCAAAATTTAGATGCAAAAACACAGAGCGCAGTCACTTGCGGGTCTGATAAATCACATTGCGGGTGCTAAATGATTACATTTGCATCTCCTCCTCCCAGTATTTTGCGTGTTCTGATCATCTGCATGTATTCTGAATATTCATGAAGGCAAACACGCTAAATGGTCTGCGCGTGCTATTTTGCTCATTTGACAGACGCAATCCTCGGTGCACCTGGTCAGTTCATCAGCTTTGCGCTGCTATCAAGTTTGCACGTGTTTTTATACCCGCAGACCTTTAGTAGATCAGGCCCTAAATGTCAGAAAACTTCCAAGAGTCGAGCTGTCCTTAATGAGACTGTGGTGGCATGTCTCAAAATTTAAAAATGGTATATGGTTGTATGGTATAAAGGCTGGAGCCAACATTTTGGATTAAAAAACACATAATAAAAGTGCACTTATATGCCAGATTAAGCAGTAAATAACAGAATAAAATAAATCATCAAGCACACATGGTTTTATTTAAAGCAGACTCTCCTGAGGGGAGCAGAAGTGTTAGCTAACTGTTACTGTTAACAGTTTGTGTCAGTGACAAGTAGGGCTGAACCATTTTAGGAAAAGATCTAATTGCGATTTCAATTCGATTCACAGTTTTCTTTAAATCAGGCTGCAGTGCAATATTCACTATGTTTACAGTACAGACAACAGTGAGGAAATCAATGATCAAAAGCACTTAACACATTATTCATCATCTAATATTGATGATAAATAATCTGTTTTCATTATTTAAGGGATACTCCAACTTCTACTCCTAAACAGTAGCTTTGTTTTTTTGACCCGACAGCACTTCTGTAAATGCAAATTGCCTGCAAATTTGTAAAACAGTTGACACAATAGATCCTGGGTCAGTCAGGAGCGCTGCAAAAAACTGCAGCTTTGGCGATCACATGATTGCATTGTCTTGAATTGCGATTTCGATCCGAAAATGATAAATCTTTCTAGTGATTTCTCATCTAGTGATGATCTCTGTGAAGGTGTCAGTTTAGGCGCTGCCAACACACAAACAAATAAGTTTGGAGACATGAATTAAAAAACAGTCAGCAGGCACAAATCCTTCATCTTGCAGAGCTGGATAATATTTTGCTCATAATTCAGGTGTTTTCTTCTGTGAGAGTTTATTCACAATGTCTGTTACCAAGAACCAGAACCTAAACTCTTGTTTGTTGTTGTTTTTTAGGACTCCAAGCACCACCGTCCTGCTCCTGCTGATGAACCTCCAAAGAAGAGGAAGCGGACCTTGGCAGCTCGGGCCTCCACCTCTCCACAGCCTTCTGACCAGGATGCTGGCTCTTCAGCTTTGGCCATCAAACTAAGAGCCACCATTCCACCAGAGGATCTACCTGAGGTCTCCCCTATGGTCCCCAGCCCCGGACCTTCCACTGATCATCTGCAGGAAGACGGCCCTCTGAAGATCCACAAGCTCTCGGTGGACACCTACAAGTGGGTCTATCACACTGTGGTAGAGACCAAGCTGAAGGACCAGAGCAGCCGTCAGCGTGCCCACAGCAAGGCTCTAGGTCTGCGCTTAAAGCAGAAGCTGTGGGAGTGCCTGGATCGGCCCACGTTCACCGAAACTGTGGACGAGAACGGACTCGTCAAGGTGGACGTCAGCTACGGGGTGGGGAAACGCCCTCCTCGGTTTAATGTGGACACCTCTGGGGAATCTTAGGTCCAAAATTGCTCCCATCCTGCTCCGGAAGTTTTTCCCCCCATTTGACATGGACGTCTCAGGGGAACCGCAGCCTGGAGAGCACCCAAGCAAGAGAGTGAAGAACTGAAATAACAGTCTTAACATTCTCTTCTTCTTGTAAATATTGTAAATATTGTACATAGTTTTCTTTTTTCTTTAAGGTTTAGGATTAAAAAGGTAAGTATGAGATACCATAAGGGAACGCATTATAGCGAAAAGTTTAAGGAAATTTCCTCCAGTTTTCATGATCAAAAACAAACAGCCTCCTCCAGCAACCGAAAAAAATCCTACCTCTACCAAAAGCCCGACATCCATCTGATTTATCCTCCAACCGAATTGTGACCTCAGGCGAAATTTTGACCTCCATCCAATTGTGACCTCAAACCATGCCAGCAGCTTTACAATCACACTGCAGTACAAGGATAAGAACATCTATCCAATGACCTCCTCAAGCTTCTGCACCTTCATCAGCCTCAACCACAGCCTCCAACCAAACCAGCAGATATAACATCACTGCTGCACCTGGACTATAACATCTGTCCAACCTCAACTGTTACCTCCAGCCACCCCAGCAGTTAATGTCATCACACTGCTACACATGGACTACAACATCTGTCCAACCACCTCCTCAAATCTCTGCACCTTCATAAGCCTCCAACCAAACCAGCAGATATAACATCACTGCTGCACCTGGACTAAAACATCTGTCCAACCTCAACTGTTACCTCCAGCCACCCCAGCAGTTAATGTCATCACACTGCTACACATGGACTACAACATCTGTCCAACCACCTCCTCAAATCTCTGCACCTTCATAAGCCTCCAACCAAACCAGCAGATATAACATCACTGCTGCACCTGGACTAAAACATCTGTCCAACCTCAACTGTTACCTCCAGTCACCCCAGCAGTTAATGTCATCACACTGCTACACATGGACTACAACATCTGTCCAACCACCTCCTCAAATCTCTGCACCTTCATAAGCCTCCAACCAAACCAGCAGATATAACATCACTGCTGCACCTGGACTAAAACATCTGTCCAACCTCAACTGTTACCTCCAGTCACCCCAGCAGTTAATGTCATCACACTGCTACACATGGACTACAACATCTGTCCAACCACCTCCTCAAATCTCTGCACCTTCATAAGCCTCCAACCAAACCAGCAGATATAACATCACTGCTGCATCTGGACAACAACATCTGTCCAACCTCAACTGTGACCTCCAGCCACCCCTGCAGTTAATGTCATCACACTGCTACACATGGACTACAACATCTGTCCAATGACCTCCTCAAGCTTCTGCACCTTCATCAGCCTCCAACCAAACCAGCAGATATAACATCACTGCTGCACCTGGACTACAACATCTGTCCAACCTCAACTGTGACCTCCAGCCACCCCTGCAGTTACTACCATCACACTGCTACAAATGGACTACTACATCTGTCCAACCACCTCCTCAAGTCTCTTCACCTTCATCAGCCGCCAACCAAACCAGCAGATATAACATCACTGCTGCACCTGGACTACTACATCTGTCCAACCTCAACTTTGACCTCCACCTGCTCCAGCAGCTCTTACCATCACACTGCTGCAAATGGAAAAAAAAACATCTGTCAAGCCTCCACATTTGCCATCAGCTTAATCTTTGACCTCCATCATGCCAGTAATTCTCACCACAACACTGCCTCTGCCTGTCCACAGGAGTTGCACACCTACACCAAGGTAAAATTTGAGCTGTTTCGAGGTGCATTTTTAAACATTTCCAGCAACCTGCCGTTGTGGTAAGTCCAAATATTTACAAATGTATTGACACTCAGGATGATTATATCACTTTCTGATGGGGATGCGTGATATCCTCAGTAGCAGCAGATATTAGCCTTAATGTAGATTGATGGTATCAGAAGATATGAATGAATATGATACCATAATGGTTTACCTGCAAATCACTGCATGCTGACATTTTTAAATCAAAAGTATCATTTATCAGGGAATAATGTTTTTTGCGTCACGTCTGTTTCTAACACAAGTAGACTGTCACCATGAACGGAGCTGGCAAATTTTAGTAAAATGGAGGCTTGACAAAAATATCAGTGTAAGTATCAGTATCAATGATTGTGAATTTGGAAATATCCGCATATCAGACATCGGCAAAAATCCAGTATCATGCATCCCTATTTTCTTATCATTTTAAAGAGATTAAATTACGCTTTACACAAAATGAAATGTGTTGTGTAATAAAAGAGTACAGAGGGATGACAAATTAGAGGAAAAAAGCAGCTAAATTTTATCCATTAAAATTTGTTAACTTAGCGTAGATTTCATACCAATGTCTGTCAATATAAAATGATTTCTAAAACAACAAGCTTGCTTTCAATAGACTTCTGACCAAAAATATTGGTAAAAGACCGACTTGAAGGAAAGGTAAGTTGTTTTTTCGTTTGATCACTCTACCATTATATAGGAATAAGTAGTATTTTTACATTCTCAGAAAAGCATTAATAGCATTATATATTTGTATCTGTATTTCCATTTTGTTGGTCACACTTTGTGTTTTTTTATTTTGCATTTTATTTTGTTCATTCTTCTAAGTGGATGTACAGCGAGTCTCTCACATATTACAAAATACGTTCACATACACTAAGGTGGTTTTTGCACCTCCACCTCGGTCGCTTCAATCCAAGAGTCGAACTCATAAGAAATTCAATGCCACAAAAATCTAAAAAGTTTGCGTTTGCGTTTTCATTTGAAGGAAAGAACTTTTATCAGAGTTAGGCAATCTTCCAGCCTTTTCACACTGGATGCATCGCGTAGCGGAAGAGGTGTGTGTGTGTTTTCATTTCAGCATACAGCTATCTCAGATATCCGCACATCTCTTGGGCATCTTCAAATATCTCAAAAACAGGAGTCTCGTCCACCTTTCCCACAAGCAAAGCATGCATCGCAGAAAAAAATATTGCCTGTAATGCATTGGTACTATGCTTGTGGAAATAACCATTTAAAGCAAAGAACGTCAAAGCTAGGCATTCTTTGGGCCATTTCACACTGGATGCATTTTACTTGCGTTGTGGGAGAGATTATTGCGTGTTTTCATTTTGGTGTACAGCTTTCTGAAAGCTTAAGTCTTATCTTTCAGATGTCTGCACATCTCTCACGAATCTTTGAATATCTCAAGAACAGGAGTCTCATCCATCTTTCACACAAGCCAAGCATGCATCTCAGCCAAAACAGAACAAAAATTTTTTAACAGAGCCATATTCACCTTACCCTGGTGTCACACCAGATGTGTGTTGTCGACGTGTAAGTAAGCTCTGGCTGGAGATTCTTACCAGGAGTGTGTGTGTGTTATATGTTTTGGCTACATCCCCCTGCTGTCACAGCTCCATTTCTCCATAAATTTAGGTAGAAACACATTAAATAGCATTCTGAACATACAAGGGAAGTTTCTCCATAAAGGGAGTAATCATTATCTTGTACTTTAAAAGGCACAGATAGTAGGAGTCATTGAACAGTTCATATATTTTCTGTGACATATTCTATCACTGTGGACATACATACCTGCTGGAAAATGGTAGCAATGGCTGTCTATTTTCAGGATGCCATAGCTTAAGGAAAAAAAAGGCAAGTAAAATGCATCCAGTGTGAAACGACCCTTATTCCAGCAGGTGTGTTCATCCACAGGAGTACAATATGTCACAGCAAAAATATGAACCATCCAATTGCACTCCTTGTCTATGCCTTTCAAAGTGCACTTTGAAATTTGAGGGGTAAATTGTGGTGTAGTGAGCTACCTGGACACAAGTTGGGGACTGATCAACCCCAGCTGGGTCGCCTTGGGCAGGGTGTCTGATGATAAGCCCCGAAACACCTGATGACCCCGGGTCCATCACTGATGATGTGTCCAGGTTGCAACATGAGCTATATTGAATTGATAGGTGGAGGCCATTGACCTTAGGAAGGGCCAGATGACAAATATGAATAGTGCAGTGACAACTGGAGAGACAGTGGACAGCTCGGTAGATGGCATCAAAGGCAGGGAGGGTTAGCGAGATTATATGCACTTGTCAAGGGGCACCCTAAACCTTGCAACAAAATGGACTAATGACTACATGTAAAGTCTGCAGATACAGCAACATTCTCTAAAACCCTTTGCAGGGCCTACTCTACACCAGGATTTAGGAACTAAGGGATCTGTGGACTGCAGAGATAACAGGCCACCAAAGCACCGTTGAAGCTCCCGGAAAGAGGCTTTCTGTTAATTTTGAATTTGAAGGGATAAGTTGTGGCGTAGCAAGCTACCTGGACTCAAGTTGGGGACCGATCAACCCCAGCTGGGTCGCCTTGGGGAGGGTGTCTGATGATAAGACCTGAAATACCTGATGACCCCGGGTCCATTACTGATGATGTGTCCAGGTTGCAACATGAGATATAATAGATTGCTGAAAGCCATTGACTTCCAGGAAAGGCCGGATAACGTGAATAGTGTAAAAGCAACTGGAGAGACAGTGGACAGCTCTGGGAGATGGCATCAAAGACAGGGAGGGTTAGCAACACAATCTGCACTTGTTGAAAGGAAATATCTACAACCTTGCGGCTCGGTCCCGCCTAAGAGTTTAACTCACAAGAAATTCATTGCCAAAAATAGCTTAAAAAAATGTGCACACCGTTATGTCTCATAATCTCTGTCTCAAGAGTAATTTTCAATGCATAAAGCTCTAGGAGAACCAAAGCATCCTACAGAAAAAAAGAAAAGCAGAGAAACTCAAAGAGATATAATGAGATAGATTTTTGATTGATTTATGATAGTGATGTAAAAGTCATACTGAATATTTATCAATGGATGATATTTTCTTTTTAATTGTCAATGCCATGTTTATATATACTGCTGCACGGTTGACACATTATAAAGTCCCTAAAGTTGGCCTGTAATGCATTGGTACTATGCTTGTGGAAATAACCATTTAAAGCAAAGAACGTCAGAGCTAGGCATTCTTTGGGCCATTTCACACTGGATGCATTTTACTTGCGTTGTGGGAGAGATTATTGCGTGTTTTCATTTTAGTGTACAGCTTTCTGAAAGCTTAAGTCTTATCTTTCAGATGTCTGCACATCTCTCGCGAATCTTTGAATATCTCAAGAACAGGAGTCTCATCCATCTTTCACACAAGCCAAGCATGCTTCTCAGCCAAAACAGAACAAAAATTTTATAACAGAGCCATATTCACCTTACCCTGGTGTCACACCGGATGTGTGTTGTCGACGTGTAAGTAAGCTCTGGCTGGAGATTCATACCAGGCGTGTGTGTTCCACGTTTTGGCTGCATCCCCCTGCTGTCACAGCTCCATTTCTCCATAAATATATCCCCCAAAATAAGCCTTTATAGAAAGTTTAGGAAGACCCACAATAAATAGAATTCTGATTGTACAAGGGGAGTTTCCCTAATCATTATCTTGAACTTTGAAAGGCACAGATAGTAGGAGTAATTGAACAGTTCATATATTTTCTGTGACACATTTTACCACTGTGAACATACATACCTGCTGGAAAAAGGTAAAAATGGCTGTCTATTTTCAGGATGCCATAGCCTAAGGAAAAAAAAGGCAAGTATAATGCATCCAGTGTGAAACGACTGTTATTCCAGCAGGTGTGTTCGTCCACAGGAGTACAACATGTCACAGCAAAAATATGAACCATCCAATTGCACTTCTTGTCTATGCCTTTCAAAGTGCACTTTGAAATTTGAGGGGTGAATTGTGGCGTAGTGAGCTACCTGGACACAAGTTGGGGACTGATCAACCCCAGCTGGGTCGCCTTGGGTAGGGTGTCTGATGATAAGCCCCGAAACACCTGATGACCCCGGGTCCATCACTGATGATGTGTCCAGGTGGCAACACGAGGTATACTGCAATAATAGCTTAACGATAATTTATAGCATTGATAGTGCGACAGTGGACAGCTCGGGGATAACATCACAGTCTGGAGTTTACGAGAGGGATCGTCCACAACCTTGCAATGGTTGTAATTTGTCCAGGTTGCACCATGGGGTATGTTGCTTTAAAGGGTTAATTGATGCCACAATTAGTGAAGAACCTCTGTGCTCTGTCTGCCATGATTACAACTATGACTTTATATCATTTTTTGCTGACTGCTTCTGATGGGGGCATGATGTCCTTAATTAACCACACATGTGGAACAAAGTGGAAGGAACTGATAAGGGATTTGTTCAAAAGTAAGACAAATTGTACTGATCCCTTATGCTAATTCATATCAATTTTCAATTTCCATCCTTTCTGAGAAAAAAAAGAAATACTTTTAAATCTTTAATAAATATTTTTTTTTCTTTAACACAACTATGCCAGATATTTTTAAGGACATTTTATTCCTCCTTACTTACATTATTGTCTTAACAATGAGAAATGAATCCACCACAATCATATGTAGATCCCCTCCCCGCAGTCCTGGTCAAATCCTGCCTCCCCTCTCTGCTCCCCTTCATATCAGCCATTATCCACTCCTCACTGTCCACAGGAATTGTTCCCTCTCCCTTCAAATCTGCAGCCGTCAGTCCAATTTTGAAAGAACCTGGTTCAGACCATTAAACACCTCCCCTTCATTTCCAAAATTCTAGAAAAAACTGTTGCCTCTCAACTTCACTCCCATCTCATCCAGAACAGCTTCTATGAACATTTCCAGTTCGATTTCCGTCCCACCACAGCACAGAAACAGCCCTCATTAAGATCACCAACGACCTCCTCATGGCAGCTGACTCCGGTTTGACCTCTATCCTCATCCTCCTCGATTTGAGTGCAGCCTTCGACACTGTTTCTCACCCCATCCTCATCAATAGACTCTCCTCACACACCCCCTCCACTGGTTTCACTCTTACCTCACAGGCTGCACTCAGTTCATCCAACTCAAATCCTTCCCTTCACAGCCCTCCCCCGTCACTTCAGGTGTGCCCCAGGGCTCTGTCCTGGGGCCCCTCCTCTTCATTATCTATCTCCTCCCACTTGGCAATATTTTATGTAAATCTGGTATCCATTTTCACTGCTTCGCGGATGACACCCAGCTCTATCTGTCCAATAAACCCAACGCCTCTCTCCCACCCTCCTCCCTCAACTGCTGCCTCTCAGAAATTAGGGGCTTGGAGCGCGAGAACGTGCTTCCAGGTTTTGAGGAGAGGAGAGAGGACAGGACGTCCTGAGAGACAAATAAACCATGTGGACTGATAAGGTACAGTCTGATCATGTTTCTTTCTGAATAAATCATCATGTACTTACAAGTCCAACAATAACAGGTCCAAATCAGCATCGGTTGGACATCCTTCCTCGTCTTTCAGCTCACGCCAGCGAGTGAACACCAGGCCAACGTTTATCCTTGTCGGGCATTTAGCTTGTTACTCTCCCGCTTTCTTTTTTCGTCACCTCTGATAAAATTTTTCTTTTCTTTGGGTTTTTCGCTGCTTCCGCCATTATAACAACTCTACATTCAGCTTTCTTCTTCTTCTTCTTGTTTAATGGCGGGTGGCATCCAGCGTCAGAGGAGCATTACCGCCACCCACTATGCAGGAGTGTGAGCCAGAGGTCCCTATTTCCATGAGGAAAATAAGTGCATATTTACTTTAAACTAAATTCTGTTCATTAAACCTGTTTTAAAATTCATAAACTGCTTTATATTCTCCTTTTCCTGACGGTTAGCTTTCACCTCGAGGGGGAAGTGACGTATGTCATAAAGCAGTCAAAGCAGTAAAAATGTGTAGTTTTTTTAGTGTGGAAGTGTTCCTACCATCCACATCAAAGTTACATTGTGCCAGTGACGGTGACCCCCTCAGACCATGACAGAGGTGTCATTCAACCTGTTGTAAGGTGATGTACCATCGCAATGACTCTAGAAATATAATATTAGGGTGGAAAAAACTACATAGTGTTGGTTTAAATCACTTTATGCTTCATGTCATGCTAATTTAACAAATGTGCTAACATTCCCTAAACTAGCTAATGTTAAAGTGCTTTGAGTAATTTAATACAGAAACATTAACAGTGACAGGAGGGATTCTTCATCTCCATGAACATTATTTCACCACGTCTTAATAAACCTAATAATATTGATGTTAAAGCAACTATTACTGGAATTGGGATTTACAGATGGACTGCAGTCAGTCAGAAGGCACCTCAGGGTGCTGCAGTTTATAAGTTGGAGCCCAATATATTAAGAAAGCCTTATTAAATGTTTTCTAGGAATTTGAAGACTCATAAACGTGGAATGAGTGGAGAGAGATGGCAGACTCACAAGGCCAACTGACAACAGTAAGTTCTGTCTCCAGTCTGAATGTAACTTTTATCCAGTTTTTGTCTTAAGTCCTGGATGACAGCTTTGGCCTCCTCCCAGCACCACACGGTCCTCCTTTGTGCACTCCTCCTCCTCCTCCTCCTCTTCCTCAACCAGGTGGTCCAGGGTAGGCACAGGGAGAATCTCCTCCCTCTCCTCCTCGTCCTGCAGATCCAGGGTCGATCTCATGGCCGGCTTGGGGTCTGACGCCCTGAGTGCGGCCAGGAGCTCCATGGCCACCCTCCTCTAACAGCCCTCAAAAAGGCTCTTCTCCTCCCTGGTGAGCTCTCCGTGGCTGGACTTCAGGTGTTTGTCCAGCCTGACCATCTTGTTATTGCAGCCAGCCACAGGGCACCCCTGCTCCCTCACAGTGATACTCAATGTGGGCAGCTTCACCAAAATTTCTCCCTCCTCTTTATTGAGGACCAAATGAAATAATTTGAGGTGCCTGTCAAGATGGGAAACCTCAATCTTGCATAGTGGACAGACAGCCATGATTATAATCTACACTATCACACTAAAGCTAATCTATAATCGAAATAAGAAAACTTTTTTATATCTAAATATACCTAAATCTAAATAGCACACTTATCTAAATAACAATATTAACACTCTATGACTTACTAAAACTGATCTTAAAAACTATCCTAACTCTATATAACTAAAAAAACTAATATAAAAAACTATTCCAACTCTACATCACTCAGTAAAATTTATCTAAATATCTATCGTAACTATATATAATAAAGTTAAACTTATCTGATAAACTATCTTAACTCTATATACCTAAGTAAAACTATCTTAACTCTATATATATAAGTTAAGCTTCTAAATATCTATCTTAACTCTAACTTAATTAAACTTGTCTAAATAAATATCTTAACTTTGTATATCTATGTAAAAATGATCTAAATATCTATCTAAACTCCATATAACTAAGTAAAACTTATCTAAAAAACAATCTTAACTCTATATAACTAAGTAAAACTGATCTAAATAACTATCTTCACTCTATAAACAAGTAAAACTTGTCTCATTATCGTCTTTACTCTATATAACTACATTAAACTTTTCCAAATAACTATCTTTACTCTGTATAACTAAATAAAACTTATCTAAATAACTATCTTAACTCTGTATAATTAAGTAAAACTGATATGAATAACTATCTTAACTCTATATAACTGAATAAAACTGATCTAAATAACTATCTTAACTCTATATAATTAAGTAAAACTTTCCTCAATAATTATCTTTACTCTATATAACTAAATTAAACTTATCTAAATATCAATCTTAACCTTAACTAAAATATCTGAGTAACTATCTTTACTAAATCTAACTAAGTAAAACTTATCTAAATAACTATCTTAACTCTAACCAAATTAAACTTATCTAAATAACAGATGGTTAATACATTTATACTTAACGGAGACAAATATGGTAGGGATGCACTTGTGGTCTGGGCACCCATGAGTTCATCACTACCATAAATTCTTACTTCCAGTAAGACTTTTATTGATTATACTTCTATAAATTTTTCACCACAACCACACAGACATGAGGATCCTCCTCTAATAAATTTGTTTGCAGCAGAAACAAATTTGACGACGACAGTCTATGATTGGTCCATTGATCTGTCACTAGCTTTAGTTCTTACTTTAGTCCACTTGTCTCCACCTACCTCCCTCCCTTTGCCCACACACCCAACACAGCATCGTGTGGATTTGCTGTTCATCATGAGACTGGGGTCCACATTCAAGATTTCCTGCTGCTTAACAGAAGGTTTTTCTTGCCGCCATGATGGAGGGATTCATGATTGGCTATATGGATTCATGTTGGGTGTTGGATGTATATATTTGTATATATATGTATATGTGTATTTTTATATGTATATATGTATCTATGCATATATGTGTATCCATAATATGAAGAGCTTTGTGCTCTATTGTAAAGTGTCTTGAGATAACACTTGTTATGAATTGGCGCTATACAAATAAAGATTGATTGATTGATTGATTGATTGATGGTTACATATGTAACCTACACTGCCTGGCCAAAAAAAAAGTTGCCACCAAAAAACAGGGTCACACACTCTAATATTTCATTGAACTGCCTTTAGCTTTGATTACAGCACAAATTTGCTGTGGCATTGTTTCAATAAGCTTCTGCAATGTCACAAGATTTGTCACAGATCATAGCACTGCCCCCACAGGCTTGGACAGTAGGCACTAGGCATGATGGGTGCATCACTTCATCTGCCTCTCTTCTTACCCTGATGCTCCCATCACTCTGGAACAGGGTAAATCTGGACTCATCAGACCACATGACCTTCTTCCAGTCCTTCAGAGTCCAATCTTTATGCTCCCTAGCAAACTGAAGCCTTTTTTTCCAGTTAGCCTTACTGTTTAGTGGTTTTCTTAAGGCTACACAGCTGTTCAGTCCCAATCCCTTGAGTTCCCTTCACATTGTGTGTGTGGAAATGCTCTTACTTTCACTTTTAAACATACCCCTGAGTTCTACTGTTGTTTTTCTTCTATTTGATTTGGTCAAACGTTTAAGTGATCACCGATCACGATCATGCAGGATTTTTTTCGACCACATTCCTTTCTTGAAGACGATGCTTCCCCACGTTTTTTTTTTGGCCAGGCAGTGTAGGTTCTCTAAGTGTCAAGACTATCTCTCCACCCTACATATTCCATATGTACGGGGACTGACCCCCACGGGGGCAGCTGACGAGGATTACTCTTTAAGACACATCACTTGTGGTGGCCATGCACTGATTACACCCGTGGCTATATAAGAACCACGCATGCGTGGCCTCTCCGATTCCTTGATTTCCACGGTCAGGCAGATGTGTGTTTACCTACCCATCAGTTGCTTGTGTGTTGACATCAGCAATATCCGCTCACTCGGTGAGAAGGAGAGCTGGTCTACGGCTCCTCTCTGGATCACTGTGTGTCTGTTTCGCACGGGCTGGTGGAAGCGTGGTTGCTTGCTGTGCCGGCTTTGCCGATCGGCTTGCATAGCCATTATCCCTTGTGGAATCCGACCTCGTCAGAGGAATGGTAAATGGTAAATGGATTTGAGCTTATATAGCGCCTTTCTAGTCTTTTGACTACTCAAAGCTGCTTTACACCGCAGGTCACACTTACCTATTCACACCCATTCGCTCTCACATTCACTCACTGATGGTTCAGAGTTTCTATGTTAGTTATCCATCAGTATCATCTAACACTTTCATGCCCTTTCATGCCCATTTACACGCCCTTTCATGCCCATTTACACGCCACTGACTCAGCAGTGGGGGTTAAGTGGGGTTAAGTGTCTTGCCCAAGGACACATCGCCATGTGTCGCCCGGAGCTGGGCTTGAACCTGCAACCTCCCGATCACTGACCAAGCGCACTATCCAGCTGCGCCACCGACGCCCCACAGGAAGCGGCGGACGTGCTTCTCATCTGATTTCTCACCACTGTGGCGACACGTGGCTGGTGTAGCTTGGCAGCATTGCCGTCCTGCACTTCAGCTTAAACCCTGTTGAATCCGACCTAGTCAGAGGACAAAGGGATTTTAGGAGAAAGTAAAAGCGGTGAAAACACTTTAAATTCTTCCTCTGTCCGGTCCGGTTGGAAGCCAATCGGGAAAGCGTGGTCAGCGGAGTGGGCAGGGCCAGGGCAAGGGGCCCCCCAGGCCCTCCCCTCAGGCCTGACAGTTAAAGAAACCCAGCCTCCCCGGGTCACCCCTTGGGACAGCAAAATCCCTGGGAGACCATTGGTGCGGACCCCTGGGTGGTTTCCACCATGACTCAGGGGTATCGTTTGCAGTTTCTGTGCCAGCCCCCACTGACAAGGACAATAACCTTTTCATGGGTAGTGGACTCTCAGCACAGGGAGGCTCTGGCAGCAGAGATCCACACTCTCTTGGCGAAGACTGTAATCAGGGAGGTGGAGCAGACCAATCAGCAGGCTGGGTTCTACTCCCGATACTTCTTCATTCCCAAGAAGGATGGAAGGCTCTGGCTGATATTGGATCTGAAGGGGCTCAACAGGTTCCTGAGGCCCCTTCGGTGCAAAATGCTGACCGGGGACACAGACGCTACCTCAGGTTCGCCTTCAATGGCAGAACCTTCGAGTTCTGTGTTCTCCCATTTGGCATATCACTGGCTCCCTGCACATTCACAAGGTGCATAGATGCAGTCCTGGGACCCTTGCGTCAGGAAGGTCTTCGAATCCTCAACTACCTGGAAGACTGGCTGGTGTGTGATTGCTCAGAAGAGCAGTGCCGCAATGATGTGGCGTGGCTCCTACGGCACATCGACCACCTAGGCCTGCGCCTCAGCAGGAGGAAGAGCAGGCTCCAGCCCTCACAGTCCAGTGAGTTCTTGGGCATGTGGTTGGATGCCACAGCAGGGACTCTTTCCCTAACTTCACAGAGACTGGCTGCTATCAGGGCTTGCCTGTCCCACTTTTATCTGGGGGCCAGGGTAACCTGGAGACTATGCCTCCGTCTTCTGGAGTTGATGGCAGCCACAGTGCACATTGTGCTTTGCTGAACATGCGCCCAGTGCAGCGTTACCTCCTGAGACTTGGACTCTGTCCATGGAGGAACCTGCAAACCAAGGTGTTGGTAGCACGTCAGTTGCGTATAGCTCTCCGCTGGTGGGAGCAACCAGCCAATTTGGAACGGGGCAAAGCCCTGGGTCCAGTGCTGTGTCGCCAGGTGGTGTCATCTGACGCATCCCTGGTCAGCTGGGGAGCTGTCCGCAAGGGCGAAGGCATCAGTGGCCAGTGGCATGGGGCTTGGACATGGCGCAGCACATCAATGTTTTGGAACTGCAGGCAATCAGTCTAGCACTCCTGCACTTCCTGTCTGTGCTGAGAGGCCCACATGTGCTGGTGAGAACAGACAGCACAGTAGCAGCAGCATATGCAAACAGACAGGGAGGCTTGGGCTCCCCTCGCCTTTGCAGATTGGCTCGGGTGATATGGGAGTGGGCGCATCCACAGTTCAAGTCCCTGAGGGCGATGTATGTGCCGGGTCCCACGAACCTGGCAGCGGATCAGCTCTCCAGGGGAGGACCTCTCCCTGGGGAATGGAGGTTGCATCTGGAAGCTGTGAGAGACATCTGGGACTGCTTCGGCACAGCGGTAGCCAACCTCTTTGCCTCCAGGGAGACAGCACACTGTCCCTTCTTTTTTTCTACAGGAAGAGACGACCCTCCCTTGGGCACGAATGCAATGGCGCACGAGTGGCCGCAGGGCCTCCTGTATGCTTTCCCTCCCTTTACCCTCTTGCCCCCCCTCCTACAGAGAGTCCAGGTGGAAGAGGTGAACCTCATTCTGGTGGCTCCCAATTGGCCCCAGATGATCTGGTTCTTGGCGATTGCACCCCTTCTTCAAGGATGCCCCTGGGAGCTCCCTCCTTGGCGGGACCTTCTGTCCCAGGCCCGTGGGACTCTGTTCCATCCCTTTCCCTAGGGGCTCAGGCTTTGGGGCTGGCCCCTGAGAGGTCCGAGTTGCTAGCCATGGGCTTGCCCCAGTCAGTGGTTAGCACCATTCAGGGAGCCCGGGCTCCACCCACTCAGGCAGCATATGCCTATCGTTGGGGAGTGTTCCAGTCCTGGTGCAATGTGAGACAGGTGGATCCCCTCTTTTGTACTGCCCCAAAGAATAGGTGAACTCCACGCCCTTTCGGTACATGAGGAATGCTGACGCTTCTTGCCAGGTGATGCTGGGGTGGTGCTGCGCCCAAACCCTGCATTCCACCCTAAGGTCTGCACCCCCTCCACCCTCCTCAGGATGGTAAAGCGGTGTCAAGTGACCAGTCACCCAACTGCCTTGGGAAGCCAGTCTCCAAGTTCCAGGCTTTCCCATTGGGTTGTGGGCGCCATGCAGGAGACATATAAGGGGGCAATCAGACCGGCCCCTGCAGGGGTGCGGGCGCATTCCACACGGGGCCTCCCCACCTCTTGGGCTTTATGGCGAGGTGCTCCTCTGTCAGAGATTTGTAGGGCGGCCTCTTGGTCGACCCGTCCACATTTATTAGGTCCTACTGCATGAATGTTGCCGCTTGCACCCCATTTGCTGAGCGTGTGCTAGTCTCACGATGGTAGGGCATGACTCTACTTACCTGGCCTCCCTGACCATGGTTTGGTTGCGGGGTGATGTCTTTTTATTAAGCTAGCCATGCTTCTAGGCAGGCTGGGTGACATATCGACCATCCATGGCTGGCCTAAGCGACTGGCGGGGCTGGCTAAGCCTTGGTAGCATCTTGCGCCTTGGCAAATGGAAGTGTGTTGTAAATAGTTGCACTTAGTTTCACTTATTTTAAGCACATGGGTGGGCACTCTGGTGGTGGTGACGTCTCATTCGAACTACCATTGTTGGCTTCCGCAGGAGCATCTTGGTCTGCTTGGTTCCTTGCGGTGTGTCTTACAGAGTCCCCGTACATATGGAATATGTAGAGTAGGAGATAGTCTTGACACGATAGATAACGGTTGGTTACATATGTAACCTAGGTTCTCTGATTGGAGAGACTACCTCTCCAGCTAAGAGCTGCTTTGGAACACGTTCCACTCAAGGTCAACCGGAGAGGCCACGCATGCGTGGTGCTTATATAGCCACGGGTGTAATCAGTGCGTGGCCACCACAGTTGATGTGTCTTAAAGAGTAATCCACGTCAGCTGCCCCTGTGGGGGTCAGTCTCCCTTCAATATGGAATATGTAGGGTGGAGAGATAGTCTTGACACTCAGAGAACTATCTTTACTAAATCTAAGTAAAACTTATCTAAATAACTATCTTCACTTTATGCATCTATGTAAAACTATACTAAATAACTATCTTAACTCTATATAACATCTGATCATCTGAGCATTCACTAATTGCTGCATTGTTTCCTCTTGTCCTGTTACATGTGCTGCACACGCACTCCTGCGGTCTCTTCCCCTGGTGCTTATCATCTCCTCCTCCTCTGTTACATTAATTTTACATTTCAAAAACTAACCAGAGAACAAATTAGAAATCAATAAATTAATTCATCTTGAAACAGGAACATGTGTCATCAAGCATGTCTGCAGGTTTTTTTTACCCTGACACCGCAAGGGGGTGCTATGGTTAATGAACATTTTTCTTCATAGGTGGTTTCAGGCCTGGACCCCTACCAAACACAAAACGTTTTATGTTATGAGAAAGCATGATTGAGAAAAACATATTTCCTGTTCCTGCCTTAAAACAGAAAGCTGTTTTTTTCAGGCATGTATTCTTGTGTAGACATGAAAATTGGTAGAAACAAACCAAGTACAAAGTTAAAAATATGAGGTTTGTAAGCAGGCATAGCTAAATAGATCAGTGGTGCCCTGCTTTAAGATTTAAGAAATAAGCCTTGGCAGCAGATTCAATCTGGGATTTTGATTTTTTTTGTTTTACATTTGCTGGACTTACAACAAAGACTCTTAGGCCCATATCAGTAACTCAACAGAGAGTCCATAATTTGTATTTTCTATACAAAAATGTATATATTTTGGCTTATTAAGAGGTCATATTTAGATGAACTCCTTTATATCCAAATTTCTTCATCTTGGATACATTTCTACACAAAATTTTGTATATTTTGCCTAATTCTAGTGGTCTTATTTTGATAAACCCCTTTTTATCCAAACTTTTTCACCTTGGGTAAATATTGAGAAGAGATGTCACTGATTGCAAGTCATCAATAAACTATTTTGTAACTCGAGGGATGGGACGGGGCAATCATGCCATAAGTGTGATGATTTGTGTTTTTTTCATCAAAGAGAAGAGTCTTGGTGACGTGATTTGATTGTCTTTGATCATATGACATTTCTTGCCATGAGAACTCAGGATACCATAAACCAGCAAGTAAATGGACTTGAGCTTATATAGCGCCTTTCTAGTCTTTTGACTACTCAAAGCTGCTTTACACCGCAGATCACATCTACCCATTCGCTCTCACATTCACTCACTGATGGTTCAGAGATTCTATGTTAGTTATCCATCAGTATCAGCTAACACTTTCACGCCCTTTCATGCCCATTTACACACCACTGACTCAGCAGTGGGAGCAACTTGGGGTTAAGTGTCTTGCCCAAGGACACATCGCCATGTGTCGCCCGGAGCAGAGCTTGAACCTGCAACCTCCCGATCACTGACCAAGTGCACTATCCAGCTGCGCCACCGACGCCCAGAAGTACAAAAAAAAGCCTCTGGTCCCATATTGTACAATCAACAGAAAGTCAGCAATTTAAATATTTTTTTCTTTTAAATGGCAGTAAAAGTCAGTATCTTAAGAGCTCTTGCAGCAGATAAATCTTCAGAGGGGGATGAATCCATCCCTTTGCAGTTATTTGAATCACATTCTCAACTTAAATGAAGAGTGAGATTTTTTGGCTGGCATGTGGTTCACCTCCCCTTCAAGCAAGTCAGAGAGGAGTCAGCTGCTGGATGACATACAGGCAGCCCCGGGACACGGAGGAGGCTCTGGACGTGTTCCAGCTCAATGTGGGCAACGGGGAGGATGACGACGAGATAGGGAAGGGGCTCAGGATTGAGGATGTGTCTGCAGACGGGAATGTGAGCCAGTGGAGGAAGTGGCAGCCCCGTGGTCTGGAATCTGATCCGTACTCCTTCAGGGCGGCGCGGGTAAGGGCGCAGCGCTGCGTCTGGAGCTCTCCAGACACGATAACCCCACTTAACTGATCACACCACACTCACTCATTCACAATAACACACTTTCTACCAGGGGTGGGCAGCATTGGTAACCAGGAGGGCCACAGGGCCACCAGGAGGGTCAGCAGTCACCTCCTGTCTCTCTCTAAAACCTACAAATCAGGTTAGAAATCTCGGGGTAATAATGGACTCACACTTGAACTTTAACAGCCCCATCAAATCAATAACATCAGCAGTCTTTTACCATCTAAAAAACATTGCCAAAATCAAAGGTATAGTGTCTAAACCTGACCTGGAGAGACTTATCCATGCATTTGTCTCCAGTAGGTTAGACTACTGTAACGGCCTGCTCACTGGCCTCTCCAAACGAGCTGTAAGACAGCTGCAGTACATCCAGAATGCTGCTGCTCGGGTCCTGACCAGAACCAGGAAGTACCAGCACATTAGTCCTGTGCTCAGGTCCCTACACTGGCTTCCTGTGGCTCAGAGAATAGACTTTAAAGCAGCTCTGCTTGTGTACAAGTCTCTCCACGGCCTAGCACCAAAGTACATCTCTGACATGTTAGTGCCATATGAACCATCTCGGACTCTGAGGACCTCAGGGACCGGCCTCCTGCTGGTGCCCAGAGTCAGGACTAAACATGGGGAATCAGGGTTCCAGTTTTATGCAGCTAAAATCTGGAACAGTCTTTCTGAAGATGTGAGACAGGCCTCTATACTGACAATGTTCAGATCTAGGCTCAAAACTGCTCTATTTAACTGTGCATATGACTGAAGGATCTTATCTGCACTCTTCTCTTTTACAGTTCATTTAATAATGATTATTTTTGTTTTTATTTTGTATTGTGATTTTAATGCATTTTTCTTGTTCTGTAAAGCACTTTGAATTACCTTGTGTACAAATTGTGCTCTACAAATAAACTTGCCTTGCCTTGCCTTGCCTAATATATAACAACATGCAATTTGAGGATGACGATATGATATATGATGAAATAACATAACAAAATACCACAAGCAGACAATATATGCTCATTATTAGCCCTCTTAAGTGATAAAAAAGATATATTCATTTTTGATGACTGCTATACCCTGTTCATGCCTGTGAAAAACCTGGGTGAGCTGTATGTGGCCTCCAGGGGGTGCAACAAGACTGGGAAAGAATTCACCTTCATTAAAAGTACTTATTATTACTAACTCTTAAAATGGAAAAGCTTAAATTGATTCAAATGTAAAGCAATGCCAAATTAACATTACTACAAATGATAAACCAAATAAGTAAATTGAAGTGTTTTCTAAATTAAAGACAATGGTAAAAACTATGCTATTTGATGTCTTTTGTAAGCCTATGCAAATCGCCATTGGAGGAGGGCGCCATATAAAATCTTGCCTTGGGTGGGTAGGACCGGCTCTGCTCAGTAATGTTTGTTTAGAGTAAAATAGGTTTGTATTTGACCCTCTGAGTCAGCAAATCCATACCCACTTTCACATACCCTCTTTTGCTCATTAAATAATGTAAAGTTAGTGTCACATCTTGACAAGAAACTTAATTGAATCGCCTGCTGTCTTTGCCCTTTTCCTGTTCATGCTTTCACAGAGTGACCCTGGCTGTGGAAGGGGCGACCGGAGCCTGGGACAGAGCGGCCAAACAGGTGGTAACAGATCCAATGAGGAGAGCCTTTGAACACACAGGTAACTGAGGTGTGCCATCATTGAGTGTTCTGAGGACATCACACTTCATACAAAGGAAACGTGGTGAAACTGTAAAAACAGGAATTATAATTATGATTTTCTAAGGATAACATCTTGAGTGTCAGATGTTAACCTACTTCTCACTTGGTTTCGCTCAGGCTGTTCGTGAAGGTACCCATCATTTTAGCCACACTCTTGACCTTGTTGTAGCAAATGGCCTTGATATTAATGAAGTAAAATCTTCCCTGAAAATCCTCTGCTATCTGATAATTTCTTGATAACCATTTACATCGTCTTAGAGGATTTTGCTTTTTTGTAATAAACAGGTAAAGAGTAGAATTCTGTCCAGTGGGGCCATGGCTAAATTTTTAAAGAGGCCATTCCTGCTGCTTTAAATTCAGTGTCTTGGCCAACTGAAAACTCTTGCATGAACTATAGTCCCTTCCAGCTGGATCAGTTTGTCAATTGCTCTGCTGATTTGCTAAAATCTACTTTGGACTCAATTACCCCCCAAGACAAAAAACAATTGAATGTCAGAGAACAGCTCCTTGGTTGGTGAGGAGACAATCAATATATCTTTATCCACAGGCTATGTGCCACAGTCTTTAAAGTCACTGTAATCAAACCTTTTCTGAAAAAACCCACTCATTTCTCAAATATCATTGAGAAAGTAGTGGCTATTCAGCTTTGTGACTTCCTTTAAAACATAACAGCTTGTTTGAGGACTTTCAGTCAGGATTTGAAGCTCACCATCGTACAGAAACTGCTCTAATTAAAGTAACACGTTTTACTTTCAGCTTCAGATAGTGGACTTCTCTCTGTACTTGTCTTACTAGATCTCAGAGCAGCTTTTGACAATACAGATCACCACATTCTTCTATACAGATCACAGGAATTACTCAGGATTACAGGGACTGCTTTCTTGGTTCAAGTCATACTTACTTGATAGATACCAGATTGTACACGCGAACAATAAGTTTTCTGTGTACACCAAAGCCAGTTATGGAGTTCGTCAAAGTTATGTACAAGGTCCAGTTCTTTTCTCTTTATATTTATGCTCCCCCTTGATGATGCCCTCAGGAAACACTCCAATTTTCATCGTCATGCTGATGATGCTCAACTGTATCTATCAATGAAACCAGATTAAACAAATAAGTTATCTAATCTAAAAGGACATTTGAATCTGGATGGCCGGAAATGTTATTCTTCTTAACTCGGACAAGACAGAGGTCATTGTGCTGGGCCCCGACACCTTAAAGAAAACTTTTCTGATGATAAAACTGCCATAGATATCATAAAACTGGCACCAAGGACAACTGTTAGAGTTCTTGGGGTAGTATTAGATCAGGGTTTGTTTTTTAACAGCCACATAAAGCAAATTTAAAGAACATCCTTTTTTCATCTTTGTAACATCGCTAAAATTAGGCCTATCCTGTCCCAGAGCGATGCCGAAAAGCTAGTCCATGCTTTTGTTACCTCTAGACTGGACTACTGTAATTCTCTTCTTTCAGGCTGTCCCAGTAAGTCGCTTAAGACGCTTCATCTGGTTCAAAATGCTGCAGCACGTGTGCTGACTAGAACTAGGAGAAGAGACCACATTACTCCTGTATTAGCTTCTCTGCATTGGCTTCCCATTAAATATAGAATAGAATTCAAGATTCTTCTTCTCACCTATAAAGCTCTCAGTGGACAGGCACCAGTTTACCTCAAAGAGCTTGTAGTGCCGTACAACCCCTCTAGAACATTACGCTCCCAAAATGCTGGCCTGCTCGTGGTGCCATCAGTCTCTAGAAGTAGTCTGGGAGGTAGAGCCTTCAGTTATCAGGCTCCTCTTCTCTGGAAACATTTACCGACCACGGTTCAGGAGGCAGACACCCTCTCTACCTTTAAGGTTAGACTTAAAACATTCCTCTTTGATAAAGCTTTCAGTTAGGGACCAGCTCATAGTCCATAGTTTAGACATATAGTTAAGATGCAATAGGCTTAGACTGCCGGGGGGATCTGGCACATTGGGCTCTATCCCTCTCTCTCTCACACTCTGTCTCCATATCTGCCTCTGCCCCTTTCTGTTTGCTCCTGTACTCGTCTCTGGCTCTTGTCTTTTAGGTGGCCTGGGATCCTTGGTGGAGACTGCCTGCTGCTGTGGAGTCACGAAGCCTCAATAACTACAATTACAGAC
Source organism: Cetoscarus ocellatus (assembly GCA_037902135.1). NCBI lineage: Eukaryota > Metazoa > Chordata > Actinopteri > Labriformes > Labridae > Cetoscarus > Cetoscarus ocellatus. The sequence continues at coordinate 64,741 of JBAMNC010002069.1, forward strand.
ATAACACATATTTGGCCATCTCATTCCAGTTCATAATCATTATAGCTGTTAATGTTGATATTAACATGATCTTTCTATCCATGGTTGATACATCTATAGTAACTATCTCTAGCTCCACATGGACATGAGATCCCTCTGAAAATGAGGTGTCACATCTCAAGAGGTCTACCATTAATACATTTATACTTAACGGAGACAAATATGGTAGGGATGCACTTGTGGTCTGGGCACCCATGAGTTCGTCACTACCATAAATTCTTATTTTCAGTAAGACTTTTATTGATTATACTTCTGTAAAATTTTCACCACAACCACACAGACATGAGGATCCTCCTCTAATAAATTTGTTTGCAGCAGAAACAAATTTGACGACGACAGGTCTATGATTGGTCCATTGATCTGTCACTAGCTTTAGTTCTTACTTTAGTCCACTTGTCTCCACTTACCTCCCTCCCTTTGCCCACACACCCAACACAGCATGGTGTGGATTTGCTGTTCATCATGAGACTGGGGTCCACATTCAAGATTTCCTGCTGCTTAACAGAAGGTTTTTTCTTGCCGCCATGATGGAGGGATTCATGATTGGCTATATGGATTCATGTTGGGTGTTGGATGTATATATTTGTATATATATGTATATGTGTATTTTTATATGTATATATGTATCTATGCATATATGTGTATCCATAATATGAAGAGCTTTGTGCTCTGTTGTAAAGTGTCTTGAGATAACACTTGTTATGAATTGGCGCTATACAAATAAAGATTGATTGATTGATTGATTGATAAAAAGCTCAGGAACATGTCTGTATGAACCTTTTCTGTGAATTGTCTTTCTGTTTTTTTTTTATGGAGAGCTGTGAAAGGCTGCCTTCAGCATGACTTTCCTCAATATTGCAATGAATTAAAAGAAACATATGGCTCTTTGCTCCCTGAAAACAGTTATTTTCACCTGAAAAATCTATTAAAGATGCTGGTGTTAATAAACTAATTTTATTAGATATCATTATACAAATAGCATAATGACGTATGATTTATATTTTTTTGTCTCTTATCCTGCGCATAATGGAGACACCAAGTGTCAGTCACCCCAGTGCTCTCTCTCTCGTCTTTATATTATTTTATATTATTATATTATTTCATTATTTTTATTATTTAATGTTTGTAGAGGCAGAATCACCTAAAACTCTTTGTTTTGGGAAAACAAGGGTAACTTTTTTTTAATAATCATCTCTATATATGTTCTGGCCCGACATAAAGTGACTTGGTACAATTTGGCCTGAGGCCCAACTTAATTGAACTAGAACTAGGAGAAGAGATCACATTACTATTAAATTAGCTTCACTGCATTGATTTCACATAAAATCTAGATTATTAAAAAGCTCTCAGTGGTCAGGCACTCTCCTAAAATGCTGGCCTGCTTGTGGCACCATCACTCTCTAAAAGTAGTATGTCAGGTTCAGCCTTTAGTTATCAGGCTCCTCTTTCTCTGGAATCATTTACCAACCACTGTTAGGAAGGCAGACACCCTCTCTACCTTTTAAGGTTGGACTTAAAACATTCCTTTTTGATAAATTTTCAGTTAGGGCTGGGCTCAGGCCTGGACCAGCTCATAGCTAAGCTGCAATAGGCTTAGACTGCTGGGGGATTTAGCACACTGAGCCCTTCTCTAGCCCTCTAACACTCTCTCTCCCTCCTCTCTCCAGATGTCTTTGCCCTTTTTTATTTGTTCTTGTACTCGTCTCTGGCTCATGTCTTGTTGGCAACCTGGTATTGTTGGTGTGGATGGCATTCTGCTGTGGACCTACAAAGCTTCAATTACTACAATTACAAATATTAGGCCTTTCCTTAAGCCCCATTCAACTATCATTATAGTTCCTATAGTTAACTTTAGAGAGACCAACAGAATAAAATACACTGTAGATCTGCAAACAGCACACATACATTAGTATGACTTTGACAAAAAATCATGAATGACCTGCTGCTGTAGACCTACTGGACTCAGAGTGCTTTATCCTACAGCAACCATAAATTCATACGTTTAGACCAGTTAAACCCAATTTAATGGCAGTTCAACTCGGTGCTCCTACATTAATCAACATCATTTAACTCCAGTTTATAATCATTATGGGCCTGATCTACTAAAGGTATAAAAACATGTGCAAACTTGGTAGCTGATCTACGAACAGGGTACAGGGAGGATTGCGTCTGTCAAATGAGCAAAATAGCATGCGCAATCCATTTAGCGTGTTTGCCTTTATGAATGTACAGAATACATGCAGATGATCAGAACGCACAAAACACTGGGAGGAGGAGATGAAAATGTAATCATTTAGCACCCGCAATGTGATTTATCAAACCTGAAACTGATTGTGCTCAGTGTTTTTGTGTCAAAATTTAGTACTTTTGAAAGGCAGTTGCAAAACAGGCACAGCGTTACGCACAGAGGGCTGCGTTCATTGTGGCGAGAAACAGTGGTCACATTAACGGAATATTTTCTGTCATTGACTGAATTTTTTGATTAATTACAAAACGATTTGAAGGCTGTCTGTCATTATGATGGACTGGAAAAAGAAGGACGATCCAGTGTGTCATCAAACTCATGCAGACATGCGTAAAGTAAACCCTCTCTGTTTTGTGCTCTACATCACAGAGGAGGTCATTTAACCTATGTAAAAAAAAACCCTTCATAGCCATAATCACTTCGTTTTCACTCAGAGCTGACTGCCCCACACTCTCCACACACTGACAGTGAGTTTAGAGGCTGTCAGTGCGTAAAAGGCAAGAGTACCCGCTCAGTCTGTGTGTGTGACTCTAAGACTGCTCTTCACATGAGGGGTTACTGATGATGAAGATGTCTAACTATGTGAATGCTGTCATTCATTCATTCATTCATTCATTTTCTATACTGTTTATCCCTTTTGGGGTCGCAGGAGGGCTGGAGCCTATACCAGCTGTCACTGGGCGAGAGGCGGGGTACACCCTGAACCAGTTGCCAGTGGATCACAGGGCCACATATGAGACAGACAACCACTCACGCTCACACTCATACCTAAGGGCAATTTAGATTCACCAGTTAACCTAATGGGCATGTTTTTGGTCTGTGGGAGGAAGCCAGAGTGCCCAGAGAGAACGTATGTACGGGAAGAACATACAAACTTCACAAAGATAGGCTCTGCCCAACCCGAGGATCGAACCGGCGACCTTCTTGCTGTGAGACACGTGCACTACCTGCTGCGAGACACGTGCACTACCTGCTGTGCTACTGTGCCGCCCTGCTGTCATTAGATTATGTTTAATTGTAATCAGAAAAGGAAAATTAAAAATGACAGATAAATACATGGCATGAGGGAAAAGTAACGACCTTGTCCATCAAAATGACAGACAACAAAAAAGGTTACCGCAAATGTGTTCATTTGCCTCAAACTCCATGACTTCAGAATTCGTTTTTCATTTTCGGCCGCTCTGCTCTCCCAAACTCTTCATGGTGACAGCCGGTAGCACACGCAAAATCCTCATTTAAAGATGGCGGTCCGCACCACTTTTGCTCCTGTTATGAATTGTGCATGCAGTCATAATAGATCACCCGCAACACGCCCGCTAATAGCTTGTGCAATTTTTTTGTTTGCACATGCAATTTAGCACCTGTTATTTTGGATCTTAGTAGACCATGTTCTTTATGTTAATTTTAGAATGACCTCTCTTTCCATTGTTTTTATTGATTGTAGCTCCATAACAAATACCTTTACAACCATATAGACATGAAGACCCTCTTAAAGGCAAGATGCTGCATCTCAAAGGGCAAACCTTGAATAAATTTGTATTCAGCAGAGACAAATATGATGAGGGTAGATTTAAGATCTCAGCGTCCATAACTTTGTCACAATCATGAATTCTTATTGTCAGTTCCTTTGACTCTGCCTAAATGGATACATCTCTAGATGTTAGTATATGTACAGCATATACTTGTATATGCATATTTATATGTATATGTGTATACATACATATATGTATAACTATAAAATGAGGAGTAGGGTTTCAGCCTGCTCTTTTGTAAAGTGCTTTGTGATAACACCTGTTTTGATTTGGAGCTATGCAAATAAAGTTTGAAATAAAGTTTTTTGCATGTATTTGACTCAGATTTGTTGCTGATAGTAAACTGAACTGGATACTTACCAGAATAGTACTATTTCATGTGATGTTCATTATAAATGAGGTGTATCACATTCTCATTAGGACAGGCCATATTTGTTCAAATGAGACCACACGGAGCGCGACTATTTTTTAACATCAGTATGACTTACATTATAGCATATTAGCATAGAGGGAGCAAAATAATTTATCCATTTTCTTAAGTTGTCATCAAAGGAATTTTCATCTTGGAAAAAAATAAACATGTCTCTCAATCATTAAGACTAAAATTTGCAATAAAATGTCAAGAAAAGTACACTTATAGTGAGAAATACCTGCTACAGGGAAACTGACTTTCAGTTCAGGAAAAAGTGGCATATTTAAATGGTTAAGCTGCAAGTTAGTCTTCACTAACCAATAAACTGCTTAACATGTACCTGTGCTTAGAAAGCACCTCTGAACAACTCATGACATATTACACCAAGCATTACACAATTGTCTGATACCCACACACTTATTTAACCAAGTTATACCTGCATTAAAAATGTTCATCAGTTTTTATAACCTTTAGCCTGCATGTTATCATTGCATGTTGTGTCAAAATGACTCTTCATTTGGGAGTTGTTCGACATACTTTTGTAAAATAAATATGTCATCAAGATGCCATATGCAGCTGTGCCAGAAGCTTGACATGCACCTTTCTCAACATGCACCAACATGCTCCATGAGGCTGCGAGGGCCTGTTTGTGCTGCTTGCAGTCCTACTGTTCATTTTGTTATGACTGAGCCTGTAAGCGGACAACTCAGTGTGCAGATGTGTGTTTAAAAAACTGGTTAACAATAATAGTTGTGCATGTAACATAGCTGTGCTAAATTATGTTCTGGTCACACAGAGCACAGAGTACTGTAGTTGTCAACTGTATCAACAAAACAAGGCACCCCTTCTTTCTTCAAGGCAGAACATTTCACTGAATGAATAGTAAATGGTAGGGAACCTCTGGTGTTTCATGGCTAACCATGCTGCCTGATTGATGTTTTTATAACCAAGGCCTCCACTGCCCCCCTCGCACCAAAAGCTTCCTGGTATCAATCACACATCGTCTCACTGTCTGCTGCTGCCTGACAGAAATACTGTAAAAGTGATCTATGCTTGTGTGTGATAAGTAATTATTGAGTGTCCAGCTACACTAATAAATCACTGACATCATACCAAACCCTCCACTTTTTGCCCCATTTCCACTTGCCTTGGACTACTGTGGTATTAATGAGATGGCTGCCATCAATCATAGGCTGTGGGGCTGATTGTAAACAAGGCTGTATCATATGAGGTCTGGAGGGATAGGCAGGGTCTCTGGCACATTTTATTCCCTGATGCTTGACTTGTGAAAATACTACATGTTACAAAGGGTTTACAGAGGTCAAGGTTTGGGTACAGGATTGAACTTGATAAAGTCCTAGGCCCCCATTCATAAACAGTGTGCAGCAGCAAAGGTTCTGTCTCAATTAAAATAATAGAATGTGCTTTAAAAACCTAAACTTGTTGAACATGCACATGCGGAAGCACTGACAATCAGTATCAAGGAGTCCCATATATTCTTAGCAGGCTTGTTCATGATCTGATTCATTTCAAAGTTGTTATGGCCTGAATATTCAGCTGGACCCAGAAAAGTAGGAGATTAATAACAGTTAAAAAAAAGTCTGTTTATTGCCACTCGAGAGACACAGAAAAAGGAAGGCACAATACTAAAGAAATCCCTGCAGGCTGTAGCTGCTGGAGGCTGACTGCCCACTGTTTAGAAGCCTGGAGGAAAGTGAGGCAGCGAGGCACTGATCAAGCGAGACGGAATTATTTGGCAGGGTCTTGAAGGTTTAGACGGTCTTTAAGGAGAGTGAGCTGATTGGAGACTAACATCAGGTGTGCCCCGCTGCACTCAGACAGAAAGTAGGTCAGCCACACCCCCCAGTCACAGCCTGCACTGCAGGGAAGAACACAGGAGAAAAGAGCAAAAGCACATCAGAAATCTTGCAAACCAAAACCAAAATACATGAACAATAACTCAAACCATAACAGTGCCCCCTAATCCCGTGACAAAGTCCACTGCAATGTGTGACCACGGGCGGTAAGGGGGGGGGGGGGGGGTAAGGGTTGGAGGAGGTCAGCTGGTGTCAGTTGCTATGGTTGGCCCAACAGAAGCGCTGTTGGAGCAGGAAGAGAGTTCAGTGAACCCCAGGATGGCAGGACATCTTGGAAGAGTGCCCCCACTGGAGCACTGGAGTTCTTGCGGGGGTGGTACATATAGTCGACCCTGTGGGCGTTCTTTTGTCTCTGGGTTCCCCTGCTGAGCATCCTGGACCAGCCTCCACCTCCCACCTGGCTGCCCCGATGACACAGGAGGAGGGTAAAGTGGTCTCTGTGACTGCCTCTTCTTCCCCTGGAGAAAACTGCCGGGAGAGGGCATCTGGTTTGATGTTTCAGGAGCCAGGGCGGTAGGTGAGGGTGAAGTTGAATCTTCCCAAGTAAAGGGCCCATCGAGCCTGACGGTACTTCAACCTCCAGGCTGAATGGAGGTAGGAGAGGTTTTTATGGTCTGTCCAGATAATAAAGGAGTCAGTTGCTCCCTCCAACCAGTGCTGCCATTCTTGGAGTGCCAGAACAACTGCCAGCAACTCTTGGTTCCCCACGTCGTAGTTTCCCTCCACTGAGGTCAGGCGGCGGGAGACGAATGTGCAGGGGTGAAGTTTCCGGTCCGCAGGGGAGTGCCGGGAGAGGACGGGCCCCACTCCTGAATCTGAAGCATCATCCTCCACAACAAACTGCAGGGCAGGATCTGGGTGGATCAAAACAGGTACATTAACAAACTTAGATTTAGCTTTTCAAATACTGCCTGGGCATCAGGAGACCATTCAAACAGTCTCTTTACTGAGGTTAGCTGGGTGAGAGGGGTTGCTATGCGGCTAAAGTCATGAATAAATCTCCTATAGAAGTTAGCAAACTCCAGAAACCTCTGTAGTTGTTTACATGTTGCTGGAACTGGCCATTCTGCAACTGCTTCAACCTTCCCAGGGTCAGGCTTCAACTGTCCCTTCTCAACCACATGACCTAAGAATGACGCAGGTATTACATGAAATTTATCATTTATCAGCCTTCACAAACAGTTTGTTTTCAAGAAGTCTTTGCAGAACTAGTTTTACATGTTGCACATCCTCATCATAACTTTTGGAAAGATCAATATATCATCTAAATAAACAAATACCAATTGCTTAACATGTCTCTAAGAACATCATTCACTAACGCTTGAAAAACAGCGGGAGCGTTAGTTAAACCGAAGGGTAGCACAAGATATTCAAAGTGGCCCAGGTGCGTGTTAAAAGCGGTTTCCACTTGTCACCTTCACAGATCCTGACTAAGTGATATGCATTTCATAAATCCAGTTTGGAGAATATGGTCGCGTCATGGATAGGAGTGAAGGCTGAGTCAATGAGAGGGAGAGGGTATTTGTTTTTAACTGTGATGTCATTTAGTCCAGTGTAATCTATGCAGGGTCGCAAAGTCTTATCTATTTTCTCCACAAAGAAGAAACCTGCTCCTAGAGGAGATAAGGAGGGTTGGATCAGGCCTGCAGCAAGAGAATCAGAGATGTAGGTTTCCATAGCCTCTTTCTAAGGTTTTGAGAGGTTATGGAGTCTTTTGGTGGGTACTGATGAACCAGTCAGTGCGGTGGTAAGGAGAGTGCTCTGTCCTTACTGAAAGCTTCCTTTAAATCATGGTATTCACTGGGAACATTAATCAGATCAATGTTCTCAAGTGGAGCGGGAGTTTGGGAAGCTGGTGTTGGAATAGCTGAAAGTAAGCAGTTTTGATGGCATCAGCTGTTGTGGATTTTCAGTAACTCACATTAGGCCGCCAATATTGAAGAATTTAATCATCTCATTTGCTGTACACAAAATGAAATTATCCACTGTTTTTTTTTTTCAAGAGGTGTGTTATGAAATGCATGGAAAGGATTAATTTTCGGACTTTTAATGACTTAACTCAAGTAAAAACATGAGAGTTCTTTGACACAGTGTAGCCCTCCATGTTATATCTTTTTGACAATAATTCTCAGATAAAGTCATTTCCACTGTATGCCATTTTGAGGCTTTGCCATAGGCTGGATATAAGTTGTGTCCCAGTGTGTGCCAAACCCAACATCAACATGTCTGCACCCTGTTTAAAGCCAAAGACATACTTGCAGTTTGTGAACCTGTTTATTGTGTACTTGTGTTTTCATATCAATAAGGTGTTTAATATAGGGCATAGTGAGCATGTGCAGACGCTGTTATCCAAACCAGCTGCAGCTGTAACCTGTCTGTGATTCCTGCTAAGTCCTTTATTAAACATCAGACACTAATTGAAAATGCTGGGACTGGATATTAACAGTATAAAAGCTGCAACAAAGGAGGATAGTGAATTTTCAAGGATTCAGATTCAGATTCAGATTCAGACAACTTTATTAATCCCCGAAGGGCAATTCCGTTCACAGTTACCCTGCCTTATTGAGCCATCTAAACAAATCAGTGAACAAACAAACATTCATAACAGCATATGGAAACAACCTTCCCCTGTCAGTACCCACAGGTTAGCAGAATCAGCAATAAATACTACTACTACTAATAATAAATACAGTAAGCAGTAAAGTTCCACGGTGAAAATACTAAGGAAATAGCACATGTACCTGCGTATTGCAATCACTTTCTTGCTCATTACTGTGTACTACAAAAAACATCTATTTTTTAAATCACAAGGTAACATATTTTGAGCATGCAGTATATATTTGATCCTAAGCTCACTTGAAGAGAGCTATTAATCAAGAATGAAGTAAACAAAACATATCTGTCATTTTTATTAACACAGGAGTGCACTATAAAAGACATGCTTTTGCTTAGTGTATTTTTGCCTCAGTATGAACTAATGCAGTATAAATGATACATTACACATTATTTACATTATAAGATAACTAAGTAAGATGGCATAAAAAAGTCATCTTTTAGGATACACAAACCACAATATTAAAAGTTACCTGTATATTTAACAAGAAAAATCCTGGGTCAAATTAAGTCTAAGGGGAAATCAAATCAAATCCCCAAGAGAAGGCAGGCAAAAATGATGTAGTCAAAAATCCAGATTTTTATTTTTTCAGTCCTCAACCAATCATCAGCACATTTCTTAGAAACACATGCCTTTAGGGGGTATTTAAATGAATTACTGATAAGCACTTGGTTGTGAGATGTGAGTAATTTCTATGAACATATGTGAGTAGGAGCCAGCTAGGGTTGAAAATACTATCTGCATTTAATACTTTATCTTTGTGAAAATGTCATGTTTTGTCAGCAGATGAATACTGACTTCTATCTATCTATCTATCTATATATATGTTTATATATATATGTGTATATATGTTTATATATATATATATATATATGTAGTTTGGTCTTTTCATCAGAGGCTTCCTTAAAGAAAACATGAAAGCATTCTCATCTCCTCCTGCTCCCCATTTGCATTGCAAAATGGTGCAGGTAGGAAGGACCTAGAGTCATACTAATGAACAACCTTGTTTTAATTAACTTCAGGTTAAAGTGGCGTGAAATTGAAAATGATTACTGCCAGAGTAAACATTCCTAATTAGAAAATAGGGGTGTGAGTAAATTATTTATTATAACCATTGTTTATTTGGAGCTCTGCATTATCTGGTTAAGTAAAACAATAATCAGTGCACAAATGGAAAACACAACAGCAGAGACTATAATTTTCAGTATTGCTAAGGAGGTTGGTATAGCTGTGTGAAAAACCATCAAGCCTTTCACAGTTTAATTCCCTAATTTTTGCTTTTGATGTTTAAGGTTTTCAATAACAAGATACGTGTCAGTAAGTATGATACAACTTTTTTGATTAGGGTTTCTTTGATATTTCCCTTTAAATAACTAATATCAACATTATTTTCTTTAATCAACTTTTATTTGGAGCTCAAAGAAAAATCTTTTACTTTCTTTTTATGTGATCTCCAAACCTTCAGTATTTGCAACTCTCAAATCTAAATCAGAGCAACAGAAGGACTGCAGTGATTACTGATGACAGGATCCAGTCTGTCATTAGATGATAAATGAGCCTCTTAGATTAGGAATAACTTGAACATATCTATTGACTGCAAGAGTAATTTTACAGACCGCATCAAGTGTGTGACAAATTATGCACTTCTTTCTAGTTAACATGGACTGGCATACCCTGGTCTTTGTGATTTCCAAACATTTAGTTGGTAAGATGTTTTATATTTACCATCAACTCTGCCTGTTCTTTTTCAACCCACTTGTGACAGCAGCGTGAATTACATAAAACAAACCTCTGGTCTTCTGCTCTTTTTGGGACCCAAGCAGCAAGGAAGCATAGGAACCTATTTGTTTTTGGCTTGCCAGAAAGTTTACACCACTCCAGTTGGACTTTAAAGGCTTTGAGCATGGCCAAAAAGTCCCTTCCAGAGCATGTCCCAAACTCCAAAGACTTATTTTAAAGAAAATGTATATATTTTTAAGAAAACAGGAAGCTGTTTCCAACTCACAAGAAAATGATCCAAACCAACCCGGTGCTCTTGTGCCTACATCAGGTCTGGGCTTGAAAACACCTATGAGGCAAAAAAAAAGCATAGATCTTAGTACCCCCTTGTGGTGAACACACATATTTTGAAGAGCTGTTATCTATTAAAAATTTTACTGATCCAAAAGGATCTAAGTAGTAGAACATTTCTGCAGTAAACATATTTAGACATCTCTTTATCTATGAAAAAATATTTGTGTGTTTTCATCACAGGGCATGCAAATTTTCACTCATGCTCTTTTTGCAGCATTATTTTGCATACCCAAAACAGTCAATCCATCGGAAATCTGCAGTCTGTCATGATTTCCAAAATAGTTGTAGATGCTAAAGACCAGTTTCAGCCTAAACACCTGTAAAAAGAAATGTTTTGAATAGCTTGCAGTGCCACCCACTGGGGATAGAAAGTATCAAGTTTTGAATATTGGCCAATAAATTCAGGCTTTTACTCAAATCTTACTCTAAGTGATCAGTTGCATCCAAAACAAGTTGAAAGCAGGGATCTGGAACAGCTCCCGGAAACTCTTTGACTGTGGTTATTTTTGTGTGGAGCTAAAAGGTAAGTAGTTAGTTTAGTGGGTGGCAATATTTCTAAAGACACAAAACTGGCAAGCAAAGTATAGAAAAATGGACAAAATTGTCACATGACATTTGTTGACGGGTGTGTACAAATGGCTAAATGATGCCCAATACCAGGTACCAAAAAAAAAAAAAAAAGCCACAGCAGTATATAAAACATAGGATTCTGAAATTATGACCTATGTTGTAACTCCAACAGAAAGTTGTCCATTTTGGATTTTCCAGAAATTTGGGACAAATACTTGACGACTGTATTAACAAACTCATCCAAGGTCTTATATTTGATTGACTTCAGCTTTGATTAAAATATATTATGGGATTTAAAACACATTTAGAAATGTTGCTATGACGTCTCCTAAAAAACTGATGACAAAGTTGTGGAAACAATCTGGTTTAAACAGACAAAACAATCCCTAAAATGTTTCCCTGACAAAATACTTCACAATATCCTACTTATGTCATCATGTTAACATTGTAAGATTAACAGTCTGTAACTTAAGGCATGGTAGTGTGACTGGATGTTCGCCATCAAACATGAAATAGAATTTGAATGGCTAAAAACACTTTAATGACCATGATTTTTGCTTCACATAAGCTCAGTAGAAAAAAATTGAACTTTGCTGCGGTATTTTTCCTTTAAATATGTAAACCTATCTCAATGCCACCTCTGAAGTTCCTTCTCACCTTGTAAACTCCCACCTTGAAAAAGACTTGTGTCTGCCAAGGAGACTTAATTAACTTAACTTTGACAGCTTTGTTTTACAGTGTATTATTCCAGCTGTGAATACATATTCACAAAAATGCATCATACAAGTAATAAACAGCTTAGCCAATGCTAAGAAACTATGTAAAATTGATAGAGTATTTTAAACCTTTTACAACATACACATTTTACCACAATAATGAATTTAAATGTAGGTTTGTGCTAAAGTTTAAAGGCTCTGGTCACCCAGGTGATTTACAACACTCGGATTGATTGGACCTGGGAGAGGTTGAAAACAGGTGGGGCTACAGTGGGAGACTTTGATGCCATCATTTTTAAGGACCAGTTGAAATAAAAACAGGTCAACAAGTCCTTGTACAGATAGAGGTTCTACAAAATTCACAGGGTTTGGGGCTGTCAGTCAAACAAACTCAACCACTCCCACACAATCCTGAGAATAGGTCTAATCAAGGGTTGTTGCTTTTTTTCAGTGGCACTTGTGTGGGTTCCAGAACCCTTAAATAACCATTAACCTTTTAGAATTATTTATCTTAAATGTCTTAAAAATTCCATTAAACCCATTAAAACTGAATGCTATCCACTTTTATGTCCTCTGTCCGCTGTATTGCATGCAGTGGTGGGCCGTCAGGGCCAGCAAGGCCTTTTCTGCTGGCCTTAACATACTCAGAAAAGTAAATTATTTTTTTGTAAATATGTCAATAAAATCATCCTCCATAGTCTGTTCTCCTCATGTCATATATCCACTTTGCTGCACTGCTTCCAGTGTTGTATATTATGGTAGAGTTTTTATCCAATCATATTTCAGCTAGCTTGTGTTGTCAGGTTCTATTAAATCTGCCCGAGCCCTTCAGTATCAAAAGAGCAGGCTCCTGTTCACTGTAAGTGAACTGACATTGTCAGTTAGGATAGCCAATCAGGTCTCGAGTCTGCGACACCAAATCCAGCTAGAGGGTCTTACACTAAACTGGACATGTACGCGTCCTGTGATTGGATAAGCTCTTGCGAGAGCCTGAAAGGCGGCACTTAGCAAAACATCTGAACTAAACCTGGAGATCGGTTAGCTCCCAACGGCTATCGCTATATTTTTTGACCCACGATGGCTGAAGGAGGAGAACAGATAGACTTGGTTGCAGGTATACTTGCCATGCAATTTTCAAGACGGACCTTTGACAAGAAGCTGGATCTTGTAAGAAGAGGTCAGCCAACCCCTGTCCTAGCCAGCCTGTCCCAGCAGGGAAAGGGTTTGTCTGCCATTTTAGACAAGCAACTATGAACGGTACTCCTGACTCACAGCTTCTGAGAAATCTGCAAATTGTACTGCTGGGAATGCCCGTTGCTTGCAACTGACCAATTTGGTGTTTGGAGCTAAACTAGGTTTGCCATCTCAAGTTGTTTTACCGAGGCAGCAACAAGACACCAAAGTACGGCCAAGCACCTTCAAGCTATGGTGCTTTAAAGACGTTTTATGAAAGAATAATGTCTTGCAATGTCTTGTGGGTATCAATATTAATCAAGGGTTTTCTTTTTCATATGGTAATGTTTGTCTTCTTTATGTATTTTTAATGATGGAATGTTGGTCACTGTAATCACTATTAGTCAGTGACAGTTTGCCTTATATACTAGGCCTATATTACACCTAGGTAGCCCTGAAGTGCAAACCACAACAGCAAAGAACTAAACACGACAAAGAACTAAACATATTGGTGAATTAAAAACCACCACAGCAAATAACTAAACACTACGGCAAATAACCTAAAGACCTAAATGGACGATCGCGTTCATTTAAAGTAGTCATTTGTGACCTTTTGGGCCCTTGTCTGCTCATAGTGAGGATGATTTTTCAGAATATTATTTAAATCCCTCTGGATTTATTGTAAAAGCCTTTCTGTGGCCTTGGCTCCATCTGAGAGATGACAACCTGCCAGGAGAAGCCCACCCGCTTGGGATTTTTTTAATGGAGATTAAATTAAACGTATCAATGGATAACATCAATACAAGTTTATGAAATGGACAGCTACACTTATATTTACACATGTAATGATAACAGGGCGTAAACCGCTCATCAGCCTCTCCTGTCTGATCAGGACGACAGGCACACATATTACGCACCTATGGAGAAAGCGCACATATTGAGTTTTCTTGTTTGTTTTTTGGTCACAGGAGAACAGAACTTCTCCAGGTAAGAGTGTCAACTACCAGATTTCAATAAAAACATGGAATGACGGAAAAACTCGTCAATGGTGGGGAAGCATTCTGTCCGATAAGACAAAAGTACTTGTGCCTGAATGGGTTCTTCAGAACATGTATGGAAATGACTCTGTTGATTGGACAGGTGGCAAAGCCCTGCTACGGAGGTGCATGCATTCACTGCATTAAAAAAATAAATAAACACCTTATCTCAGAATGACAAGATCAGGATCTTGTAATTAAGAGAAAAGATTAAGAAAATGGAAACTTCTGTTAATCCTCTCACCGTGGCAATGATGGCACACGCACCAGCAAACTGTGCCGTCCGCGGAGCTGAACCTGACAAATGGACTGGATCAGCACCACGGACAGTGCACCACCACTACAGGGCAAAAGCTCTCAGACCTCAGTGCAGGTCACTTACAGGTGACAATGGTCTTACGTTTTGCCCAGGCTGGTGCATGTGCCATCATTGCCACTGAAACTATTTAGGGTCTCACAATAGTTAGATAGGACCACAGAATGTATGTTTACAGATTCTTTTGATAATATGTTATAATCTCACTATGTAATTAGAATTATCACACAAAATATTATGCATGAAAGGTTTTTTTTTTCTTATATTACAGGTGATTTTTATATATGTGACTAAATATAATGATCTCACAAACATCATTAAAAGGTTATTTTCATACACCATAGAGCCTGAATACATATCTAATGGAGTCCATGGTTCAAAGTTGAAAGTATTAAACTAAGGACAAGTATTTAAAGAAAGAATATAATGTACTGGACAGCCCCACAGTGTACAGCTCAATCTATACCCAGAGAAAGACAGGAAAGCACGACCATATTTGGAGCTAAGTGGGAAACCATCTTGGATCAAATTCAGCCATTTTGAATAAACCATAGATGTAAGAAAGGAATATACCTGATTGTGCCTTATAGTTCTGGACTCCATGGGATTGTATAAAGGCCTATGGGAGGGGAAATTACACAATTATAATTAAGAACTAAAGAAAGTGAAAGTTGAAGAAAGATGGGGAAGGAACCTTCTGGAACCTTCAGGAAGACGGGAGGAATCACACCCATCAGGCTATATGACATACAGTAACTCAAGCTTCAGTTGTTTTGGGTTTTGCGACATGAAGCAACTTCCGTTTGTTATCGTTCACTTTCTGAATTTAATAAACGTTGCTTGTCGAAACTGGAATTTGCCTGCATTCCTGCTTCCTTGAAGAGGAAGAGCACAGATTTGAACTAGACCTTATCTACATCAGTTTCATCCTAGCTGCCATTCTCGCACAGAAGTTATGAGCCAACTCGTTCAATATTTACTACGTAACTAAGAAGACACTGCAGTTTGGGGACACCTGAGTGGATCTGCAGCTCCACAAGCAGGCACTCATGGAAATGGAGCTTCACAACGAAAAGGTGAAGAAAAATAGGGAGATACTGAAAAGGCTGATGGATTGTGCCATGTTTATGGGTAAACAGGACATTTCATTTTGGGGACACGATGAAAGCCACAAGTCCTTAAATAGAGGTAACTATGTGGAGCTTATCTCTTTTCTCACTGAACACGACACAGACTTGCATTACTACCTGTCCACTAACAGGGTGTTCACTGGGACATCAGGCAAAATGCAAAGTGACATCATTTATGCAATTGCTGAAGTGATGGGAGAGGAGATCAAAATGAAAAATCAAAAGAGACCCTTATGTTGCTTTGATGGTAGACGAAACCACAAACATTGGTAACATGGCACGGCTCGAGCTCGTCCTGCGCAATGTGACAGCCACAGGTATCAAGGAGCGTTTTGTCAAATTTGTACATGTAAACCAGTGTCAGGCGAGCTGATGGCCTTTCTGCTCTTATTTTCCATTTCCTTGAGGAATATGAATGTTGTCTGGACAAAGTTGTGACGCAGTGTTATGATGGTGCAGCGGTAATGGCATCTGGACTGAATGGGGTGCAGGCTAAAGTTAAGGAGAAGGCACTTATGGCCTTATTCAATCAATCAATCAATCAATCAACATTTATTTATATAGCACAGTTCATACAAATTGAATTGCAGCTCAAAGTGCTGTACACCAAGACAAAAAGATTGACAAAAGACATATATATATACATATATATACATATATACACATACACATATATTTGTATGTATACACATACATACATACACACATACATATGTATACACATATGCGCACCTACACATTTACGAACATGCATACATACACATACATAAATCATGACAATCACTTTATTTCAACCACTTAGCAAATAAACACTCAGCAGAGGTCCATCTACTCAGTAGTATTCCACTGTAGTTGTAATGATAGTTGGTAAGATGTCAAGAGGATTTGGAGACTAATGCACACCACAGAAGCTAAAGTAAAATAAATGATAAAATTTAGAAGAACAGATACAAAAAAAGCAAAGCAATTAAACAAACAAACAAAAACAAACAAACAAACAAAAAACATCAGACAAATAAATAAAACGCTAAAAATATATTTAAAACAAATAAATAAAAACATGTTAAAGATTAAAATCAAACATAAAATGATTAAGTACAAAAAGATAAAAACTACATCAAAATATATAGGCTAAAAAATAAATAAAAAATAAATGGAATAAAACATCAGACAATAAAACATGTAATGGCAAATTTTTATATCTTCCCACAAGAATAGAAAAAGATGAAAAATGAAGGATGCAGAGTTGCAAGACTGGAGACAATCAAAAGAACAGAGATGGGCGGTCCATCTTCTGCAGAGAAAGTCTGAAGACAGGAAGAAGTGCACATACCTAAAGCATAGCAATTCAAGGATATGTGTGTTTGGTATGTGTGTATGTGTGTTTGTGAATGTGGGAGTGTGTGCGTGTAGAGGTACGTGTGTATGTGTAAATCCAAAGATGCTGTCTCAGCGCCGTCTCTAAATTATTAGACACAAACAGCTGATATCTTAGTTGGAACTATGTGTGTGGACCAAGGACAAGGACATCTGTGTGCAACTCAGCTAATCTATGTGTGTTATTAATCTCATCTATGTGTGAGGCTCTGCTCCTGTAAGGAAGACGTCAAATGCTGATGAAGCGAAGTGAAGGTCTTTATGTGAGACGGGAGCTCATATGAGTGTGGTGAGACAGAAATGCGAGGTGTAACTCAAATGTGAAGTATAAGCATGCACCAGAGTAAAATTTCCACAGCAACTAAAATTCAATAATCAAGTAAGATAAAAAGTGCTATAGAAATAAATAATTATAATAGTCATTAAATAATAAAGTTCTACATAAAAGCCAGGCTGCATAAATTAGGTTTTAGATTGCATTTAAAGATTTCTATATTTAGAGCTTCTCTCAGACCCTCTGGAAGTTTGTTCCACAGTTTTGGAGCGTAGCAGCTAAAGAGGCATCACCAAATGTTTTTGTTCTGCTCTGTGGAACGACTAAGAGAGAGGAATCAGAAGATCTGAGAGGCCGTCCTGGTTCATAAACTAAAGCTATCTCTGAGAGGTAATCTGGTGCCAGGCCATGTAGAGCTTTATAAACTAGTAAAAGAATTTTAAAATCAATGTGATAATTAACAGGCAGTCAGTGTAAAGACTTTAAAATGGGTGTAATATGAGCTCTCCCCCTGGTCCTCGTCAGCACTCTAGCAGCAGAGTTTTGTATGAGCTGTAGTTGGTTTATTGTGCTTTTGTGTAGACCAGAGAGGAGAGCATTACAGTAATCAAGTCTGCTAGTTATAAAAGCGTGCATTATACCGCTTTCACACTAAAATCCGCGGGTCAACGCTGTTTTTTTCAACGCTGGTTAACCTGCGAGTGACTCCTTTACCACTGCCAGCAGACCCGGGTCTACTCAGCAACAGACGAGCTGCGAGGCTGTTTTGTTCCCTCTGGCACATCAAGCTGATGTCATCACATTGATGACGTCATCGGCGCGACAAAACAAGACCACGTAAACAATGGAAAAGAGCATGGACACCTTGGACACGGTTTTCTGTACTTTGTACTTTTGTCCCTCTTTAAAAATGTACAAACTTGGCGCTGATGATACAAAGGCAGATGGATTCGTTGCTGAGATTGGAAAGAGTCACGTAAGTTACAGACAGAGGGGATGGGCGCGATGTTATGCCGTGAGCACGTAATGCCGACGTCATCCGTAACTTAGCAGCTTGACCCGGGTGTGATGTTCTCACTGAAGCCGGTCGGAGACGAGCCGATAAAAACCCATGTCGCTTGCAGGGTAAGTCGACCCGGGTCGAAATGCCGATTAGACCCTTTCAAACTGCGGACAGGAGTTGATTGTTGGCGGATTTACACGGGTTTTTTGGCCAGTCTGAAAGGGGTATTAGTCTCTCTGTCTGGCTCAGAGAGAGAAATGGTCACACTTTTGCAATGTTTTTCAAATGGTAAAAAGCTGTTTTAGTGACCCCCCAAACATGAGTTTTAAAGTTAAAATCAGCATCAAGGACCACCCCTAAGATTTCGTGCTTCTTGGCTGGGGCAAAGTCCTATTTTGTGGAGTTTGGGGGTCAGTGTCTCTCTCTGAGCCTTTGAACCAATTATTAAAACCTCTGTTTTGTCCTGGTTGAGCTGCAAGAAATTCTGTGACATCCAGGCTGTTAAATCTAAAAGACAATTAAAAACTGAGTCTAACTGGCTGGTGTCATCAGCAGACATGGACACATAGATGAGATGCTGTGTCTCCTGATGACACCACCCAGGGGTAACATGTACAAATTAAAAAGTAATGGTCCTAAAATTGATCCTTGTGGCACCCCACTGGTAACCTCGTAGTGTATAGAAGAGTGATCATCAATTGAAACAAAGAATTTTCTATCACAAAGGTACGAGGAAAACCATTTAAAAACATTTCCTGTGAGGCCCACATGTTCATTTAATCTATTTAACAGAATCTGGTGGTCAACAGTATCAAAGGCAGCACTCAAGTCAAGTAGCACCAGAACTGAAGGCTTGTTGTTGTCGAGGTTGACTCTGATATCATTAACAACTTCAAGCAGGGCTGTCTCAGTGCTATGATATGTCCTAAAGCCAGACTGGAACATTTCTAAAGTGGTGTTTAAGTTGAAAAAGGCACTCAGCTGATTAAAAACTACTTTCTCTAAGATTTTACATAAAAATGGTAGGTTTGAAATTGGTCTAAAATTGCCAGGTGTTAAATTATCCAGGTTCCCTTTCTTTAAAAGAGATTTTACTAAAGCTGTTTTAGAATTGGTTGGGAATACCCCAAGCTGATACCGAAATAAAAACAGCTTTAAACAGAGAGGTAGGAATTGGGTCGAGAGGCATCACTGAAGCATGGAGGGTTTCAGTCATACCTCTCCCCCCACCAAACACTTGGTTTGCGGTCCCCTTAGGCCACGCCCCCGTTTTCATGATGTCATACGATCGCCGATTTTTATGGATTTCTCCAAAACCACGGCATGCCCCGGGCTGAAAACTTATGTGCCGATAGCTGGGCTTGGTATCTATCTGCATATCAATTTTCAGCCAAATACGTTGAGGTGTTACCGAGTTATGACTGCCATTAGCATGCAGCTAATTAAAAATGGCCTACATTTTTTGATGTTATGAATGTAATAACTAGAGATTAGCCCAAAAATAAACAGAAGAATTAGGCCCCTGAGTCCCATTTCGGTTTTATGTCCTTTAAACAATAATCTCATCTGATTCTATATATTTTATTTTTTTAAAACATTTTTCAGATCTATTTATTTCACACAGGCTTCATCACTACTAGTAGGCCTCATTCACTTAACAGATCACATGACCTGGGTGTGTGTGTGTGCAGGCTCCTCAGCTCCTGATTGGTCAGTTCTTGGGGCATATATATTGTAGCATGCAGTGTTGGGACTAATGCGTTATTGCGTTATTAGTTACTGCCAAAAAAGTAACTTTGGCAGTAACTAATAATCAAACGCATTATTTTTAAAATTCAGTAACTCAGTTATAGTTACTAAATGATCGTTTATTAGTTTATTTTACGTTATTTTACTATCTCGGCTGAGCCACTGTGTTTACTTCCTGTGTCAGGGGGGCTTGGGGGAAGTAAAAGAGCCAGGAGGCGAGTGCGCTGCGCTGTGGGGGCGTGTTTGTTTATTACAGCAAGAACATCATGGCGGAACCCAGGGCAAGTTTCTTCTCGTGGAAGTACGCTCACTCCTTCTCCTTCGTTGAACAGAAGGAAAAAAATGTTTATGTTAAATGCAACTTATGTTGCACTAAGAGCCTCTCTGCGGCCGCAAACAGCAACTCTAATCTGTTAAAGCATCTAGGCACGCAGCATGCGGTGACGAAACTTGTTGCCAAAGCTAGCGGGTCAGGTACCGGCACAGATACCGACCCAGATGTCACCTCACCCGGTGCACCTAAGCAACAGCGCCTGAGTTCTTTTCTACGAGGGAGTGCTACTGCCAGCCAGGCTAAAGTTAATCAAGTCATCGCAGGCTACGTTGTGGAAGACATGCAGCCTATTTCTACAGTGGAGTCAGGCAGATAATTGATTTGATACCTGGCGCCACCCGGCAAATGGGACGGAAAACCTTTTCGAGTTACCTGGAGAGTGAATATACAAAAATGGAAAGCGAGCTAAAGAAAACTTTTGAGGGCTTAAGCTACATCTCGACCACCGCAGACATCTGGACCGGCCACAACAGGAGCTTCATGGGAGTAACAGCTCACTGGATAAACCCCGCTACTTTGCAGCGCCAGAAAGCTGCGTTGGCCTGTAAAAGGTTAAAAGGTAGGCACACGTACGATGTAATCGCAAGTGAGATTGATCAGATTCACTCCTTGTATAGAGTGTCTACAAAAGTTACCACCACAGTCACAGATAACGGCTCCAACTTTGTGAAAGCCTTTCGCGTGTATCAACCCGCGCAGCTAAATGACTCTGATGATGATGATGATGATCATGATGACGAAGAAATCATCTTCACAGATGTTGCAGAGATTCTGGACAACCCCATAGAGACAGAGGAAGGCATTGTTTTACCTCCGCACGAGCGTTGTGCATCCCACACGTTAAACCTAATCTCATGCACTGACATAGACAAGTGGCTCCTTGCAAATCCTGGGACTAAGGCAGTGTACAGATCCTCTACAGCTAAATGTATGGCAATGTGGAATAAGACAAGCAGGTCCACAGTGGCTTCAGAGGTAGTGGATGATGTGCTTTCCAAAAAGCTCATTGTCCCCTGCTCTACTAGGTGGAACTCATTTTATGATGCTGTGTCCAGAATTGTCGAAATCCCTGCAACTGACTTGAGTGCCATCACTCATAGTTTACAGCTAAAATGTCTTAGCGACAAGGAACTTCATTTTCTGAAGGAATATTGTGCCACAATGAAGCCACTCGCTGTTGTTCTGGACATCCTGCAAGGAGAGGAGAGCTGTCACTATGGCACCCTCCTGCCCGCTCTAGAGACATTGATGTCAAAGACTTTGGAGGTGAAAGACAGTTTGACTGTGGCAACTGGCCTTCCTGAAGCTGTAGTTGAGGTAAGAGTCATCATACACTTTTGCAATTAGTTTTCCCTCTTTACTGCACAGAGACACTGCATTTAATCAGACACCACTCATTATTTTAACTATAGAGTAGATGTCATAGTCAATATTGTTAGGTGAGAGAGAAGCACTAATATTAAAAATGTATATATGAAAAAATGTGCAAAAAGTTATTTTCATTGCATTCTATTTAAGGGACTCAAGTTTTGAAGTATTGAACATATTGATAAATTGATAAACTGTACTGCAGAGTGCAACAGAAATAAATAGGCCAGCAATGTTTTCTTTGCTAAATAGTTTTATTTTAAATGATTAACTTAAATTTATTTTAACATTTTCATGAATCTCACTTATCCCTCACTATCTCTGTGTGTGTGTGTGTGTGTGTGTGTGTGTTTACAGGCCATCAAAGTGCAGTTTGCATGCGTTTTGGAAAGCAAAGATGCAATGCTTGCGGCTGCCACTCTTCCCAAGATCAAGCTGCGGTGGGTGAAAGAGCAGTGGAAGAAAGAGATGATCAAGGGAATGCTTGTAGCAGAGTGTCACAAGATCATACCTGGCCCTGAGCAACAATCAGCCAGCTTGGCTCTAGAAACTCCACCAGACTCGGGCTCCGCCAAGGACAAAGAGAAATCTTTCTTTTCCTTTGAGGACGATGACGATAGCTTTACCATCGTGGACACAGAGGTAATCCATTACTTTTTTTAAAACCAAATTTGCATTGCTAAATATTGCTGAAATACAATACATGTTCAGTGTCAATGGAGAACAACTTTTTGTTTTTTGTTTTTTATATTTCCTCCCTCAAACCCCAACTACCCTCCCTGTCCAGCTTCTACGTTACTTGCAAACAGCCGACATCAGCATGGAGATTCTCAACCAATTCCCCAAAATAAAGGAAATTTGTCAGAGGAGAAATGCAGCTCTCCCGTCCAGTGCACCTGTTGAGAGGCTCTTCAGCCTGGGGAGTCTGGTACTGTACAACCACTGGTTCGTCAAAGAAGGAGAATAAGGACTTTTTGTTTTGTTTACACTTATGTTAAAATTATTATCCATGTGAGCTTTTTTGCACTTTGTTTTGTTTAAGAATGCATTAAGAATAATAATTTATTTTGTTTGTTACTTGCCAGAATCCATATGATGGAACAATTGTTATGGTGCTGCTAACCTGAAGAATCCTATTTCAAAATTGCTTGAGGAAAAAAAAGCTTTTTCATTACATTAGGCTATGTTGTGTGCCTTCTTTGTGTGAAGCCATGTTTCTGTTGTGTTGTTCTAAATCATTCATGGGCAGCTGGTGGCCCTCGGGTTAATACTGGAATACTGATTTGTTTATGCAATTCCAAAACAATTCCAAAACATCCAAACAGGATTCCAATCAAAAATAGCCAATGTACGAGCTCAAAACTGCATAGTACTGTCGAAATGATAAGCTTGTAGGTCTGATGCTATACTTTGTGGAAATACAGTGGCCCCCATCATCAAAGTTACCCATCCCTGTTCTAACTGGTAACTAATGTTGTTGTCAATGCTGACCTGGCTGCAGAGGTCAACTGAGCTGTAGGGGAGCAAGTTTTCAGACAGGCACTTTGTCACATTTTTTTTCAGTTTGTCAGTTTGTTCTGGCCAGAAATAAATCTGCACTTTGAAACATCTTAGTGTTTGTGTTTGTAGAAATATAGACCATATTGCTTAGCAGAGTTTAGTTCAGTGATGAAAATGCATGTCAAGTAGTACAGAGCTTGCAATGTTGACAGTTTTGAACTTTTTTGTAAGTAAATAGTTACTTTTCATAGTAATGCTTTACTTTTTGGTTTTAATAACTGAGTTAGTAACTGAGTTGCTTTAGAATTGCAGTAACTAGTAACTATAACTAATTACTGTTTTTCAGTAACTAGCACAACACTGGTAGCATGTCACTTGACGGGTGCAGAGCGGAGAAGGATCGTCAGAGAGAGGGTGAGAGTTTGTTAGAGTCAGATAGAGAGTGTTAGCTTGAGACTAAGATAGTGGGCTCTAATTTCGTAGACCAGGCGCAGGCGCGGCGCACCTGCCCTGCGCTGCGTCTGCGCCGCGTCTGCGCCGCACCAACGGGGTGTGTCCAGGGCATTTTGCAAGTTTCGTGCAAGGCGCAGTCCGGCGCAGGCAGGCGCACCCACGCCTCCATCCTTCCCACCGGCGCAAGTAGCAGAGAGGGAGGAGAGGAGGCGTGAGTGGGTTTAACACAGCCGAGTGTAATATTCACCAATCAAATGAACGTCTCTCCTCACCTTTAAATGCACTGCGGGTGAGGCGCAGTGACAATTTCACCTCGGTGGCGAAGAAGGTCAGAGCCGCTGTCACTTTTGCAGCAACTGGGGGCGCGCAGGGGCCACCGGGCTGCGCATCGGAGGCCATGATGCATGTCACCGTGTGGACCACCTCGCGGGACAGATGTAATCTGTTCCTGTGTCATAATAGGAGTACAAAATTAAGTGATAATTACATTTAAACACAGCAGCAGGCTAATCCATTCATCGTGCTTGTGATCCACCTGCATTCCTGCTCTGTCATCACCAATAGGCCTTATGCGGAACGTCACGTGACCAAACCCGAAAACAGGTCAGCGTACTTCCTGTGTGCGCAGCGATGACTACGGGCTGATGACATGATGGTGACAAGGAGGTTTCTGTGCCAATTTTATTTCTGTTTTTAGCATTTTAACAGTTAGTTAGTTAGTTTTCTTTATCCCCGGTGTCTTCGAACAAAAGAAGAATATGTTGTTGTTAAGACCAACAAAATACCAGAAGTGGGAAAATCCCAACTCTGACTTCTGCTGTATACCACAGTGCGCCATGTCGGGGAAATTCAACTCCGCCGTAAGTTTCCATCACTTTCCCAAGGATGAATCCGTTAGAAAAATATGGATACGTAATGCGAGACGGGAAAATTTGGTCATTAAGTCTGCAGTAGGCATTTTCTCTCCACGGATGTCATCCAAGGTGGGAGACGGTGTTTAAAGGAAGATGCTGTACCTGTGCTTTTGGCCTGAAATGACTACTCTCTGCCGGTACCCAGGCCGAGTGTCTGGGAGAGGACACAGCGACCAGAGGAGCAAGTGATAGAAGAGGAAGAGATGAGTGTAGACTTGCTACTTCAGTGCCACAATTACAGCGCAAGACCAGAACCAGCAGCTCTGGATACAGCTCCGGAGATAATAGAGACACAGCAGCTGGCATTAGAGGAGCTGAGGAAGAGGCTGGAGGAGGTCTCACTGCAACGATCGTTTGGTTTGGAGAGGTTTCTGGCATCAGATGATGACATCAGATTCTATACCAGGTTTGTGTTATGCCATGTTATAATCCCCCTTAATATTTTTAAATAACTGATAATAATTTTGTTGCATGCCTAGATTGTGTTTATATTCATGTATCAGCTTTTGTTCATATTGGATGACTTTTAAGAGTAATTTTATGTGGACACCATGTGAACACATGACCATCCTGACAAGATCTACCAGGAGAAACCTCTATAAAAGGTCATGTTAAGATTTAAAGGTAATACTTTTTTTCCCTTTTAGGTTTGCCAGCTGCCGCCATCTTCAGGCATTTTGGAGACAGATTGAACCTGCAACAAAGAGAATTGTGCGTGTTGGTACACGTTCATCCACTTCCAATGCAACAGCAGCTCTTGAGGATTCCACTGATCCACCTCATTGACCAGCAGGCATAGTTTATACATCATATTTATAATCACATATTTTTTCTTGAGCAGCTTTCTGACAAGATTGCACCTAATAGCAGTAGTATGTAGTGATGCAATAGCCATATAATGCAGCAAAAAGTCATCAGTGTGGAAGCATGTAAAGTGTCTGAGAATTATGAGAAGAGGATCTGACTTGCTTGGAGGAAAAATGAAGCTCCTGTTCTTATAAAAGAACTTGCCACTTTTTATAAAGAGTTGGCGAAGTAGTCCTAGGTCTTCTTTGCTTCCTTTGTTTATCTTTTTTTTGCAATGCATCACTACTACTCAGATTTATCCAATTAGAAATATGCGTTTAAGTCCAGAGAGTGATTATTGTTATACCGCTAAGACTTGTCCCCTCTGCTCCCCAACCAGAGTCGGTGCCTTCCAATGATTGATGAACTGTTCTTGTTCTTGGTGTACCTGTCACTGGGTCTGAAGGAGAGAGATCTGGGTGATCGTTTCAACATTCATCAGTCTACCGTCAGCAGGATCATCAACACCTGGGTCAATTTTCAGTGACAAAGAGTTGTTCAGGCAATCTGGCATTATCCCTCTTTTGGATAAAGACATGGCTGTAATGGTGGACAAGGGATTCAGAATTGATGAGCTAGTACCATGCAAAGTTTATAGACCACCTTTCTGAGTAAAAAGTCCCAGCTGTCTCATGATGAAGTGCTGGTCACTCAGGACATTGCACGGTTAAGGATACTTGTGGAGAGGACAATTAGACGCATCAAAGAGAACAAACTGTTTGACACCATTATTCCTCTGACCATTGCTGGCAGTATCAACCAGCTTTTTGCAGTAGCCTGCGTCCTAAGTAACTATCAAAATAAACCACTGGTCAAGGCGTGGGCAAAGGAACTGACTGTGCATTAGGTTTACACAGTCAGCCTCCCTGGATACTTTGACATTAAATGGCATGTCAGTAGCATGAATGTCTTTGGTTTTCTCAGTTTTGTAATGGGTCTCCCTCAGTCGTTTGTCTCATGATAAAAAGATCACACCTCTTTACCAACAGATTAAAATGAGTCTTATCCTTTGCTGTATTGGTGAAATAAGTTACATGTTCTGATTCTGAAGTGTTCAATGTATGACATGAAATATGAGATAAGAACATTGAATGCAGTCATGATGTGAACTGTATATGAAATGCTTCAAAGTTTTACAATGACAAATTGATCTGTGGAAATAAATATTTCTCTTGATATTAGAATATACAGTATCTGATTATTTTGTCTGACAATTTATCTTCACACTGAAGAATCGCTGAGCGAACACTTTCACTTGGCATCCTGAACAAACAATGTTTCTCAGAAAATTAAAAACAACCCTTGGGTTTTTCATCTGCCAAAGTCAAAAACATTACTCATTGAACATATTGCTGCTTTAGGAGTCTTATTTAGCATTTAGCTGCAGAAATCATTCAGAAAGTGGTGCATGAAACATTTATTTTTCTATAAAATACTCACATAGTCATAGTCTCTATGGGCTCATTTGATTTCCAACTCATTTTGATAGAACAGTTTAAAGGCCTAGACTGTGTGCATTTGTCTGAGAACTTAGAGTTTTGACACAGGTGTCATGTTTTTTTTAGCACCAAAGCCCCCTCTATAACATTTTAATCCTAAAAAAGTACATTTTACACAATATGGGACCTTTAGGATCTTTTGGAGACAGACAGGTACTTCTGCATGTAAACATTAAAGTAGAACTGGTCCGCCCTCTCTCTGATGACTGCTGTTACTTTCGGGTCACAATAGATTTGCTGTACCAGCATGTCTTCCTGGGCACAAATCACAAGGTCACACCACTGCAGGCCAGTTATCAGTAGCTGACTGTGCACCTGCCAGTAGTAGGAGTGGCTTTCACGGAGGGCCACCGCACCGTACTGCATTTGAAGGTATTTACAATCCACATAATTCTTCACATTAGGGCACTTTATCTCAACGTGCCCAAATGCTGGCTGTGCAAATAGATCGAAGATCAAGCCATCTGGTGAGGCACCAATCCAGGGGGCATCAAGGTGGACAACAAGTCCGCAGGGAGTGTAGTTGACATTTTTCATTTTGCAGTACTCTACTGCCACCTCAAACTCCATGTCTGCCCCTCTTTTCATGTCTCCAGTCTGTTTTGTTCCTTTGAGGATTCTTTCTGCTAGACCCTCTGCAGAGCTCGCTCCCCTCACAAAACACACCTCCCTAAAACGCGAAGAAGTTTTTCTAGACCTACGGAGCTGATGCCACCCCTGATCGGCGTCCTGTTCTCTTGTTGCTGCCTCAATCTTATGGGCCATGTCCAGTGTGAGCATCAAACTTCTAAGGTGAAAATGCTCCTCTTCAGTGCACACATGCACACACTCTGTTGGGGCCAGCCTGTAGTTCCTAACAGGCAAAGGTGGGTAAGGTGGATGATCTTGGTGCATTTTCACTGACTTTGTGGGCAGTACTGGTTGCTGGTAAGAGAGCACATCTCCCTTTTGTGCTAAGCCTAATGCTGTCTTAACAAGGGTCTTTTCGTCACTGATGCTCATAGTTGCTGCTAGAGGTTTATCTGTAACGTCAAAGTCTTTGTATGTTTCCACAATCTGTAGCAAGGAGATGTTGAGCAGATCGCCCACCAAGCCCTTGTGCAGTGTGCTTCTGTGAAAGACAATAATAATCTTAGGTATGACTGAGCAATATAAACACACAAATATTTAAATAAACATGCAGTATTTTACCAATAATGATAGACATTCACTGGTAATTTAATGTACGGTGTAATGCAAACCAATACAATGACTCTACCACAAATTCTGCTTTAACACAACATATTACTTTTTTGACATTGTCAGAAAGCAAATAATTCTTTATATTTGTTAATCAGGTGGCAGTGGGTGTTGGTATTGGTGTAAAGTGCATTATACTGAGAGATATTCCTAATATTCTGCCCTCTCATGTATATAAGTGAGGTTAACAACATATTCAGAACACCTCTCAGTATAATGTACTCCATACCAACACTAACTACAAGGCCAATAATAAATACAAAGAAGAATTATCAGCTTTCACCATTTGATAATTAATAGATTTTGTTTAAGCAGAATTCATGGCGGAGATGTTGTATTGGTTTGTCGTACAATGAGCTGTGTCTACTGAAGTGGGCATGGAGTGTTTAGGTATGTATTATCAATCTGTATCAACAGTATGCAAAGTCATAACATAAATAATCCAAAATGACTGCTAATCACATTGAACTGTATGAGGCTGAAAGAGTGATATCAAAACTGTTATTTTCAAATAATATCCTCTCAAATACTGATGATAAATGTTCAGACAAATCTTGAGTTTATATGTAGTTGTCATCCATTTAGATTACAGACATCTTACACAGTGATATCACAATATCATAATACAATTAACAATAATATTGAATTCTCACCAAGCCTTGGTTTAGACATCCCACCATAACGTGACACAAGTTCATAAGTAGGAAAATTTGAGCTGTCTGCTGTACTCAGTGGTGTTTTACCTGACTGGTGCACATTGAAAGTGTGTGTACTAACAGCTTACTATCTCACCTGATTCCTTCCTCCGTCAGCCTGCTGAGCCTTGGTCTGGTGATGATCATTTTGTTTATTGGCCCCGGTTTCACACCCTGACAAAAAAAACAGCAACATACAATCTCAAGTATAAGAGATACTTATTCTTATTGGCATTATTAATATTTATTGACATTACCCGTGATAACTTACTGTATGTCAAAACATTGAGAGTTCAGAGTTGCATTTAATAGTACATTCCTTTCTTAAGGCTCAGAGGTATTTTCAGTGAGTATTTACAAAAGATAACTGTATAAGAAACATGATCTGTCAATGCCGAGTCGAACTTGTCAAGGGTCAGAACTAAATATCAAGCATATGAACTAACAACACTTACTGCTGTTCTGGGCTTATGCCATTGTTGCTCTTGTTCTGTGCAGGCATGGACAGGGGATACAACCTGCACTTTCAGCTCTGAATAGTGTGCAGTTTGAAACAGCAAAGCAACTGTGTGGTTACACACTAGTGATGGGAATTCCAGCTCTTTTTAGAGAGCTGGTTCTTTTGGCTTGGCTCACTAAAAAGAGCCGGTTCTTTCGGCTCCCAAACGGCTCCTCAGATTTTTTTTTGTTGCTTTAATCAATATATTACCAATAATAATGTAAAATTATGCACAAAATGAATTAATAATGTAAAAAAAAGCCTGCATTATACTTTTTTTTATTTATATAAGTTTATTATATAAATATGCCTTTATTTTTTCACTCTACAGTGCAAAAAAATTATAAATTACAAAATACAAAAACAATCTTTTAACTATTTACAATTGATCTTTTAACAAATTTAAACTTTTTACTTTTTTCTACTAAAAAAATTTAAAGTCAAGCAACACAGAATCCCTGAAAAACACACAACACAACAAAACATAAATTAAAATATTTAATTTATCGCTCCGTGTTGCTCCTTGCGCTCTTTCTATCTCGTCTCCCTGACTCTCTCTGCTCTCTTGACCTGTTCGTGTGCTGCTGCTGTGGGTGTAACTGTCGTCCCTCCCCCCTCTGCTCAGCGCACTAAGCGCAGACACAGAGACAACACCACACTATTGACCAATCACGTGTGGCTTCAAGAGAAAAAAAGAGAGAAAAAAACAACAACAAAAAAAGCGGCTCCCCCAATCAGGAGCCGGCTCCCGTCGTTCACTTCAAAGAGCCGGCTCTCAGAGCCGTTACGTTCGCGACCGACACATCACTATTACACACTGCAGAGCCAGCTACACACGAGCAGCGATTTGATAGGATGACAGGGTCTGAGTCCCGAAGCTCTATCTGTACAAAAAAAATATGGAGAAAAATTTTACAAGCATTAGCAGTGGCTACAAGCTTACTGATCAGTGGCCCAAACAAATGCCACATAACAGCATAACTAGGTTGCTGGGGCACATTTGGCAATAATCAAAAGTTAGAATTTGTTTTAACTGAAATAGAGGGATTTTTATCTTGGGAGGCCTTATTGGGAATAACATGCAATTATGGGTGGTTCTTGTGGATTTACAGTCAGAGTCAGTTGTACCCCAGTGACCTCATCTTTGAGCAAGTCTTCAAACAACAACACTAAATTGAACTCTGAACAACTGTGCATGCATGGTTTACCAAGCGCCTCAGAATATGATTGCTCTGCCATTTCTCTCTGTTATATAAAGTACCCAAAAGTCAAAATTAAGTTAAATATTAAAAAATGAAGACACCATGTTGTAATATATAAGAAAATGCTGCTTTACAGCTTCTGATAAATAATCGACTCAAGTATCACACATTTTCCAAAAAAAGGTAAAAGTAAAATAAATGAATCAAAGTTATCTGATTTGATATAACACATTTTTCTGATTGTCAGAAGTACCTTTGTTTTTCTATGTAATGGCTGATTTTTTTTTTTTTCATGTGCTGTTTTGGCCAAACAAATGGCTCTTACAGCCATAATTCACTTGAAATCCAAATGTCTCCAAGTTAAATAAAAATATGATGAGCACTAAGCTTGATGGAAAAAATTTCTGTACAAAAAATGATTATTATGAGACAAAAGTCAAAATTATGCAATAAAACATATGAAATAGAAAAGTAAAACTATAAGAGTCACAGTTGAGAGATAATACATTGACTTTATAGGATAGAAATGTAACTCACTCTGTGATATGAGATCATAATAATATTATATGTAATATGATTATAATATTTGTGGTGGTCCACTGTTTTCTTACCCAGAGAGGCTTGATAAACCCTATAAACGCTGTCTCTGAACTGGAACAGACAAGAACTTCAACAGAACACCCAGACCATCCCTAACATTACTCTCAGGCTGTGAGGTTTCTCACTCTTCCTCATGGACCTGTGACGGCCTGCCCTGATGCTGACAGCACCAGTCAGTCTGTCTTTGTTTGACACTGGTGAAAAATGAATGACAGGGTGATTGTGTATATGCCATAGCAAGAAATTAATCAGAGTAAAGACGTTTTCAATCTGCTGTGATGAGATAAAGTTAGCATTAGCTTTCAAAAATATAACGTTAGAGGAGAAAACACGTTTCTATCTAATTCTATCATCTAAGTGTAGCTGCTTGTTTGCTGGTTATCTATAGACATACAAAATTCGCTCTATGTACTACTTTTAGGTCACAGTATTTTGTGTTTTTTTATAAATAGGAGTTACGAAGCTAACGTTAGCAAATAGACACATTACATACCCTCGTAGTCGCATATGTATGATGAAGCATACAGCTTAAATCCTTTATCCATTTTTGTGGCAGGAGTTTTAGATATCGTCTTGCAAATGCGATGAACATCAGAAATAGTCATCTTTGGAAGCTCCTGAAGGCACCTTGTGTAGAACAAAGACATTGTTGGAGGTTAGGTGCTTTGTACCGCGCTGTGTCCGAAATCACACTGTCTCCTACCATCGGCTCCACCAGTGTCCTGAACCAGAAGGAAGTGATTCATCCTGTTTTGCCGAATGCGGAAGTTGGTTCCGCATAACCCCTATTAGCAGAACCTTTGGTGAAATACCCCCCCCCCCCAATCTCCTCCTCATCCTCCTTGCAATAATGTACTCCATCTTTTTTGATCATGTTAAGAATAAAGATTATAACAGAGAAATATGGGCAATCACAGGTAAATCCTTAAGACATCGAGTGACTTACATTTATTCACAGGGTGCGCCTTGCCTGCACTGAGAATAGACCAGGTTGGAGCTGGCAAGCTTTCAGTGCACGAAAATTGGCACGAAATTGTCACTGCGCCAAGCTGAATCTGTCGACACCTCCCCCTGGTGTGCCGTCCCACCCATCTTGGTGCAGCCGGTCTACCAAATTGCCAAATTGGCTACCCACGGCGGTGGGCCGGACAAAGTTACCACTGCGCGGGGTGTGCGGGGTGCGCCAGGCTGGGCCACCCTGAGTTGCGCCAGGAAATTAGAGCCCAGTGTGTTTAGATTTTAGTAGTAGCTTTGTGGTGATATTGTTTATAGATTAGATAAGATTAGACTAGATTAGATAAGATAGTAGTTTTGTTAGTTTTAGAGTGTTTATACCTTGTATAGATTTAGATTAGGTAAGTTGTAGTGTATTGATAGTACTGTTTTTGTTCATAGATAGTTCATAGATTTTTGATCAGATTTGTTAGTGTTATTTAGGCTGTTGTTTAGATTAAGTGTGTTAAGTGAATAAGTTTTTGATATTTAATAGTGTTTTATTATAATGTTGTTGTGTGGATAGGCAGATAGGACTTTTAGATTTAGGTATAGATTTAGGTTTAGATATTTTTTAAATTTTTTATTTGAAGGGACAGCTACAAACGATGATGTTCTGTCTGCTGTGTGAGTGTGGGAGTGCCCACCTGTCAAAACACCAACATTTTTGAATTGTGTCAACAATTTGCTATGTCATTGTCCTGGGCGACATTTCATTATTGTACCAATTACATTTATGCTGTTAATAAATAAAAAAAATACACAATCCTAAATGGTGTTTCCATACTTTTATTTTACTTAACTGTGCAACACTGTAACACATTGGTGATAACACTGTCAAGAATGACACATCTGCCCAGAGGAATACCACTACAGGTATGTAGGTATTCATTGTATAAAAACAGGAAAACTGGAAGATCTGGCACATCGCCCAGGACAACAGCCTCCTCAAAATTCACAGCATGTTCTGCGTCATAGCTGAAAAAGCTGGTGCAACACCATTCTCTAGAACAAAGAGTATGCCCACAGCCACTCCCTTGGTAGCCCCATCTTTACTGTGCAACACTGTCAAATATGACACATCTGCCCAGAGGTATACCACATAGGTATCCATTGTATAAAAAAACTTAAAAGAAAAAAGATGTGCCAATGTAAACATGCTAAAATGACTAGAAACAGTGGAACATTTAAACATTTCTGTTAAAATAACAGAAACAAGCTGCCTCAGTGAAGTGCACTGCATTGGTTTAAAGAAGGAGTTTGTTCTGCAATGACCGCACACACGGTATGCGGTCAGAGCCAATTTCCATGAACAGGTGTTGAAATGTCTCAAAATGTCTCTCATTCTAAGCTTGGGGAAGAAAGAGTAAACAAATGTCAAATGACAAATCTTCCTTAAACATGATCTGTGTTTACAAGACAAGGACAGTCAGTAAAATGGAGCAACTGGAGTGAAAACTAAATTAGAAAAAAAAGTAGCTTCCACAATTACCATAAAATCCAAAACAAGGATGAGATTAGTATCCTTGTTAAGCTCTCCACAGGGCGCCTCAATGTCCACAAGGTGGGGTGTCCTGTGGCTGGCCGCAACCAGAAGGGCACCAGGCTGAACCGCCATCTAAAGATTGGCCACGGTGAACTCACTGTGGGGGAGGTGGAAAGCCTTTTTAAGGTTTGAAGTGGCGGGAGGCTATTCGCCTCCTGGCTGCCCTGAGGGCCACCAACCCCACACCAGTCCTGGTCAGCTGTTTGGATCTCCAGGACGAGGAGGAGAGGGAGGAGATTCTCCACATTTTCGACTTTCATAAAATGGCAGCTTGTGGTTCACATCCAACTCACCAAGAATTCTTCACACTCGCGAAATATCAATAGGTTAATTTGTCACTGTTATAATGTTTATTTTCCTATAGTGAAATAATCCTCAAAATGTGAAACTTGATACATTTGAATGCATTTCATGACTTAAATACATTGATGATAAAGTTAACAAAAAGTTAATCCTTGAACGCACAAAGGTCACAAAACTCTGGCAGGCATAAAAAACAGACCATATCTCCAGTTTGTGCCATGTCTTACCACCACCTTACACCACTAGATGGCAGACATGTGCTCCTTAAATCCTAACCCCCCTACTGGTCACGTGTCAGGTGGTCTGATGGTAAACCCTTTCTAATTAATTTAAAACCAATTGATTAATATCTCTGACAAACCATTGTATTTTGCCATTGGAATTTTTATCATCAGCCCTGAGTAAAATCACCCAATTTGAGCATCTCAGAAATGCAGGAACATGGAGGTTGTTTCTTTGAGTGGAGCCCTGTTGAAATATCTGGGAAGCACTGTACCAAAGCACTAATGTGGGCATGTATGGCAAGCCTTTAACATTTATTAGCTAAATTTGACTGTCTGGAATTAACATTGCAGATATCAGCAACGTCATTCTGACTAGTTGTGATTGCATTTTGAAAAGCTGGAATTTTCATTCAAGATATCTATAACGTAATTTTCACCCACCTTCCGTCTATGGCTCTATCCAAAGTGGGAGGCGGGCAACACCTGCACTGTCACTTTGCCTAGTTAAAACTGTAATTCAAGATATCTGTAATTACATTCTGACAAGGCAGAATTGTAATTACAAATATCTTCAGTTTCAGATATCTCTAATCGAAATTCATTTCAAGATATCCATGACTTGATTATAGATATTTACAATCAAATTATGACTATTTGTAATTTCAGTTTGAGATATTTACGACATTTTGACTAGTCAGTATTTCAGTTCAAGATATCTACAATGACATTCTGACTAGTCAAAACTTAATTAAAGATCTCTAAAAAGGGACATGTAGATATCTGTAACTGAAAGGGATTGAAGATATCTCTAACTGGAATTGTGGCTAGCCAGAATTAAATTGTAGATATCTGAAACTGAAATTGCTACTAGTCGTAATTCAGTTGCAGATATCTGTAATTTGTCCTAGGAAGAATGTCTTTGTGGATATCCGACATGACAATTGTGGATAGGAAGAAAGACATGGATATCTAAAAAGTTATTTTTGACTAGGAAGAATTAAATTACAGTTATCAGCAATGCATATTTAGTCTGGCCATTAAATGTTAAAAAGGCTTTCCATAGGCATGTCAAAATGAAAATGCTGCCTTTTTGTGATATGTAATACTTACCAGACATTGTTTGAAAAAATCTTGGAGTCATCTCGAAGGAACACTGGAAGACCTCGAAGTGCAGCATGCTTGCGATGTCTGACAATGTTGGAGGTCTACACCCCCTTGCCACTGTATTTAGATTTTAAAAAGTGAAAGTTTGCAAACAAGAAAAAATATTTCACATGACATGATTAAATAAACCTATAACATTGTACCTCATCATCAAGATTATCTAAGAGATCTTCCAGTTCCTTTCCAAAAGCTCCTTTTTGGGCATGATACAGTCGCAGAAGTTTCGGTGCATAATTGTCTACTGCAGCTCTGAATGTTCCCAGGAAGTCTTTGTGATGCGGAAAAACTCCTCACAGATCTGCCAAAACACATCCAGGATATGCACAAATCAGAACAACTAGAAAAGCACTCAGAGAGCGCAGACCTCCGCCAAGCAGCTTCAGTCCACTTTGGCGAAAATGGTCCTATCTGGCAATGTTAAACAATCATTTAAAAAAATTCCTGGATCCGGATGGTGATCCGGATCAGTCCCAAAATCAAATCATTTGTTCCTTATCCCATTCAACATAATTCCTGAAAATTTCATCCAAATCCGTCCATAACTTTTCAAGTTACTTTGAACACAAACAGACAAACAGACAAACCAAAATAACCTCCTTGGTAGAGGTAATAAGAATTCAAAATGATAAACATTTGTACATGTAAAAATGCAAAGGCACAGAACGGCAAACACTTACATGTTCTTTGAAGAACAAAGCCGGCCATCTCTTCTGGACTTCTATCACCATTGGTTACTCCTCCATTACCTCTCTTCTCCTTAGAGAAAATGTTCAATCCATCTTCTCCCTCACAAATGAATGATCAGTTTGTGCTTTCTTGGATGCTGATTGGGCAATTTTGTCAAGAATTTCAATCTTCATGGGCTCTAATTTCGTAGACCAGGTGCAGGCGGGGCGCACCTGCCCTGCGCTGCACCTGCGCCGCGCCAACAGGGTGTGTCCAGGGCATTTTGCAAGTTTCGTGCACAACACAGTCTGGCGCAGGCAGGTGCACCCACGCCTCCGTCTCTCCTACTGCCGCACGTAGCAGAGAGGGAGGAGATAAAACTTGAGTGGGTTTAACACAGCCGAGTGTGATCTTCACCAACCAAATGAACGCCTCTCCTCGCCTTTAAATGCATCGCCATGCGTTGACAGTTTCACCTCGGTGGCGAAGAAGGTCAGGGCCGCTGTCACTTTTGCAGCAACTGGGAGAGCGCAGGGGCCACCGGGCCTCGCATCGGAGGCCATGATGTGCGTCACCGTGTGGACCACCTCCCAGGACAGATGTAATCTGTTCCTGTGTCATAATAGGAGTACAAAATTAAGTGATAATTACATTTAAACACAGCAGCAGGCTAATCCATTCACCATGCTTGTGATCCACCTGCATTCCTGGTCTGTCATCGCCAAATAGCAGAACCTTTGGTGAAAATATATCTCCTCCTCATCCTCCTTGCAATAATGTACTCCATCTTTTTAGATCACGTTAAGAATAAAGATTAAAACAGAGAAATATGGGCAATCACAGGTAAATCCTTAAGACACCGAGTGACTTACATTTATTCAGCGAGCGTCTCTCTCTTTTTTCTTTTCTTTTGAATTTCATGAGATGAGAGAAGCCGGATACTCCGTATCGGATGATGTGGCTGTTTGTGGTCGGCTGAGAGATGTGAACTCGTTAGTTATGACAAACGTCTCTGATCTGACATCAGATGTGACGGGACAATTAATATAGATACAAATGTATGTGCTGGTTCAAACGGTTACATTAAATAGTGGTTGTTGTGATTGTTTATTGCACTGAAATGTACCTGACACTGTGGATACCTGCCTGTGAGGTTTTAGTGATGTGTGCACACTGTGCGCCTGTCAGCCAAATTACCACTGCACCAGGAATGCTTCGCCTGCGCTGAGAATAGACCAGGTTGGAGCTGGCGAGCTTTCAGCGCACCTTCCGCACGTTTTTTGGCACGAAATTGTCACTGCGCCAAGCTGAATCTGTCGACACCTCCCCCTGGTGCGCCCTCACACCCATCTCGGCGCAGCCAGTCTACCAAATAGCCAAATTGGCTGCACACGGTGGTGCGCCGGACAAAATTACCACTGCGTGGGGTGCGCCAGGCTGCGCCACCCTGATTTGCACCAGGAAATTAGAGCCCATAGTGTTACTTTGCTTCATTAAAGCATATTAATTATAAGTGTAATCCAGTGCTTTTTGTCTGCTTTAAGGTGGTCAGAATTTAAATGTTGAGATGCCATATCATTTAAAAAAACAAAGCACCAATTTTTTGCACATGCTAAAAAAATCCAACCCTCATCTGGGCTATACCTGGATCTTCTTAAATCCTTAATCCGCCCCTGCGGGACAGTAATTCACCTCACCCCTCTTGGACTTCTTGACACGTTTTCCCTTCAAGCCTCCTCCTTTTCGTTTGTTTATGACTACTTCAGGGCATCCTGCTGCACTCAACTTTTGCCGGTAGTTTCCAAGCTTAAATTTCAGGCTGTGAAACCATGAATACCTTCCCTTTTCAGACCCGGGCTCTCGCAGACATTGATGCTTCTCCACCAGTGCTTTGGCTACACTCTCGTAGTGGTCCCTCTCTGGATAAGCAGCAATCTTCGACGTAATGTCTGCCAGTATGTCAAGGATATCAGTCTTTAAACCTTTAGGAATTACCATCACAGATCCATCCTTAGCGTATCTACAGTTTGCTTCTTTAAGTTGCAGCTCCACATCATGTGAGAACCTTGGAACTGGGAAAGGGTCGGGCCATTTGACAGAAGTCCCACAACTGACGGAAAGAAGGCTGCAGGTGTCCAGTGTAGAATCTGAGGAGTCATCAGCCGTGAACAAGACTTTTAAAGTTGCACGCTCCAGAGGAAGGTCTTTGATGTTCATTAGGCTGCACAACTGATGATTAAAATCAGGATCCTCAAACTGTAGAATAAATCCCCCTTTAAGACCAAGGTTGGTTCGTAACACCTGGTACTGCTCCTCGACACTTGAGAGGGTGCCTTCAACCTGAAGACGTCTGATTTCATTTTCTGACATGATGACACACAGAAGCATTGTAGACAACTCTTACCTGAAAATAGAGAAAAAATTAACACTTTAGGTAAAAATATACACCATAAACTATTTGTATCACTCCTCGTACTTGCAAAAATTAATATTCCATCTAATGCATATCATCTTATTTGCTGTCCCAGCAAAAATGGTCCCAATTAGACACTTCTCATTATTGTTCAGTCTTAATATGAATAATTACTAACAGCAGGTTTATTTCAGTGGGAGTGACCAGGAGGCAGCCTCGAATGAAGTATGACATCAGGGGCACATTAGTCCTATCACCAAACCTATTGAAGATGGCTTTCTGACAGCAGCGTCTAAGACTTCGAGGCACATAGGTACAAGGTATCAGACACCTTTGCAGTCTCAGTCTCAGGCTTGACGATGCTTGGCATTTCAAGATAGTGTGCCAACATTGAGTCAATGTCTTGAAGCAAGGGTAAGCAGAAAGTTTTTAAAGTTGCTGGCATCCAGCACAACTTTTTTAAAGAAAGAATGATTTGCCTCAAACCTAATTGTCCAACATTCAGTTGGAGGTCCAAACTTTTGAATAAGATCTGGATAATGTTCAACAAAGTGATGTTTGTGAATCAACTTTTTTTCGGGGGATAGTGTCTGCAGCAACTGTCTGTGGTCTGATATCTTTGCTTGTAAATAACAAAGTATGTCTGGAGTGAAACATGGGGTCGACAATAACTCCACTAAGTCTTTGAGCTTAAGGACTAATTCCCATGTTTGGTCACCTTCTGGAACACAGTGATCGATGATGAGGGGAAGGAAACGCAGAAGACTCCAATTTTGGTGTCCATTACTGCCAAAAGTCTTATTCTGCTGGAAAGTTGCTGGAATTTTCTGAGGGCGGTTTGTCTTGTCAGCAAACTTAGATGGAAAGCCTTGTATTTCACTGTTAAGTTCGTCTAATGTGAAACAGTTCTTAGAAATTAAATCTGCAAGACACAGACTCAGCTCTCTGAGTACAAAGCCTTCAAGCACGTCATGTAAAAAGTCAGGTGGAAAGCCTTGGCATGCATGCATGAATACCTGTTAGTATATTAAGAGGACATTCTCGTTTCACACCATCAACAGTCACAAGTTTGCTGTTTAAACACATTTACAGCTTCATCATACAACTCTGGTGTTCTTAAAACAATATTACCACTTCTAACATCGCAAGTCTGTATCTCTTCACGATTAACTA
This sequence comes from Cetoscarus ocellatus, assembly GCA_037902135.1. NCBI lineage: Eukaryota > Metazoa > Chordata > Actinopteri > Labriformes > Labridae > Cetoscarus > Cetoscarus ocellatus. Next base: position 104,509 of record JBAMNC010002069.1, read on the forward strand.
GACAAAACCTGCAAAATTTGTCCACGTTAAAGGACTCCAGGAACCCACCTAAAGAGTGTGCAGCCAAGTTTTCAGCAGCCACATACAAAATGGTCCCTTTTACATTACAACCAAGTTTCTCAACCAACACACCATTGGTTTCAAGATATTGAATGTCTTTTATCAGTGGCTCCAAAACACTATTATACCCATATATCTTGATATGCTCACTCTTGCACAGTAAAGCTAGGTAAATTGATGACAGTGATGACTTGTATCTTCTTGGTAAATTGGCAAGAACCCAATAGTCACCACAAACTTCGTGCTTTTTTCGGGAGGTGCCCAAGGGATTACAAATTTCAAAATCGTCAATGAACAAAGTTATACATAAACTGACATCTTCATGTGAGAGAATTTGATTTATTTTAAAGCAGTCACTATCCAGGCATGATGTGTAATGTCCAGACTGTTCAACTGGTCTGTTTACTTTCAACTCATGCAATACCTCTTCTCTTTTCAGAAGTTCAGAAAGTAATTTCAGAATAGGGACATAAACAACTGTGTCAGACCTTCTTTGTCTACCTATAACATATTCAACAGGCTCAGTGACAGTAAAGTTATTTCTATAAAATGCCTACCTTTTAAATCCTGTGCCAAGAGACCCCTCTCTTGAAAGTAAAAAAAAGTGGGTTGACTCTCTGTAATGCTTCAGTCAATGATGCTGTTAATTCCTCAGATGTGCAATTATGCTCCTTCAAAATATTTTCCACTGTCTGTTTGGTTATTTGTCCTGCACATTCACCAACATCAAACAAGTCATCAACAATTTCCTGAGTTGCTGTCTGTGACACATGAAGGACTGCTTACAGGCGAAGTAAAAGGGATGCAATCTGTTGCGGAATGGAATTCTCCAGAGGCTGAAAATCAGATTCAGACAATAAATCTGATGACACTGAATTGTTCAAGTCTTCCTCTTCATCCCTTACAAAGGCTTGACTGTGACATTTTATCCAAGCTCCATGTTTTTTGACCTCTTGGGTTATGGAGCTGTCTAAATATTTGTCTGTAGTATGTTTTATTTGCTTTTATCACGATTGTGACATTAAAGCAGTGACCAGTTCTTTGTTATACTTACATCCATATATTAGATTATTTATTGTCTATTTACAGATGACATGGGGTACATAGAAAGTCTCCTTGCACCTTATGGCTATCAAAAGGGCTGTTAAAACCTTTGTTTAGAATTCCCAATGCTGTCTAAAACATTTTTTGACCCGAAAAGGATTAGAAAAAGCTGAATTTTAACTTAACAAATTTAAGGCATGGTCGGTTCACACAGGATTAAAAACAGATGACCTCTGCAATTATTACAAATTGTCAGAGGTCCCAGGTGCAACTAATACCATGCTTTCATCTAATTAACCAAATTGTTAGTCCTCCTGCCCATCATTATCCATATCAAGAACTTTCAGGGCTTATTCTAATTTAGTTTAATATAATGACAGTAAAATAAATCATCATGTTACACCCGTGAAGATGTTCAGAGTCCTCCTCTCCTGCTGTCACTCTGCAGAGAGAGGCTGTGTCAGTAAACAGAGTCTGATAGAGTTTAAGCTTAAATTTTATTTATATTATCTTTGATCTGTTTGTGAGTGACAGTCAGCTGTTAGCTGTGGAGCTAGCTGCTGTGACAGAGGGAGCAGAATAAATACCGCGTTTACACGTTCACGTCTGTACAGGAACAACAGTGATATTAATAAAGTGTTGGCGTTTGAATCATGGAGATCACGGACTCTGCTGTGAGGCTCCGTGCGCGTGCAGCGCTGAAACGTACGGAGTGCCCGACGCATGGAACCAGGAGTCAAACACCACAGTGAAAAGAGACAGTGGACGAACATCTAAAACATTTTGAACGACACGCCATGTAAAACATTTGTCTTAAAGACGCACAATGTTAGGAGGGTATGCAGTTGATAGGGGACCTCACCACACAACTGTGGTGGCGTGACCAGAGAGCGCTGAGAGCAACGGGAGCTTACCAGCCTGCATAGGAGTGCGTGGAAGGGGAATGATATGAGACACAAAACCCATACTACCATGAAGTACATACTGTAAAATACCAAATAATGGCCGGGGCTTTTAGACCAGGCGTTTATTTGGGACCGGGCGACTATTTGGAAGAGGCGTTTAATTCCTTTCTCACAAAAATCTTGCTTAGCAAAAAATGAAAAAATATGGTAAATGTAATCATATTATTTATTTACACCAGTATAAATATCGCCTTTACATTTTCAAGGCAAGATTACAGTACCATAGTTATACTCTGTGGCGGTTTGTTAATTGGGGGCGCTGGGGTGCTGCCCCCTCCAAAATTCGACAGACGAAGTCTAGTTAACCACATTATTTGTCATCAAATTATAAAAAAATAACACATAAAAACATTTATTTTTACCACACAGTAATAGTCTGTCAGCAGCACCTGTCACCATTTAATAAAAGGGGTTTCACAATGTTTTACGTAGTAACTGTGATGTGAATACATAGTTTACGTATGGAGGGGCGCTGGCCTAATGGGAGTCAATGTAAATCCTTAAACTTTTGCTCAGCATGTGACCTGTGGCGTCTTTGGGATTGGCTGCTTTAACTTTGCCTGCAGGGCGCAGGCAGGTGCGCCCCGGACACTCCCACTTTGACTGGCAGCCAATCAGTATTGTTCTGGTGTTTCTTTTCCTCATGTGACTGGACAATGAGCGCTGTCAATCATATCAAAATGTCACTGCAGCCGATATGATTTATGCAACTAACTCTTGCATCCGACCAACGCTCCCATGCACCAAAGAGACGTACTCTGTCCAGAGAACCATCAGAGGATCACAGTAGAGGTGAGATTGCATTGGAGAAAAAATCAGTAAGAGGCTATGCTGCACTGAAGATTAGATTAGGATGTGTCTTACCGAGTAGACATAGCATAATTCAGGGGTAAAATTTGCCATTTTTTATCACACATGGCACTAAACTATAGATTAGGAGCTACAAAATGAGTTTGCCAAGAGGATATAAATTCTTTGTTCAGTAGAACATTATCCTTTTGCAGACTTAAGTTCTAAAAAATCTACATAGTTTTTAATTCTTGCATATTTTTACAAAAACAACATAATTTTAGAAGGAATTGGTGCTTTTAATGGGTGGGTAAGTGTGTTTTTACCCCACTAGAAATTTCTTTTCAGTGTAACTGACAAAATTGATACATTATTTTGTTTAAGATATTATATAAAGGGACCTAAAAATTATAGTTTAAAAATCATGGCAAAGCAGGAACAATGCACACCAATGAAGAGTAAAAATAGACACACAAAGTCTGAAGTACAAGCCTTTAAAAATTTACAAAAAGAAGAACTGATAATGCTATCAAGTTATGTGTTGCAATTTACTGGTGAAAATAATGTTTTTTTGTCCCAAAAGTGTAAACAACACATTATTTACCTCGTAAGTGTTTCACAGAGTTTATAACCCCACCAACAAATTCCTACATCTTACAAAATTTAATTTTAAATAAACCCTTTCAATTGTTATCTGTGCCAAATAGGTTACTTTCCACTTTAAGTGAAATCTGTCTGAAAATAAACTGTATGTCCTTTGCTGAAGTATTTTTTAATCTGCTGAAGCTTTTGGATGTAATACTTACCTTGTACCTTTCCAGTTTGTACCATTGTGCACAGTATAAAATCAATGAAAACAGACCAACAAAATGTATCATCCTGCCTCTAAATGATGTAGTTTTATTATTGCAACTTAACATGTGATATAAAATAATAAAGATCAATATAAATATATGCAATATTGTTATTTTATATAATTGTATATCATGTGTTTAGTTGCTATAATAAAATGTTCTATTTGGATACAAAAATTATACATTCTGTTGGTGTTTCTTGCTGACTGAATACGGCACACAACGGTACAAAGTAAAGTATTTAAAAAGGCTCCTGCAGATGGAAACAGACTCCTGTAATTTAAAGTTTATTTTTTTGACTTTTTGAATTTGAAGTAGTTTGTAGTAGTTCCTATTTGTTTTTTGTTTAGTGTGTACTTTTTACTGTTAATCTATACCAAAAACTATATCACATAGTTTTACCTTTAGTTTCAAAGCATCAGTTTAGTGGGACATAAGATTCTGTTTGTGTTTACAATCTTGAGCCATGAGACATCATGTATAAGATAAGACACTGTTCAGGTGACACAAGAAATGTTCTTAAAATGGTGAAAATTACATAAATTACAGCTTTATTTTCTGGGAGCAGGTTAAACTTTGGCTGTTTTATTGATTTTTTTTCAGTAAATACTGATGTTAAGTTCTGATGTATTTTTTTATTGCTCTTCTGTAGGTCTACAACACCATATTGAGGGAACGGTTCTCCTTCACTGACCATCTCATCAGTGCCACTTTGCTGCAGGGTCACAGGTTCACACAGTACCACACCATGTTTCCTGAAGATTTCCTTGAAGGCCAACCCAGTGCTCAACTAAAGCAAGCTAAAGACAGAGCTCAGTCTTAATCTACAGCAAGGAGGAGTTCAAGGCCTGCTGTGGTGCTGTGGATCTTATCCAGTTGTTGATGGAAAATAATCTTGGAGAGGTATTTTCAGAGACTGTCACTCTGCTAAAGATCCTCATCACCACACCCATGACCACTGCAGAAGCTGAGGTGCTTCTCAGAACTTTCCTGAGAAACACCATGAACCAGGACAGGCTGAATGCACTGGCCATGCTGTCAATGGAAGAGAGACTGGTGACGGATATGATGGACTTCAATCAGAGGGTCACTGAGAAATTTGCAGTCCAGAAGGAAAGGAGGGTAACATTTCTGTTCAAACAGTGCATTGTTCAAAGTCGGTTGCATTGTGATTATGTTTTGTCTTTAGTTTCTTTTCACTGTAGTATTGAGTGCTTCTTTGGTTTATGTCCTCACCACTGGTTATACTTTGTCTTCTCCTTTCAACTCAGCACTCTCTAAACACTCTTAATACTGATAAGGAACTAGTTAAGTTAAGGTTTTACTTTTTTTTTTCGCTGTACAGGGGCCATGGCAATCAGCAGCAATGTACCAGTAACTGATGTGGCTGGCCTCCTGATGTTAGTTAAGGGCAAACAAGGCAAGGCAAGTTTATTTGTAGAGCACAATTCGTACACAAGGTAATTCAAAATGCTTTACAGAACAAGAAAAATGCATTAAAATCACAATACAAATTAAAAACAAAAATAATCATTATAAAATGAACTATAAAAGAAAGAGAAGAGTGCAAATAAGATCCTTTCAGTCATATGCACAGTTAAATAGAGCAGTTTTGAGCCTAGATTTGAACATTGTCAGTGTAGAGGCCTGTCTCACATTTTCAGAAAGACTGTTCCAGATTTTAGCTGCATAAAACTGGAACCCTGATTCCCCATGTTTAGTCCTGACTCTGGGCACCAGCAGGAGGCCGGTCCCTGAGGTCCTCAGAGTCCGAGATGGTTCATATGGCACTAACATGTCAGAGATGTACTTTGGTGCTAGGCCGTGGAGAGACTTGTACGCAAGCAGAGCTGCTTTAAAGTCTATTCTCTGAGCCACAGGAAGCCAGTGTAGGGACCTGAGCACAGGACTAATGTGGTCGTACTTCCTGGTTCTGGTCAGGACCCGAGCAGCAGCATTCTGGATGTACTGCAGCTGTCTTACAGCTCGTTTGGAGAGGCCAGTGAGCAGGTCGTTACAGTAGTCTAACCTACTGGAGACAAATGCATGGATAAGTCTCTCCAGGTCAGGTTTAGACACTATACCTTTGATTTTGGTAATGTTTTTTAGATGGTAAAAGGCTGCTGATGTTATTGATTTGATGGGGCTGTTAAAGTTCAAGTCTGAGTCCATTATTACCCCGAGATTTCTAACCTGATTTGTAGGTTTTAGAGAGAGACTGGAGGTGACCGCTGACACTTTCTCTTTGTGTCTGTGGACCAAATACGATGACTTCAGTCTTGTCTGAATTTAGCTGGAGAAAGTTGTTTAGCATCCACACACTGACCTGTTGGATGCAGTGACAGAGTGAATCCACTGGTCCATATTCACCTGCTGCCAGTGAGACATAGATCTGAGTGTCGTCTGCATAGTTGTGGTAGGACACATTATTACTCTGTATTAACTGGCCTAAAGGCAGCATGTAAAGATTGAACAGAAGGGGTCCCAGGATTGACCCTTGGGGCACTCCCCAGGTCAAGGCCATGTGGTCTGAGACACAGTTACCAATTTCAACAAAGTGCTTCCTGTCTTCTAGACAGGACTTCAACCAATTTAGGGCAGTGCCAGAGATGCCCACCCAGTCCTCTAGTCTCTGTAACAGGATCTCATGATGGACAGTGTCAAAAGCAGCACTCAGACCTAGCAGGATTAAAACTGAGACTTTGCCTGCGTCAGTGTTCAGCCAGATGTCATTTGTCACCTTGATAAGAGCGGTCTCAGTGCTGTGATGGGGTCTAAAACCTGACTGGAAAACATCAAAGGAGTTGTTCATTAGGAGAAAGTCAGTAAGCTGTTGGTAAACAACTTTTTCAAGGACGTCGCCTAAAACCGGCATATTTGAGATGGGCCTGTAGTTGTTCAGTACTCTGGCATCAAGACTGCTCTTTTTTTAGGAGAGGCTTTATGACCGCAGTTTTCAAGGCCTTTGGGAATGTTCCAGATTGTAGTGACATGTTAACTATGTGAGCGAGTGGTGGTAACAAACTGCTCAGCACAGACTTTAGAAATCTAGTGGGTAACACATCGAGGTAGCATGTAGATGAACTCAGACTGGTGATGACCTCTTGGACAGTTTTGTCAGTTACAGGTGCAAAATGGGTCAGCCTTTAAGTGTCTAGGTGGCTGCAGGGTTGTTATTGGTGTTGTGGGGTTGATGGCATTTTTAATGGCCTGAACCTTGTCGTAAAAGAATACTGCAAACTCATTACACTTACATGTGGAGATTAGTTCCAACGGCAGTTGAGCTGGAGGATTTGTTAATCTGGTCACTGTTGCAAATAAGACACGCGAGTTGTTACTGCAGTTTCCAATAATTTCAGAAAAGTACCTCTCCCTTGTTCTACGTAAGATCTGATTGAACAACAATTGTACAACTTTTCAACATGCAGCAGCAGTGGCAATGTCTTCTTCTTTGAATTTTCAAAGCCCCACTATGTAAGATTCCCGCTTTCTGCTCTCTAGGGGCCTCTATGGATGTTGAGTGTAACTGCACTGTCGTAAAACAGAGCGCCTCACATCAACGTGCATTTGTTGACTTGACTTGAAGCGAGCCGACAGGACATCCCGAGAGACAAATAAACCATGTAGACTGATAAGGTACAGTCTGATCATGTTTCTGTTCGAATAAATCACTTGATAAGCGTCAGCTGTCAGCTGGTAGCTCAGCATTTGCATGTGTGTTCTGTAACTTTGACTGTAGCCCGTAGGCTCTGCCTAATAAATTACATTCGGCGTTTATTTGGAAGGGGCATTTATTTGTCCAAAAGTGCTGCTACACCCAGCATTTATTTAGGGCCCAGCGATTAATTGGAACTCTGCGAATATTTGGTATTTTATGGTAACAGCACCAAGTCTGGTAACTGCTAGGTCGCTGGTTGTGCTAGAGTGTGTAACGCTAATGGTCACACTAAGTAGCTAGCCCTTAAGCAGCTAACCTATCAAACTTAACGTTGCCAAATTGCTCCCGTAATAAGCCAGTGAAGTTTTACATTTCAGCCTAAGGACTGTAACTAATATTAGGCTCGACTATCCCATGTTTAAAAAATGTTACAGACATAAATTTCTCCAGAACCAATGCAACCACTTACCTTATTTCATCGTTCCTCCCCCGCCTTGGTTAACGGCCCCTTTTCCTTTAGGCTGCTGTCAGACCTGATCACGACCTTGCCAACAAACAGTAGTCATCCGCCATTTCTCTTTTCACCGTTCTCAATCTGCTCAGCTAGTGTACCTCTTTTTCTGTTAATAGGCAGCTGCAACCAGATACAGTGCCTGCTCATGTTTTAAAAATATGTTATATCTCAATTATTTGTCCCTTATCACATCAAGACAAAATTTTAACAATCACTATTTTACGGCAAATTAATATTGCTGTCACACTAAGGTCATGATCAGTTTCAGAGAAATCTGGTTAACACTGAAAACGTACACTGTTAAGTTATGTTGACACATTAAAATTTCCATTTCATTGAACTGGCTTAAAACCTTGAGTTGGCACACCAATAACTCATTAAATTAAGTTGAAAGTTCAAAACTCATTATGTTAATTAGAAGTAAATGATAGAAATAAGTACTGATAACTTATTGAGCCTAACACTTTTTACAGTGTACTGACTCAGTTCATCAGCATCTAGAACAATAAGTTCAGCACAGTCACTGTCTTTAACTTCAAATGACCAATAATGCTCAAAGTACCAGGCAATGTCTTTTTGACAGGAAAGACACTTTATCAGAATAGACTACAATGATCAATATCTTGAAAAATTCTGGCTGTCCAAAGCTCTGTCCTGCCATGATAATCATGTTTTGAGCATATTCTGTTCCAAAACAGCTGTACTTTGCAGGAGATGTTGACTGTGTCAGCATTTGGAAATTTAGCCAAAATAGCATTTCTGTGGGGAGAATCCAAAGATGACATTTGTGAAGTTTTCACTTTCTCAGTGTTGATATCAGATTTAAAGATACTCTGCCCATCCAAATAGTAGGCCATCAACTGCTGATGTTTTGTGGCTAAGGAGAGAAGCAAATTCTTTGTATTTATGCACATCATGGGCAACTTTCTTGAGGAGACCATGTTTAGATTCAAACCTCATAGTCCAGAGATCAGCAAATGGCCCAAAACAGCTTGTGAGGTGGGGGTAATGCTCAATAACATGATGTTTTGGTTTCAAAACAAAGTTGGAAAATATTGCTTTTAATAGGAGTGATGATCTGACAGCTTACATGCTAAGTAACATAATGCCTCCTCTGTGACTTTATCAAGTACAACAATTTCCACTATCTCCTTCAGATCCATCAGAATTTCCCATGATGGTTCATTTACTGGAACAATGTCACCAATCATGAGAGGCAGCAGTCGCAAACAATGCCCAGTTTTCATGTGCATTTCCCCCAATAGAATGCTTTGAGGGAGCTGCTTTAGGAATAATCTTTGGTTTGTTGACTTTGTCAGAGTACTTGTATGGACATGACCTAATACTGTAATTAAGCCTATCAAGTGTGAAAAAGCCCTTCGAAAATTAAGTCTTGGAGACACAAGCCTAACTCAATTGGAAAAGCTTCAAATAAATCATACAAAATATCTGGAGGGAATCCTGTCACAGGATGGAAGAAAGCTAGGTGCTTGCTTTATACACACTCTCCTTTTACTCCATTCACACTCTTCAGAGCTTGGTTTTGGTTAAGCTCTTCAGCAAATCTATTGTGCTCCTCTACAGTTCTTAAGTGGAAGTCGCTTGCTTTCACAGTTGCTATCTGACTATGACTGACCAAACAAAAAAGGGAAATGTATCCACAATGAAACTTTCTTGGAATCCAGCAGAACTATATGCTCCAAGATTATCTGCACAGACACAGAACAGTTTTATTCCAAAGTTCTCTGAGGCTTCTCCTCCAGAGTCTTCAAAGAATTTCAGATCCTTTATCAATGGCTCCAAAAATTTTTCATACCCAAATTTTCTTACATCAATAGTTTTTCCTAATTTGCAGTAAACCTACAGAATCTGCATTGCATGTGGTCCTTATTTTCCTCCCTAAAAATTAAAATAATACAATCAACAACATGTAAAGGAAACAAAACCTTATTATGCAAAACACAGGAGTCTCAAGTGTGTCCCATGCTGGTATAACTGGAGGGTAATTTTGCTGCAGGCAGATATACCTAACATTATCTTTCCAATGCATCAACCTGGTATTTGAAGTGCATATGTCAAAAATAGATCTGGAGTTTAAATGAGTAATGTTCATGCACGAGCCTCTGCTGACGCGCATGCATGGCAAAACACGCGCACTGCGAAATCGGTTCAGACAACTGCATGAAAGTATTTCCCATACATTCCTTTTTTTTTTTTTTCGTCAGCCCTCGCTCTTAAACACGTTATAATGGGCGATGCAATCACAACAAACGCAAGTGTGCCGTTGTTACAACATACTGGGTGCGGTCATGTTTGCATCTGTTATTGTTGCGTTTATCACGATTGCAGGTGTCCTGCTAAGGTAGTTAGCTCTGCAAGAATTTGTATCCCCCTTGCTACATTGCCAAGTTTCAATTTTGTGTAAAACAAAAAAACACCAGATGATAGCTGATTAATGAATCATTTTATTGCCATACTTTCATCACGAGTGTGTAGTGTATCCTCCTTCACCAGGGGATACAAAGTCTCGCAGGGGTAACTCAGGACTGCCGACTTTTCAAAAAACCTTGGAGTGAGATTTGCTGGAGCCAACCAAAATTTTGATGGATACACAACAGGAAGACATTTGACATAGAATGTCTAACTTTATGTAGGTTTAAGTAACAAAATGGTGCAAGTGCAATCAACTCAGGTCAAAGGTAAAAAAATAAAATAAAAATAAAATAAAAATAAATGCCATATTTTTGCTGTGTTGTCTGATACTTCCTCGAATGTCCTACATTGTGATATTAAACAATAACTGTAATTATGTCATTGTTTCTTATAAGTCTATATCCTACTTCTCTGTAAGTTTGTTTATGCTAAACCAGCAATTCCAAGAGTGGTGTTTTACTCACCAGAAACACCGGTCTGATCACCACTACAGCAGCTTTACAAGAACTGAAAGCTCAATACGAATTATAAAACTAGAAGAAATAGTTGAATGAATAACCAAAGTTTATCAAACTATACTTCAAAAATGATTTTTTTTTAATCAAACTGTCAACAAGCAGCAATAAAACAAAAACTAAATATGTCACAAAACTAAAAAATACACAAATCTTTACACAATTGAATTATAAAGTGCAAATGAATATGTATATTTAGCCTAGATTTAATTTTCCTTTAGTAAATGAAACATGTTTTGCAATGAATGTATAGGCAACAAGTCTACAACACTATGAAATAAATATCCAGTATAAAAGCATCTGACTTGAAAATTAATGTAAAAAGTGGTGATTTTAATTGGAGGACAATAAAGGAGTGGAAATTAACAGTCAGAATGTCATTAGAAACTGGATCTGTTCAATTGAACATGTAAGTCAAAGTTATCACTGCTTTCTTTTAAATCAATAGATCTATTATAGAACATCAAACTCAAAGTAATAATAGCCTACATAAATGAATTCATAAATCTGGACAATATCATCTCACTAGAGAAATCTAAAAAAGTGCAATATTTGTGCCATTCATGAGTAAGGACCATACCATCAACAGGATGAATTTGACAATTATTTATCATGTTTGGTGGATAATAAGCAACATAGCAGATACGTGAAGCCGATAACGGTTCGGGGAAACTTCTTGGGAATCCGCCGTAGCTCCCGGGCACAACGAACCCCTTTTAAAAGGCCCTAAGGAAAAAAGGAAAATGAGAGCTCATTCTTATTCTCCTTCTGCACCTACCATTAAACAGCAAAGCAAAGTCCAATCACATTGACATCAAAACTGTGGTTACCAGGCACCACATTAAAACAAAATCATCAGTGTTAAGTTAGTTAAGTCAGTAGTTTTACTGAGAACATGAGAAATGTTCGGCTATACATTAAGAACTGCACATTTTTAGTGTGAAAGAGCATGGTCAAATATTGGTGGTAAATAATAAAAGAAAAAGAACAATAATATTTGTATTTTTATGTTGCATCATTACTTGATATAATATACTAACATCACAAAGTAACAGTATGACCCATTAGGTCTGTGAGGGCAACAGAAAGCACCTGACAACTAATTAATCTAATCTTAATTTTAAAATATGATAAGTGCATAAGAATGGTTGAGGACCCCCCCTCGCAAACCAGCAAAAATCTCACTCTGACCTGAGATCAAAACTTAAGAGCCTGTAGTCACTATGGATGTATAATCAACCATGGAAAGGGAGATTATGCTAATGTCTACATTCACAACGACAATGACTATGAACTGGAATGGGCTAAAGAAATGGCCAAATATTTGTTATATCTGTGATTGTAGTTATTGAATCGTCATAACTCCACAGCAGCAGGCGGTCTACACAAAGGCAGTCTACATCAAGAATCTAAGGCCACCTGGAAGACAAAAGCCAGAGACGAGTACAGGAGCAAAGAAAAGGGGCAAAGGCATGTATAGAGAGAGGATGGAGAGAGAGTGTTAGAGAGACAGAGAGATAGAGCTCAGTGAGCCAGAAACCCCAACAGTCTAAGCCTATTGCATCTTAACTATGTGTCTAAACTATGGACTATGAGCTGGTCCCTAACTGAAAGCTTTATCAAAGAGGAATGTTTTAAGTCTAACCTTAAAGGTAGAGAGGGTGTCTGCCTCCTGAACCGTGGTCGGTAAATGGTTCCAGAGAAGAGGAGCCTGATAACTGAAGGCTCTACCTCCCACACTACTTCTAGAGACTGATGGCACCACGAGCAGGCCAGCATTTTGGGAGCGTAATGTTCTAGAGGGGTTGTACGGCACTACAAGCTCTTTGAGGTAAACTGGTGCCTGTCCACTGAGAGCTTTGTAGGTGAGAAGAAGAATCTTGGATTCTGTTATATATTTTATTGAAGCCAATGCAGAGAGGCTAATACAGGAGTAATGTGGTCTCTTCTCCTAGTTCTAGTCAGTCAGTACACATGCTGCAGCATTTGAACCAGCTGAAGCATTAGCCTGATAAAAGAGAATTATATAATCCAGTGTAGAGGTAACAAAAGCATGGACTAGCTTTTCAGCATTGCTCTGAGACAGGACAGGCCTGATTTTAGTAATGTTGATGAAAAAAGGCTGTTCTTGAAATTTGTTTTATGTGGAAGTTGAATAAATCTTGATCAAATAAAACCCCAACATCTCTAACAGTTGTGCTCGGTGCCAGGCTAATGCCATCTATGGCAGTTAAATCATTAGAAAGTTTCTCTAAGGTGATGGGCGCCCAGCACAATGACTTCTGTCTTGTCTGAGTTGAGAAGAAGAAAAGGACCTCTTTCACAATACATGTAATTTTGCCCACAGCCCAATTTTTTGTTTATTGTGTAGTATTTGTAGTACACCCAGAGACTCCCAAGAATATACCTTTAGAAAATCCAAAAGTCATCCAGGGCCTGTACTATGACCTATTTTATGACCATTGCCATAGGTGTGAGCCAGGGTGCACACTTTACCCCAAAACTAACTAAAACACAAATAATAAATCATCAAATTGGGTCAAATCACCTTCACTGAAGTCTGGTGCATCTTTTGAAATCAAATGTAAAGCTAAGTATTACAATTGAAAGAAGTTATTGAATTTTAACTGGAAAAAACATAGTTTTTTTTATGATTTTTTCAACAAATTCAATTCTTTGGAGATGTGTCTGACCAACTTACAGTTGCTGTACACCTAAAATACTTACAAATTATTTGGCCACATATATATTCTCAAAGTGGGAAAAAAATCATCAAATTCTGAGACCGGTAAAGTTGTTCAATTAACAGGTTGGGTTACTGTGGAAGAATCAGGATACTGTTCCATGTCTTGTATTATATCAAGGGTAATGTTTTATTTCATGCAATTTGCAGCAAATGAATGTTAACTTCAATTTAGTATTGTGCATTCAATTGAATTATATTTTTTTTCAAAATGTTTTTCATTTAAAACAGAAAAGGTATGCAGGGCCTGTAATTCCTCTTTTTTAAAATATCATCCAACGCAATGCTAATCAACACTGCAATACATGCTATATATTTCAAATGAATAAATGGGATAGTGGTGCATCTCCATGTATGATAGAGTAGTACGTTCAAGCTGAGGCAATATGCTATTGTTGACCTTCACGCTTGTGGTCAAGACGAGTTTAGTCAGTTCTGCCATTCTGTAAAGAATTGTTGTCCAAGCAACATATGTCCCTAGCTAGCTAGTATCAATTTGTCATTTGAGTATAAACAACATATATTCTGCTGCAAGTGTTATATTCAGCAGATTTCTTTTTAAGTATAGCTGTTCATATACAGTGTCTTCTGTTACCACAATTTAGTGTGCACACATGTACATTTTATGAAAAAATTGTGCATCTAGTACAATACTAAGTGGTATCCATACCTATAACTATACCTTTTTGTTGTTAGTGTATTTTCCAGGTTTGTTTCCCTGAGAATACCAATATATATTTAAATCCTCCAGATAATTTATTTTCATATTGTTTGAAGTTAAAATGGACGGGGTTTGTATTATACCCGATTGCAAAACCAGGTTCAAAGATAAAGGGAAGAACTTAAAATCTGGAAGGAGTCTAGATTCTCCCAGTAACAACTGGTTAAAGCAGGTGCTTAGTAAAGAAGGATTGAATGTTGAGAGTGGAAGTAAGCTGTGTCTAAAATGCTACATGAGATATCTTAGAAAAAGGCCACGCCCTGACTCAAAAGAAGACACTCACAGTGACAATGCATCCACAGGCATCTGTGATTCATTTGAGATTGAGGATAGCCCCACTAATCCTGGAATTAACCGATCTGTTATACCTCTTATCCAAATCAAAGATTTGAAGTATGCTTCCTCTTCACATCGTAAGTGTTCTTTGTGTTTAGAGTACAATGACAACTGTATAAACATTCCTAAGTCTGTTCGTCACTCTCTTATCATTGAATGTTCACTTTGGTGCCCGCCTGATGCTCGTGTTTGTTCTGAACACCTCATCGGGAGTTTTCTACACCCTGACACAAAGATAAATATGCACAGTCGTATTCCTCTGGAAAGTAAACTGAATGAATCTGTTTCTCCAGTTGTTATTAGTGATTTGCTTGAAATTGTACATGAAGTATCCAAACATGAGACATCACCCAAACTGAAGTTTGAAACCTTGTCAGATTCTGACTGCCATGCATGGACTGGCTGGACATTGGTGCAATTTAAGAACATGTATGACATGTGTGAATCTGATCTTGTTTCAGGTTCAAGTGATAGTTCCAGAGCAATACATTTGCTTCTTTACTTTTGGGCAAAACTGAAAACAAACCTTTCATGGAATCAAATGACCATGCTTACTAATCTTTCCCAAGCTACACTGTCAAGATATTTTCATACAATTGCAGATATTTTGAACACAATAGTTGTTCCCAAATACCTTGGCACAAATCATATTTCACGCCACGATGCCATAACTCACAACACTGTCTTTACTAAAGCTTTTTATGGTGACCAGGTCACTCTTATCTTAGATGGTACATATATCTACCTCAACAAATGCAGTGATCATCAGTTTCAAAGGGCATCTTACCAAGGACAGAAAAAACGAAATTACCTCATATTCATGTCAGTTGTACTGCCTGATGGATATTTTTTAGACACTATTGGCCCCTACCATGGTAACGTAAATGATGCAACAATAACTCGGCTCATCATGGAAAAAATTGATATATTGAAATCTTGGTTAGAAGCAAATGACAATATGATTGTAGATCGCGGTTTCAGGGATGCCTTAGATCTTCTTGCTAAGTTGGGGTATGATGCTAGAATGCCGTCATTTTTACCAACTGGTAAATCCCAATTGGATTCCTCAACAGCCAATAGTGATCGTTGCTGTACCAAAACAAGATGGATAGTAGAGTCCTACCACGGGCGTTTAAAGAAGTGGATGTTGTTTAAGGAACAACTTACCTCAAATTATTTGGTTGAGGTCATTGGCAAATTAGTGCGCATAGTAACTGCATGTCTCAATGCCTTCAGAGGACCAATATATGTTTCAGATCCAGATCGAGAGGAACGAGATACTAAGATGGCTCAGCGTATGCTTTCACTTGTAAAAAAAGACAATGTTTTGGCAAAACGAGTTGCAGAAGACCCAAATATGTCACGTAGAGCTCGTAGTGAATGGCAGAAGCTTGAAGCATCTGATATCTCGTTCCCTCATGTGGATCTGGAATACCTTGAGACCATAACATGCGGTACATACCAAATCAAACAGTCCCCTGGCTACACTGCTGAGCATCAAAAAAATGATGGTGACTATGAGATTTGGGTTTACCAGCATGATGCTGATCTCCTTAGGGGACAGATTCATTCTCGTCACAGATCTCAAATAAAATACAATGTTTGGATTCAATTTGACAAGAATGCATCAGATGATCCTGTGAAGGCATATTATTGTCTCTGTCCTGCTGGAAAGAGAACCTCTGGCATGTGTGCACATGTTGCATCTGTAATCTATTATTTGGGATATTATAAACATTTTCAAAATCAGAAACCCCTCCAACCATACACAAGCAAATTCAAAGACTCCATTCTATGAAATAACCAGCCAATCATACATCTTATGGATTTCTCAGATCCCCTTTCCCTCACTATAGTTCCAGTCTACAAATTAAAATTGTCCAAGCCGTTGCTATGCAAAAAGACACGAAGGCCATAAAACAGATTACATGTATATATAAGTACTAGAAACAGAAATTGACAGAAGTAATGTTTATGTATTGCTGTCATTGTAGATATATACAATCTGATTACAACAATCCAAAACTGCATCGGTTTTTACTTGTATCAATGGCTCATTATTATCTCATCACAAAGGCATAATATACAGGCCCTTTGTGGCTGTTCAATATTAAAATGAATAACATTTCATGTGAAATGTTTGTTTTGAATCTAGCATTCAAATTCTAAAAGAAATCATACTTAAAGGATGAATTCTGAACAAATCTTTAAAGGTTCCCTGATATACAAGATATGGAACAGTATCCTGATTCTACCACAGTAACCCAACCTGTTAATTGAACAACTTTACCGGTCTCAGAATTTGATGATTGTTTTCCCACTTTGAGAATATATATGTGGCCAAATAATTTGTAAGTATTTTAGGTGTACAGCAACTGTAAGTTGGTCAGACACATCTCCAAAGAATTGAATTTGTTGAAAAAATCATAAAAAAAACTATTTTTTTTCCAGTTAAAATTCAATAACTTCTTTCAGTTGTAATACTTAGCTTTACATTTGATTTCAAAAGATGCACCAGACTTCAGTGAAGGTGATTTGACCCAATTTGATGATTTATTATTTGTGTTTGAGTAAGTTTTGGGGTAAAGTGTGCACCCTGGCTCACACCTATGGCAATGATCATAAAATAGGTCATAGTACAGGCCCTGGATGACTTTTGGATTTTCTAAAGGTATATTCTTGGGAGTCTCTGGGTGTACTACAAATACCACACAATAAACAAAAAAATTGGGCTGTGGGCAAAATTACATGTATTGTGAAAGAGGTCCTTTCTCGCCATCCAGGTCCTAATGTCCTTAATATGCTTCTAGTTTGGATAACTGTTTTGTCTCACCTGGTTTCATAGATGAAAATTTCCATCCATTTCATTGAATTACAACACAAGGAAATAGTTAAAGTGTCATCTGCTGGTTGGGGGCTAGGCCTGGTTGATGAATGTCTACAAGTTTTGTGCAAGGTTTTGAGTGTGTGCAAGACGCCACAAATTGAGCACAACAGACAAAATTGACGAAATACACAGTGTTTGTTCTTTGAGCAGTGAAAGTGATGAACTATAGAATAGTATCACTCTCTTGTCAAACCAACTCACAACACAAAATCAGACCTCAATTCACACAGACGTATTCAGATTCACAACACTCAAAATCTACACAGACTCAGCACATCTATTGGATGCACACATCACGTGAGCTGGGGCCATTTGCAAACTTTTAACAAATTAGAGTCCAAATAGGGATTTATTTCCTACACAACCTCAACTTTGAGTGGCATAAGGGTGTACTAACAGGTGTGCTATACCATTTAATAGTTAACAGCTTACAATGTCTCCTCCCAAAAAAATATTTAGATGTAGTGACGGTGTTGGTCATGATGTTGGCAATAATGAATCTGGGGTGTGTTCCTCCTATTTCAGTGACAATAGCGATGTCGACGTGCCAGGCATAGATTTTGGACATTAACTCAGATTGGCTACAAAGTATGTGAGACAATCACATATGTTGAATAGACATGTGTCTCTATTAACTGATTGTTACCCCTGCTGTCTGTGTTGTGAATGTTGATGATGGACCCTCTGAGCAAAATACTGGTGTAGTGAATAATGATAATGTGTAAGACTCTACAGGTACTGGTAGTGGTAATGTAGTTTTTGGTAGGACCTCTTAACAGGGTTCTGCTCATGCCTGTAATGATTTGGGGCAGGGTGGTGGTGATCAATCTGTAGAACTACCTTTGAGACATACCAGCTTTCAATGTCTCTGAGTTACGACAACATCTTGATTTAAGAGACATCAGTCTTGATAATCTGGATCAAGTACCTGGTCGTGTCAGAAATAGCCTCTGTGGAGTGATTAATCATGCATTGCAGATTCACCACAGGGTAGTGTTTTAAAGCAACACTCCAACATTTTTGATGTTTTCGTGTCTTACTTCAGTCCCCAGTCCATCACAAGCAGATAGAAACCATTCTTTGGACTGTGTGTCCAGTAACAAGAAAGAGATGGACTAAGGCTACGTTCACACTGCAGTCAAAAGTGACCTGAATCTGATTTTTTGGCTCAAATGTGACCTGTATCTGATTTGTTTTTGACAGTGTGAACAGCACAAGTCACATTGAATCTGACATTTTCGAATCAGATTCAGGCCACTTTCAAATGTGGTACTGAATCAGATACGTATCTGATTTTCTTGAATGCGACCGCGGTCTGAACAGCCAGGTCGCATTCAATGCGACTTTGACGTCATTCTAGAGCAGGGGTCGGCAATTTACCTCGAGTCAGATTTTTTCAGAGTCACTTCATGGCCAAGACATAAGGAGAGGTTAATATATAGACATGATTATTAAAAAGTTTATACCATTTTTTCCTAAAATAAAGAGTTTTAGTTGATTTTCCCTCTACAAGCATGATTAAAAAATGCATAAAGGGGGGAGTGATGAGAGAAAGTGAGAGAGCGCTGGTGCAATCGACTGATGTCTCCATTACATGCACAATAAACAATAAACGTGAATGAATCATACATCTTTAAACTGTTTGTATCAGTGATATCTGATAAACTTAGTTTATTAACACTGCACCAACAGTTTTAATGAATTTATCAGGCTAAAATAACAGTTTACAGGATGCAGAAAGACACTGATGATCCACTGCTGACCATCTCATCCGTGCGCATTTGCGCGCTACTGTGTGTTTCTATGAGACAGCGTCAGTCAGTGAACAGTCTGCTCCTGTCTGATCTGCTCTCAGACAAACTAAGAAACATCAGAACAGATTATAAAACTAAGTTTTTGCCTCTATGTTCACCTGTTCAGCGCGCTATGGCTCTGAGCTGTTTTTCTCTCCAGCAACAATCTCTCATCGGCAGAGCGGCCGCCTTTAGGTTCATAAGAAATAAAATATACCCATAATTACTTTAATAAGAGCTCAATCAAGGTGAGCTGCTGTAACATCAGGTTCTGCGTTATGAGAACAAACTTCTCCAGCATTGTGAAGCATATTTTTGGTCTGTGTTTGTTGCCCTCATCACACCGTTCTGTGCTTGATGTCATTAATATTCAATTGAGCATGCGTGCCACTTCTGAAGCATGAGCTGTTCACATCGCAGTCTGCAGACAGGCCACATTTAAAGGCGTAATCTGAACAGCCAAACAAAAAAATCGGATTTGAGCAATAAATCGGAATTGAGCATTAAGGGCTGCAGTGTGAACGTAGCCTTAGATTACCAACCGCTAGCTTACCTTAGCTCAAACGCCAGGAGTATATGGGTAGTGCTTTATCCTCTTTCTGTCTACAGACATCAGATAAACTCTAGACAGTCCCTGTGTGCTTGTTGTATTTTTTATTGACTGCATGATGTTATGTTATCTATTTTTAGACTAAGGTTAGCATTTTATTCAATTTTTGAAAGAAATACTTATGAAACTAAACCACAAAAGCGCATGCACAAACCACCGCAGAAGTGCTTCTCTGCATGTCATCAAACCAAAGCCTCTGTTTACGAGTAGAAGAAGATTGCTACTACTCATCATGTGGTCAATAAAAAATACAACAAGCATGCACGGGACCGTCTGGAGTTTATCTGATGTCTGTAGACAGAGAGAGGATAAAGCACTACAAATATACTCCCGAATATACTCTCATTACTGGACGCACAGTCAAAAGAATGGTGTCTCCTGCTTGTCAAGGACTGGGGACTGAGGTAAGACACGGAAACATCAAAAATGTCGGACTGTTTCTTAAAATGTAGTGCTAAGAGGTCCTTCCCTAGCTAGCGATGTGCAGGCCGTTTTACAAGCAGGTAATGAATAAAATGCCGATCTGTTTTTAGAGGAAATTGCACAGGTCCTACAAAGCAACGATACATCCATGACAGATGATGAGTTACAGTTTATAGTCATGGTAGCTTGGGATAAAAGAGGGGCGTATGGTTGAAATTGGGAAATGTTTCGTATGATGAGATCTTGTTCATAAAGGGAAAGCATCTGTACAACCCCATGAATGTAAAAAACAGTCTTTGTTTTTCTCTATGTCTTGCTCATGCTGTCAATGTTGGTATGTCCGGGAACAAAAAAAATCAAAATGCAAAACAACTTCACAGCGCAGTCGACTTTGACCCTGTGCACAAGGTGTCATTTTCCAACATCACCAAATCTGAAAAACACTTGGATGTTAAAATAATAGTCTTTCATCACAGGTCTGGGCTCAAGCACCTGCAGCATTATCAAACACACACTGAACCACACCGGCATACAATTTGGTTATACCTACACAATGAACACTACTATGTGATTGAGAACAAGGTTTTTCTGGACATTGTATGTTTCTGACTACTGCTACAAGACATATGATACTGCTCTAAAGCACGACTGCAGTGTCATATGTAAATTGTAAATTGGCAAAAACCCACATAAATGTCTGCCCGTGCTAAGCTAGCTGCTTGTACAAGCCGATGTACATTGTAACACGAGGCAGAAGGTTTTTCCGGGTCAAAGCAAATCAAGCTTGACGAAAAAAATTATGGCCATATTTTATTTCCCGACTTGTGTAAAAATAAACCCATAATAGATATCAGATATAGGCTTGTTTTTTGTTTTACAATTTCTGATTACCAAACGAAAATGGGAGACAACTCGTTTCCTGTTTTTCGGTTACCTTCATCTAAACGAAATCGGATGGTTTCCCGTTTTTTGTTCACCCATATGAACACAAAAAATGGATGGCTGGAAAGTACACAGACCTAGCCCCACCCTCCAGCTCCTTCCTGCTCACTCCCCTCCCCCTCCTCTGCTTTGACACTCACACCTGTTTCCTGTTTGTAATCACTCACAGTATATAAGCCAGTCAGTTTGTCTTTGTCAGTTGCCAGATCGTAATTTGTGCTCCTGCCTGCTTCGCTTCCAGCCTTCAGTGAGTTTACCTTTTTGGATTTTGACCTCTGCCTGTTTATCTTGTTCTTGATTTCTCCCTGTTGGATTTGGTACCTTTGCTGATAGGACTGATTCTCTGGTTTTTGGATTTTTTGCAATGGACTGTATTTTTCTCTTGGGTTCCTCCATTAAAATCTGTTTTTCACTTGATATCTGTCTTGGCTGTTTTATTCTGCTTTTGGGTCTCTTTCTGAACTGTGACTCCGACACTCATCAAAGAGGTGACTGTTATTTTAAGCCTCTGTTTACCATTAATCTTTAAATAATCTAGGTGGTCAGCTGAGAGTAGTTGGCAGGGTTGTTGACCTAGTGTCACCAGGTCAAATACCCTGTCACTTCTTTTCTTTCTATTGTTTTCTTTATTTTTGCTTCTGCCTGCTCCTAAGAGACTAACTTTCTTGAATTTTTTAACCCACGCATAAATTATGCATCCATCCCATTATAGCAATTGATAATCAGAATCAAAGGTTCCATTTTTTTAATTAATGAATTCACTTTTTATAGCCTCTGTGTGTTAAATAATTCTCATACCATGAACCAAATGTCACACACCATTATACCATAAATTACCTTACAATCTTATTAATTTCATTTACCCATTCATTATTATAACTCTATTATGTCATCAGCTCATGTCACTACTCCTCTTTTATTAAAATTCATAGAACTTAAGTTTTGGTATTTAGGTGCTTTTTGAGAGTACACATTAAGTGAGACTTCATTAACTTTGGATGAGACTAGTTTATTAAAATCAATTTTTTCTTTCTCACAGAGAAAGTGGTTCCCCAATTAACTAAGAAAAGTCATAAACAAAGTATAACTTATATGGGCTGTCTCTTTTCTGTGGTCTTTAAACTGTGGTCTGCTGAAGGTAGCTGTCACTCTTCCCCCAACCATGCTGCAACACCTGCCAGGAGCTGAGGAACAATTTAATTTAATTTAATTTAACCTTTATTTAACCAGATAAAAGACCCATGGAGATCAAGATCTCTTTCACAAGGGTGACCTGGCCAAGAGGTCAGCAGCACATGTCATGAAGAAAACATATTACGTGGTAGTAATATACATAAAAGCCCGAGTGTCACCAGTTTTCTCTCTCTTCTCTTCAGACCTCTGCCTCAGCGTCCAACTCAATGAATGAACTTAATGCAAAGCCATGTAGTGGGAAATGTAGGGGTGCTCTGGCATTTTCTTTGTATTACCCCTCCTTTTCTCCTGTTATTGCCATCCAGGGAGTCCAGCCATTGTATTTTTCTTTAGAGGTGAGATCTTCCCTTTTGGTTCTAGGTAGTCAATTGTGCCTTATAGTCCTGGACTGTTTTTCTTTTAGTTAATATACTGAAAACCTATATGTTTCTTCTTTTGTTTATACCCCTAGAAAATTAGTCAAAGCTCGTAACATCTGGTTATGACCAACATTCATAAGGTCTTTTAACATCTGCGGGAAACTCCTGTGGATGTTTTACCAGTCTGTTGAAGCCAGCGTCCTCTTTTACTCTCTGGTGTGCTGGGGGGGACGCATCCAGCACTGATCAGGTGGGCCTGTTAGAGCCTGATATGTAACAATGACCCGAAATGTAACAACGACACAAAATGTTATAAAAAAATTGTAATAGAACCCAAAATGAAATAATTGGTCAGTAATGTAACAAAAGTGTTGAGCCCAAAATGTAATAAAACAAATGTAATAAAACCCAAAATGTATTAACTGGTCGATAATGTAACAAGATGCTGAGCCCAAAACGTTCTAACTTTATTACATTATGGGGCATAATTTAATAACTGACCCAAAATGTAACAAGTTATTACATTTTGGGCAAAAACTTATTATGTTTTGGGCTCAGCATCTTGTTACATTATTGACCAGATATTACATTTCGTGTTTGATTGCATTTTTTCTTTTTTCTAACATTTTGGGTCATTGTTACATTTCGGGTCATTGTTACATATCGGGCTCAAACAGGGTCGGCTCTGTGGTCGGCATGAAGCTGACGGTGGCAGAGAAGAGGACACTAGACAAACTGCTGGTCATCATTGATGATGACAGTCACACACTGCACACCGTCATCAGCAACCAGAGGAGCCTGTTCAGTCCACGACTGCTCCTTCCCAAGTTCAGGATCAAAAAAATGAGAAACTCTTTTGTCCCTCAGGCCATCAGACTGTACACCTCCTCACTGGGGGGAGGAGGAGTAACAGGAAGACAGAGGGCGGGAAGGAGTAGCAGCAGCAGCAGTAGTAGAAGTTGCCATATTATATTTTATTATTTTTGTTTTACATTTTTATTATTTATTTAAATTGATTAATGTGTGCGTGTGTGTGTATGTATATGTATATGTATATATATATATATATATATATATGTATATATATATATAAACATATATATACACACACACATATATATATATATAGATATATACACTTTATACACTTTATACACTGTATATATATGTGGAAAAAAATGTTGGTACTCTTTCGTTTAAGAAAAAAAATCCCAAATTGGTCACTGAAATAACTTGAAACTGACAAAAATGATAATAAATGAAAATTTTCTTAAAATTAACTAATGAAAATCAGACATTGCTTTTGAATTGTGGTTCAACAGAATCATTTTAAAAAACAAAATTAATGAAACTGGCCTGGATAAAAATGATGGTACACTTAGAAAAGGTTGAACATGATTTGACCATAGGGACATGTTAAACTAAGGTGTGTCCTGTAATTATCATCACAGGTGTCTTCAAGCTTGTAATCAGTCAGTCTGCCTATTTAAAGGCTGAAAAGTAGTCACTGTGCTGTTTGGTATCGTGGTGTGTACCACACTGAACATGGACCACAGAAAGCTAAGGAGAGAGTTGTCTCAGGAGATTAGAGAGAAAATTATAGACAAGCATGTTAAAGGTAAAGGCTATAAGACCATCTCCAAGCAGCTTGATGTTCCTGTGACTACAGCTGCACATATTATTCACAAGTTTAAGGTCCACAGGACTGTAGCCAACCTCCCTGGACGAGGCTGCAAGAGGAAAACTGATGACAAATTGAAGAGACGGATAATACGAATGGTAACCAAAGAGCCCAGAACAACTTCCAAAGAGATTAGAGGTGAACTTCAAGGTCAAGTACATCAGTATCAGATCACACCATCCATCGCTGTTTGAGCCAAAGTGGACTTAATGGAGGACACCACTGTTGAAAACAAATCATAAAGAAGTGAGACTGAAATTTTTCAAAATGCATATTTACAAGCCACAAAGCTTCTGGGAGAATGTCCTTTGGACAGATGAGACAAAACTGGAGCTTTTTGTCAAGTCACATCAGCTCTATGTTCACAGACACAAAAATGAAGCATACAAAGAAAAGAGCACTGTACCTACTGTGAAACATGGAGGAGGCTCAGTTATGTTCTGGGGCTGCTTTGCTGCATCTGGCACAGGGTGTCTTGAATCTGTGCAGGGTACAATGAAATCTCAAGACTATCAAGGCATTCTGGAGCCAAATGTGCTGCCCAGTGTCAGAAAGCTTGGTCTCAGTCACAGGTCATGGGTCCTCCAACAGGATAATGACCCAAAACACACAGCTAAAAACACCCAAGAATGGCTCAGAACAAAACATTGGACTATTCTGAAGTGTCCTTCTATGAGCCCTGATCTAAATCCTATTGAACATTTGTGGAAGGAGCTGAAACATGCAGTCTGGAGAAGACACCCTTCAAACCTGAGACAGCTGGAGCAGTTTGCTCATGAGGAGTGGGCCAAAATACCTGTGGACAGGTGCAGAAGTCTCACTGAGAGTTACAGAAATCACCTGATTGCAGTGATTGCCTCAAAAGGTCGTGCAACAAAATTTTAAGTTAAGGGTACCATCATTTTTGTCCAGGCCAGTTTCATTAGTTGTTTTTTAAGCTTATTCTATTGAACCAAAATTCAAAATCAGTGTCTGATTTTCATTAGTTAATTTTCAGTAAATTTTTATTTACTATTACTTTTGTCATTTTCAAGTTATTTCAGTGACCTTTGTGGGGTTTTCTTTCTTTAACGGAAGAATACCAACATTTTTGTCCATGTCTGTATATATATTCACACACATTATATCTGCTAATTGTTTTTTACTTTTTGCTATGTGTTCTTTATATCTTGTGCAATACAATGCTACTGGAACCTTAATTTCCCCGAAGGAGCCTTAAGGGATAAAAAAAGTTCATTCTAATCTAATCTAATCTAACAGCCACTAATGCAAAGTTTTCGAGAAGCATTCACCTAACATCACCATAAGCCTGACACCCAGAAGAACCGGTCTACTGGTGTTCAATGCTCTGGGGAAAAAAAACAATAACCTCACAGTGCTGGCTGGCTTGTGCAGGTTTCGCTCAGCAGGAGAGTGGTGTCATCATTTACCAGTTGGGGCTGGTAGGGAGATTCCAGTGTGGAATAGGAATAATAAATAAAATATAGATGTTCTGGGACACTGTCTTTTATAGCTTGTTCTTTCACTCTGTTTTCTGTATGTTCTTACCTGTGTTATATCATGTTTGCAGGTGCAGAGTTAATCACGTCCCTAAACACAGGTTGTGATGGTTTCGGGAGGACTTACTTGTCTGTTATATATATTCTGCTGTTTGACACTGAATAGATGAGAAAGGATATAATTGCACAGAGCTGTGTCACGAGTGTTCTGTTCTTTCTCTCTCTATAGAGAAATGGTTGAGGACCGAATAAAACAGTCTCGGACTGGAATAGATATTTAGAGCAATTAATAAAGCACAGTGGGGCTTGACCTTTGGCCAGAGTGGTTCCATCATGAATCTCTCAAAGGTCTAGATGATACTGGATGTTGAGGCCACTAGTCTGTTGACCTTAGGGGCTGCTGAGGAGATGAGGAGAGGTGTCCTTGGCTTGGAAACAGCAGAGTGACCCTCTGAAGACTCAGGCTCATGTTGAAGACATGGTGGTGCACAAGAAAAGCCCCCAGCAGTGACTGAACCCACAATTTATTTTTCTTTTGTCAACAGTCAACAAGTTTAAACTTGCACTTTGAATGAATTGAATTCTACGTGAGAACCTGATGAGCTGCTTTATTTTGTTGTTGCTTCAGTGATTACCATGTACACTGTCACTCAAATAAATTGTAGCAGGGTTATCTATGATTACATTTGAAATGCAAAACAGGAAAAAATATTTCACAACATGGGAGCAGATCATCTTCCAGCAGTTTGCAAGGTTATGCAAAATGTATTTTAAAGGTCTTATTAGGTATTCCAAAATGCACAACACACAGCCAACTCTTATATGTGATTTCTTCTGCCAAGAAAATTCAAAAACCAAAATAAATGATCTCTTTCAATAGCAAAGAAAAGAAGAAAATCTCACAGAGATAACAGGTAAATTAAACTATGCAACAGAGGTCAGGACAGTATCTTTATGGAGTACAGGGTGACAACAGCTTGATGCACTTGATGACCCCTATCAGAAAAAACATGGTTATAGATTCAAAGAAGCTACAAGTTTTGTGTGTATATATCCATTCATCCATTATCTATACTGTTTATCCCTTTTGGGGTTGCAGGGATACATATATATGCAATTTATGAATTACTCCAGTAAATGAATTAAAATACGTTCCTCAATAAATGTTTTGTTTCACATCTGAAGTCACAGATTTGCCCACACAGAGCAAAGAGTGTATTATTTAAGCTGAAATGCTCATAAAAACAGTCATTATAGATATAATTCTGGTTTAAAACCTGTATTTACCTGTAGTTCATGTCAGTTATTCCCACCAGTCAATTTGATTGCTAAAATGATATCTTATTTAATTGAAAAATGAATTTGAAAACCATTGAGTAATATCTTACAGATGCTGGGGCAAATGGTGCATGGACACAAAAATAAATCAGGCCATATCACAGCAGTCTTGTTCTCATTTTGAGCCTCTTTTTTTGTATTTTGTTTCCTTTTTTTTAGAAGACCATGTCTTAATGAGAAATTGGTTCATAAATTCTGGCCCGATTTTGTTAGAACATAATTACTGAGAATATCTGGTTGAATGCATCACTTTAATGTACACATGGACCACAGTATTAACCCTAATCTAAATCCTATTGAACATTTGTGGAAGGAGCTGAAACATGCAGTCTGGAGAAGACACCCTTCAAACTTGAGACAGCTGGAGCAGTTTGCTCACGAGAAGACCAAAATACCTGTGGACAGGTGCAGAAGTCTCATTGAGAGTTACAGAAATCACCTGATTGCAGTGATTGCCCAAAAAGGTTGTGCAACAAAATGTTAAGGGTACCATCATTTTTGTCCAGGCCAGTTTCATTAGTTTGTTTTTTAAGCTTATTCTATCGAACCACAACTCAAAAGCAATGTCTGACTTTCATTTGTTAATTTTCAGTAAATTTTTATTTATTATTACTTTTGTCATTTTCAAGTTATTTCAGTGACCATTGTGGATTTTTCTTTCTTTAACGGAAGGATAACAACAATTTTGTCCATGTGTGTAGCAGTACATAGTCACCAAAAGGATCCTATTAACTTCATGTGTGCATTTTTAAGGTTAATATGTCTACAATGTTGATAGCTTTCAGTCACATGATTAGTCCAGCTGACCACAGCAGAAAAACAGAGGTATTAATTCTAACTGAAAGTTTCAATGCAGTTACTTAATTCAGCAACAACATTAGGCCATATGAAAACTAAAAGAGCTGATTTAATTAACAGCAGCTCTTGTATCCACTCAAACTTTGCAAAAATAGAAAAAAATGATTTGTCTTAAAGGTCCCATATTATGCAAAAAAACACTTTTTTAAGGCTTTTGAACACATTTTGGGGTATTTAGCCTTCCAGCCCACAAAATGTGATAGTAGATAACAAAACCTGTATTTAGCAGGCTACATGAATGTAAACTCATGGTATTCAGTGAGCTGTTGAGTCTGTGGATATACTGTTACGTAAGAGTGTATTTTTTATTTGCATACCTAACCTGATTGGTCTACCGGAGTATCTCCACTCCCACCCTGCTGGAGTGATTCCTCTGTGAAGAGCAGCCATGTTGTTTTTATTCTTAGTGAGAGATCTGTGTTCAGCATGTCTAAGCTCAGAAGCTGTCACTGCTCAGTTGTTGGCTGTAAACAGCCACATGTATCTTCACATATAGTCTACCAGCCTCGAAGGACCAAAGGGCCCAGTGGATTAATTTTATTTTTGAAGGGAATGAGCAGTTACAGTCGGCTAAAACCTGTATGTGTGTGTCAGTCACTTCACGTCCGACTGCTTCTTCAACTTCAGTCAGTTCAACTCAGGACTGGGAACTAGACTTTTCCTGAATCCAGGATCAGTACCAACAATCCATCACCAAACCTGATGATGGAAATGTGAGTATTTGAATGCTGTGTAGTATTTATTTTGCTCATTGCTATGAGCTAATGCTAACAGCTGGGTGAAGTGAACTAGAGGTAACTGCACAACATGCTCATCAATGTTCACATTACTTGTTGAAAGTTTGAAGGATGAACTTCAATGTATGAGCATTCTTACATTAGTCAAGAGAAGTTTAACAGTTGGCTGAATATAATCAGTCCCACTGCGGTGATAAGGCCGAGGTTAGCATGTTATGCGTTAGCCTGTGATGTTTGGGGAAGCCGGATTGCAATTATTAACCAGCTTGGATAAAACAGCTTCAATTTGTGATTCGTGTGTGTTCAGGAAGAGAAGTTTAACAGTTGGCTGATAGGCCATAAGGTGAACCTGGAAAAGTGGCTAGAAAATGATTTTCGTTCCTATGTCTGGGCACTACTTTTTAAATGCATTTTTGTTTAGACTGTACCCTGATGGACTTTGGGTTAAAAGTTCTCCGCCATATATCCTGCAGTTTTTTGTCACATGCCATATATCTAGATAAATATAAATCTAAAAAACGAAAATTCTATGGTGCTTATTTCACTTGTTTTATTTATCAACATCCACTTTAGCAACACAAAATCTCTCACAAATTGACATTTATATATGTATGATAACATTTTAGACAAGTCTTGATGAATTCTTACCATGAAATATGAATTTTGACCATGAAATCTTGCAAATTT